>CDMY01000013.1:91175-132882 GCA_001179505.1 Vitrella brassicaformis
GGGGAGGGGCAAGGGGGGGTGGGTGGGGCAAGATGCATGCCATGGGCCACACAGACGAGCGCGGCACAGCGACCATGTCGCCCTCTTTCTTCCACTTGTGCGCTCCAGTGGTGGCTGGCCCTGCTGTCTGCTGTTTGTATGCTGTTTGTTGCTGCCTCAAGGCAAGGCAAGGCAAGGCAAGGCGGAATGTCATGTCGTCTTTTTCTGTATAATAGGCTTTTTCGTAGAATCACCAGCACAGGGGAGGGCCCCGTGCCCTCGTGCCCTCTCCTCCTCGCTGTGCGCTGCGTTGCGAGCGGCGTTCCGCCTTCCTGTGTACATACTTCCACTTCCACTTCCACACATACATAACATAACACACAAGCAACCAACACATTTGCGTGGCGTGCATGTCTCTAGAGCTATGTGTATGGTGCGTGTGTGCGTGGGGGTGGCATCAGCTAGTTGGGGTGAGATGAGATGAGGTCACGAGAGAGAGACCGACCAGAGTGAGTGCCTTTTTCGTGATTGATGGGTGCAGTGCATCCAATCCAGGGCCGTAAGGGAGGGACCTTTTCCGATGTCTCTGTCCTCTTCTTCTGAGACACATTTTCCCCGTCCCTCCCTCATGGACACGGCATGGAGCATCCATTCCAGCCGTGTGTCGTCTGTACATGGTGTGGTGTGAGGGTGGCAAAGCGGGGGTCACGCTCGCTCATCCGTCCAGTGTCGCGTCTCTCGCTCGCTGGTGATCCACTGTGGGTGTGTGTTACGTGTTGGGGGCTCCTGTTAGCACAGGAGCCCCTCAAACCGTGACATGAGCTCGCGCATGGTTCTGAGTGAGTGGGACACGTGAGATTGGCGTGAGCGCAAGGCAAGGTGGTTTTTAAGTAGGGTGAGTGACTCATGAGAGGAGGGGGAGAGAAGGGGCGTGCGGCGCCTGTGTTGTGGTGGGCCTGAATGAATGATAGCACGTATGGACACGACGATGAGCAATTGGCTCAACCATTACATTGCAGCGATGCAGATTCGTTGGCGCCGTTCAAGTACCTGTACAAGTCCAGCACGCAGTTGTCAGTCTACCCCGCGCCAGCCACCGATGACAGCACACACACATGCAGTACATCGTCATCGTGGCACCCCTCTCTCCCTTTGCACCATCTGCACCATTCTACAGCTACGATGGGGCGGCCGACCTGACGGACAGCAATGCAGCCCAACACACACCACCGGCAGTGGAGAAGCGCACGCATACAAGGGAGCCGAACTGTACCTGTCGTCTTTCGTCAGGTGTCAAGGCGTATGAGAATGATCTCATATAATCTTCCCCCCAGCCGATGACGTACCGGCCTTCAATCCCCTCGATCGTGTCGCCGTGAGTGCGCTCCTCCACCAGCCGAGCGAAGGAGGCGCTGGCCAGCGGATAGAAGGTGAGCTTCTTGATGCCGCGGATCTTGAGCAGCGACCTGACGCAGGCAATGCCGAACTCACCAGCGGCATCGCCATCGCCCAAATCCTCGGGCACTGCACACAGACAGAGAGGCAGTAGTCACAACGGCCAGCAGGCTGGTCCAAGCGGTTATTTGCAGCTCACCTTCTAGACTAACACTCAGTTCTGAGATGGCCGGCCTTCACGAAGTCGGCATGGAAGGACTTCAACTCCCTCTCCCCACCCAACGCCTGCAGCACCGCCACCGCTTGCTCTGTCGGCCTATGTAAGAAGATGCTCTTCACGACGGGCATCTTTGTCACCAGCCTGCGGCTGATCGCGAGCCCCTTGTTGCTGTAGCTGCACAGCAACGATGCGGCGGGGAATGCGTTGGGGGGCATGCTGTCGAGCACAACCGGGTCGGACTCGTCGGCGTCAGGCTCCAAGTCGCCATTGATCATCACCCTCTCCGCCTTGGGGAATGTCAGGCAGTGTGCGAGGGACCGAGCAGCGGGGCTGGCCGTGTCGAGAGGGCCGGTGGTGGTGAGACGGTGGGAGCAGATGGTGAAGCATGGACGCTGTGATGCGGCTGCCAGCTGCTGGAGGCGCTTCTGCACGAAGGGGGAGGGCTCCGGGCGGGTGGGGACCTCACATAGGAGCGACAGCTCGAAGTCCTGGCGCGTCCTGATGCCGACGGGGATGTCGGGCCTCACACACACGGTGCGGGTCAAGGCCTCCATGGCCTGCAGGGTCTCGAAGATGCGGCTGTCGATGCGGTAGTCCTCGAGCGTGACGCTGAGCTTTTTGATGGAGCGGCAGCCACGGTCGACGAGGACAGCCTGCACACAGACACACGCACATCACAAGCAAGCTCTCGCCCTCCCTCTCTGGCCTTGTGTGTCTTGTGTGGTTCGTCGCATACCTGAAGGCGCTGCAGACCCGCAGCGCTAGCATGCATGCTGAGGGTCCCGATGTCCTCCAGCTGCGACAGGGGGCCCGGCTGGCCAGCAGCTGCCTTGGGGATCTGCGCCAGCATGCCGGTCATGACGTTAGGGTGGCAGCCCACCTGCAGCTCCTTGAGGCGCCGCGACGTGGCCACCAGCTCCCCCAACGACTCCCGCCGCACCGTCCCGTCTATCTGCACCGTCTCGAGTGACGGCAGCTGCCAGTGCCGCCCGTTGCCGACACAGAGGCCAGTCAGGCCGGTGAGGGATGTGAGGGATGCGAGGGTGGGGGGCGGGTCGATGGGAGGGGGGAGTGACGCCGACCGCTGTTCGGCAGCTCGGAAAGTGCGACCCTCAGCCTCGTCGACGGTTACGCTCGAGTCGAATTTGCTGAATTCTATGGACTCGAGCGTGCTCCCCGCCTGCTGCCCGGTTGCTGTGGCCGCAGCGGCTCTCCGCCCCTCGCTGTGCCCCTCCACCAATGCCGTGACGATCTTGTCCCTCATGTACGGCAGAGAGTGGGTTTCACGAGCGTATCGCCGAACAGGAGTCCCTCCTGGGATGAGGAGGGCAAAGGGATACCGGTTGACGATGGACTTGAGCCGTGTGAGCCACTGGCCCCATTCGAAGGCATCGCTGAACGACAGGCCGCACCAGAATCGCCGCTCGGCCGTGTCGTGGGTGTCCATGACCAGCCGTGTGATCTGGCAGCCGACGTGGCGCCAGAGCCGCTGGGGCAGCGCCGCCACCAAATGAAGCGACAGGAACGAGAAGACGTAGGCAACGACAACAGGCTGAGTGCACAACACACACACACAGAGGAAACAATAACGATTTGTGCTAACGTTTGGTGCTGTATAGACACTCACTGCATTCCCTCCTCTATCCCAGTCTGTCTCCCTTCCCATCGTCTTACAATTTGCCTAAATTGCTGTGCGAAGGCCTCCAGATCTATGGTGTGCGATGGCGTGGCCTGCTGCTGCTGCGGGCTGTCGGTGTCCATCATCGCCTCGTCGTGTCCATCTTTCAACTCATCCTCCTCTGCCTCCGCCGCCCGCCTCTGTCGCTTCGGTGCCGACTCACTCATCGCCCAACTGTTCATCTACCAAACGGGCACCGCCTGACAGCGGCTGTCGATGGCGCCGCGACACGGGCCAGCATGTGCTGCGCAAATGAGCGACACCCAACAATGCACCAATTAGGGACACCGCATTCGATGTGTATAATGGGTGTATGGGTTCGTCTGGTGACGTCTTCACAACTCCTGGTCAGGGTTTGTGCAAACCCAGAACCCTGCTGCCCAGAAACCTGCCACCTCCCAACCTCCAAAATGACTGCAGCGGCCATTCTGTTCACCATCTTCCTCTGCCTGACCATCGCCCTCGCGCTCGCCACCATCCTCGTGTACGTCTACTTCCAGTCGCTCAAGAACCAAGTGCGACACAGACACAAAGACAAGCGCCAAGCCGAACAAGATGGCCATTATGCCGATGCGGATGCGACCGAACTGACTCAGCTGGACGAGCTCGATGAGGAACTCGATGAGGACTATGCGAGAGAACACGGCGAGGGATCTCCACCATTCAGCACCTCTTACGCCGGGCCGGGCGCTTCTGAGGCTGCGTCTGCATCTGCTGGTGAGGCATGGGAGGCGTCTGGCGATGCTCTGAGGGCGAGCGCTGCGGCGAGGCGAGTGCGGCCATTCGATGAGGCCGTCCGGCGACAGCAGCTGGAGGCCGAGCAGGAGTGCTACCATCTATTCAGAGACCTCCAGCATCAGCAGGCATCCGTCGACAGCAAGCTCGCCACTCTGCGGCAGCTCCGCGGGCTGCTGGAGGGTCTGGATACGACGTTTCGGGTGAACAAGCCGGCCTTGGTGACGGCGCAGATCATGTGTTGCAATGTGCTGATGAAGATGGACGGGCTGGACACATTGCAGGGGTGCAAGGAGGACAAGAGGCTGGAGGAGCACGCACAGTGGATCATAGAGAAGGTCGTGCCCATTATCTGGTCCAACTGACTGGTGTGAGAGAGGGGCGGAGACAGCCATGTGGGCGGGGCTGCGGCGCTCACTCATGATGTAGGTACTGATCGATTCGTGTGTGTGTGTGTGTGTGTGTGCGCGTGTGTGTGTGATTAGTGTAGAGTACGTGTGCCCTGCGGCATGACCTTCCCGTGCGTGTGGGCCGGTCTATCTATAGTGAATGCTCTTGCGTCAAGTGAGCAGAGCTATAGTGGCTGTGGCGGGTGATCAGGCTGTGGCGCGTCTGGGTGACAAGTCTTAAGCCGACAGACACATGGAACGTACCACATCAGCCAATGAGCGATTGTGTCTTCACGCCCACATCTCCCTCTCTCTCTCTGTCTCTCTGTGTGTGTGTGTTGCGACGTTGCAGCTGTGATGGATGCCGAGTCTCGGTTGAAGGCCAAGGAGGCGGACCTCCGTGCAGTCGAGTCGGCTCTCGAGCAGAAGATGGCCGCGACTCACGAGAAAGAAGAGACCGCCAAGGCCGCTCTCGCCGCCCAAGACAAAGCCGCCAAGGAGAGCCTCAAGACACAACGGTGGGTGGTTGAGACAGACACGACGTGATGGACGCACGATGGCATTGGTCTGGAAAGGTGCGTGTCTCATCTTTGCATGTGTGTGTGTGTGTGTGTCATTCGTTGACGTAGTGAGGCCGCTGAGTCTGCAGTGCTCGAGGACGCGAGAGCCGCTGCTGAGCTGGGCGGCGAGGCCGCAATGACGGCCATGGCGTCCACCATGGCACGCCAGAGTTAACCCACAGACAGACAGACAACATCCGTCTCATTTGCGTGGAATCATGAGAGGCGTTGGATGAGTGGAGAGTTGAGTGACTTCATGAATATAGCAGCAAATGCAAACCCACACCCCAAACAAATCACGGACGAATCGAGCAGACACAATCATTGCAGGTGGACTGGCTGCATTCCAAAGAATGCAGCCGTTTGAATAACGGTCTTGGTGCGAGCTTGCTTCGTCTGGTGCCCGACGTCATGAGTTGGGTGGCTCCGATTCGGCGCTGTCGGCGAAGATCTGGCCTTTGATGCGGTTCGCAGCGGCGAAGGGGGATGATTCGGCGACGGACAGCGGGCAGTGCAGCCACCTGCGGTCACATCTGCACGAGTGCGCTGGACCTGCTCTCCGTTCTACTCATCCACCATCGCTCTATCGGCATCGTTCGAGGTAGCCAGCGACTGCTGCTGCTCACCACGGCCACCCCTTATGTAGCTCATGTCACCTGCCGCACCGGCCTTGCCTGCAAGACCAAGCAGCGGGAGGGTGGTTTGATCTTAGCGTGGAGGACATTGGTGTGCGTGTCGGCGTTCCTCACGATGGCCATTGTTGCTCTCGGTGCGCCAATCAGGGAGCTACTAAGCTGCGCCCTGCTCGGCATCCAGCTGACCTGTGGCATCCTTGCGCCAGCCGTATGTAGTCGCGAGCTCGACGCAGTTATGCATTTCGTCTTCGAATGGGCTGCTGGAAGGCGAGTGAGCCATCGCACACGCACCACTGGCTGCAGGGCACCACGCCGCGTTCTTTTGTGTGTCGTTTTATTATTTGGCAGCGACGAGGGTGAGAGCCAAGCGGCCTCTGAGGCTATATCCGCTCCGACACGAGAGCTGCGAAGACGCCAGAAGCCTGCTCCTCCTGATGGAAATGTGCCACGGGACGACGACACGTGCGAGAAGACCTCGGCGCGTGACAGTGGGAGGGTGGCGTTGGTTCACTTGCTGCCTGGCGTGTGTGGTGTGTTGTTTGCGTGGCTGGGTAGTGTGTATGTGCCCCTTGATTGGGACGTCGAGTGGAAGAAATGGCCTTTGCCGTGCGTGCTGGGCAGTCTGATCGGTCGGGGCCTCGGTGCATTGCTTGCTTTAAGAGTGACTTGAACGAACGTTTGTGTGCATGTGTCAACATTTATTCATTTGGCATCTCGTCATTCATGCACACACGCTGTCCCTCATAAACTGTCTGTCTGTCTGTCTGTCTGTCTGTCGTTGCTTCACTTGGCGTCGGCCTGGGGTGGTGGTTTCTCTCCCTCGAGCTCGATGTCCTCTTGTGAGACGGTGCACGGCACCTTCCTGGGCGTGAAGATGTCTTCGTATGCTGCTGACACGCCACGCTCGAAGTCACTCAACTCCCCTGCACACACCCCACACACAGATGCATGCCGCACACACACGTCGTGGACACAGACCTTTGTATCGTTCGGCGTCGATGCGTCCCTCTGGCATCTTGGCCTCTCTCTTCTTCTTTCTCAACAGCAGCTGAGCCTGCACATGACGCACACGACACACACTCATCGATGGGACACACACCCACCCACTGTCTGTGTTTGCACCCACCCACCTGTTTGAGCATTTCCCTGGCCTTCTCCTTGGTGAGGGGCACCTTCTTCTTGTGGCACGGCAACGTTGCTGCTGCTGCTGCTGGTGGGGCGGCGGGGGCAGCCAAGCCGTGCTCCGCCTCGTACTCGGCCGCCAGGCGGTCGATGTCGGCTGCGGAAGGCAGCTGGCGTGCCATGCCAGTGGACGCCATGGCCGTCATTGCGGCCTCGCCGCCCAGCTCAGCAGCGGCCCTGGCGTCCTCGAGCACTGCAGACTCAGCGGCCTCACTACGTCAACGAATGACACACACACACAGACAGACATGCAGAGATGAGACACGCACCTTTCCACACCAATCAATGAGTGTGTCCATCACGGCGTGTCTGTCTCAACCACCCACCGTTGTGTCTTGAGGCTCTCCTTGGCGGCTTTGTCTTGGGCGGCGAGAGCGGCCTTGGCGGTCTCTTCTTTCTCGTGAGTCGCGGCCATCTTCTGCTCGAGAGCCGACTCGACTGCACGGAGGTCCGCCTCCTTGGCCTTCAACCGAGACTCGGCATCCATCACAGCTGCAACGTCGCAATACACAGACACACACACGCACACACACACACACACAGAGAGAGAGAGAGAGAGAGAGATGTGGGCGTGCAGAGACAATCACTCATTGACTGATGTGGGTACCTTCTTTGTGTCCATCAGTGGTGGCCTCTGGTACCTCGGGAATGACGCCACTAGCGCGGAGCGAGCCCACGGCACGCTGCAGGCGGACAATCTCTGCGCAGGCACGACACTTTGTCACTCAACCTGGCCACAGACTGACAGCCGCACCGAGACGCAACAGCCAGAAGCAAGAGAGCAATGAGCACGCTGAGACGAGCCATGACGTCAAGCAAACAGTCGCTTGAGTCAAGGCTTTGGGTTGAATATGTGCTTCACTTACGGCTGTCGATCGTATCGTGCTGTGTACGTATGTGTGACAGACAAATACGTATGCGTCCACACGTTGGTACGATCGATTCTTTGATGTGATGTTTCTTTGTTTGTTGGGTGTGCATGTATATATCGGCTATCCTTAACACCGGCCGATGTGTTGGTACGATCGATCAGTGTCTGCGTCTCGAGCCCTGCCATAGAATACAGCAGACAGAGCCAGCGCATGCACTAATGCACGCATGTCGTAGTCACAAGACCTCACAACGTACGGCCAGTCAGTCAGTTAGTCATTCAGCCACACATCGTGTCGGTCGTTTATCTCTCTCTGTCTCGAACCGATCTATCTGTGTGTCATGCAGGCCTGAGCCGCGTGCTGCGCCACGAAGAAGTGATACTGGCCCGGATGCCCGCCGCTCACGAGCTGTAAGAGCTGCCCTCCTCTCGGCGACTGCACCGCACCACCGATGCTCCCTCCGTGGTACTGCGTGTGGGGCAGCTGGTGATGATGCTGATCTGTGGCAGGATCGTAGATGAGAGGATGGCGCATTGGAGGAGGCGAAGCTGCGATACGGGGCGGCAGGTGCGCATAGCTCTGGAAGGCCACGAGTCCGGACGCCGATGCCGGTTTGGGTATGCCGATGGTGCTGGTAGACGGATGGTGGAAGAGTGCGGTGCTGCCAGCCACTTTAGCTCCGTCTCGCGCCATGCTGCTGCCGCCCTTCAGGTTCAGCGCAGGCGCGTTCAGTGACTGCAGGTTCAGTCGCGGCACGGTGGCCTTTGGGTGGTTGGCTTGTGCGTCTGGGGACCTCTTCTTGAAGAGCGCCTGAGCTGGCCGTCCACTGAAGCCATCGAGTGATGGCGCACGGGGCGCCGGGGGCGGAAGTTCTTCATTCTGCTGCTGGTCTCTTGGGGACTGAGGGGCGTATTGAGTGACTCGATTGGGTTGTGCCTGCTCTCGGGAGGGAGACGGCTGCAGATGGAATGCGGGAGGCTGCAGGGCGATGTAGCTGTCATAGCGCGAAAGGGGTGCCCTTCCACGGCCATGTCCAGGATAGTGATGGCTTTCCTGAATCCGTGGCCCCATCACGGCTCGTGTGCCGCCTCCCTGGCCCCGTGGCGACAAGTTGTTGGCTGTCGCGCTGGGCCGGGTGGTCTCTCGCATTACCATCATTCGCGTGAGGTCCCCTCGCTGCGGCGTCATGTGTGTCCTCGCCGTCTGCAGGGGCGGCACGTAGAGGGGGATTGCCGCATCCCGATGGGCCGGTGGATAGGGGGGATGGGGCGCCAGACCATAGCAGGCGTGCTTGGGCGGGGTGGGGCACGGTACTGGCACATGAGGTCGGTGGTGCTGGTGCTGGTGGTGTATATGCGGCGGCACGGCCATCCACTGCTCGTGGCCTCCATGAAATGGGTAGTCCATGAAATGCGCCGTCGACGCCGAGTTCTTGAGTTGCGTGTGGTGGACGGGTGGCGGCCGATGGTGCGCAGGGCCGCCTTGCAAGAGATCGGTGCTGCTCATGCAGTGGGCAAAGTGCGGAGCATGTGGCTTCGGCCGATGGGTAGCATTGCGGCTGCGGGAGTAATGTCGGTAGCGGTCATCAGCCATCGAGAAAGGCCGGTTTGGCTCCTCAATATATGGGGCTGGCGGCACTCCCACCCCCGTCAGCTGCTGGTAGATGGCGTGTGCGATGGAGTTGGCGTCTCCCTGCGCGTGGGGATTCATGGCGAACTGGGCTTGGAGACGCCTGCTCTCGGCCTCGACGGCATACTGCTGCTGCAGCTTCTGCACTCTGCATGATAGTACGAAAGGGGGACATGAGACACGAACAACACACGAGAGAGAATCGTGTGGCTCTTGCTCACATGTATCGATTGCCGTAGGGGTCCACTTCCCGGTCAGGATGCGCCGTCGTAAAGAACCTCTCCCACTCCTGCAGACAAAAACGCTGCTTTATGGTCCCAAGGGACAGGGTAGTTGGAACAGTGTCGTGAAGGCCCACGGCGAGATCATATGCGTCGGCCGGTTCTGCGCCGAGGCCCACGTTGTGCTGGAGGAGCCACGCCAGAGACCCCACATATGGAAAAGGAAGGCTCTGAACACAAGCAGAGTCGGACACCACAAAAAAGCAGGCAGGCCCCTCGGCCACTCATGGTGAGTGAAGGATGACCAAACGCTTCCTTGACTAAACTACACGGCTTGCCTCTCCATATGCGACAAACTTTCTCCTGAACGTCCAGAGCTTCCACTTGTGCTGAATCTTCCCCGCCGCAAGCTGCCGCCTCAGCTGCATCATCAACATATCCTTCCTCGCCTGCCAGTCGCCATCCCTCGATCCCTTGCCCGTCCCCCGCCTCGGGTCTTTCTTGATGGGCGAATCGGGTTTCTCGTCCATGGCGTCTTCCTGGTGGTCAGTAGGAGCCACGCGCTGACGCATCAGGTGGTCAAACCACTTGTAGCGCGTCTGCAAGTGGGGGAAGTCGCGCTTGGCCTGTGCACGAAGGGCGGCGAAGTCCCTGCGTACATCAACGAAGAGGATGTGCACATATCGGCGACAGCAAGAGAGATAGACAAAGAGAGAGGCCACCCACCTCTCCAGGGAAAGGCTTTCCAGTTGCAGCTCGGCCACCTCCGCACACAGAGTCTCACGCCTGTGTCTCTCCGCCAGCCGTTTCGAGTCGTCCCGAGCCGACATGGGCCGCCTCTCGGCCTCTTTCAGTATATGAAGTGGCAGCTTGAGGGCCGATGTGGTCAGCCGTTTCTGTCGCCTGTCTGGTGTGACAATGAGGTGGCCGCTAGAGTTGAGGGATGAGTTCTCTCCGCTGGATGTGGACGTAATGGACCGGTGGCGATCGGTAGGGCGAGGGTGGGGCTTGTCGTGAGTTGTATCCACAGAGGGGTGGTCGGATGGGTGGTCCATCGACTGTGAGAAAGAAAAGAGACATCCGGCCAGTTTCCTACCACTCCCATTCTCACTCACCCCATGTTTCTGCTGTTTGTCCGGTTGCGTGTCTCCCTCATCTTCACCCATGGCATGCCGCCTGTGCTGCAGTCCCAGAGCGGTCATCCCGCGGCGGACATCCCTGACCTCACCGCCACTGCCGCCCCCATCCCTATCCTCCTCCCCATCTTCCTCAGGCACCCTCCCCAGCACTGGAGCGGCTGCGCTCCGCCTCACCTGCCGCTCCCTCTCAGCCGCGGGAGACAGGTCATACGCCCCATCGTGTTCAGTCACCATCCCCTCCGCAACACAGATCTCGCGACGCAGTTCAAGCTTCAGCCGGTCGGGCCGCGAGTCCGCCGGCAGACTGAGACGTGGGGCGTCCTTCCAGACCTTCTTGCGCCCGTGGGCGTTGACCTCGTCCGTGTCTCCCTCCTCTGCTCGCTTGTCCTTCTGTCCAGTGCGTCTCGGTGTCAGAGGCAGGGAGGGAGTCTGTCGCTTCCCGCTACTTTTCTGGCCAACAGGCGGGGGAGGCGGAACGTATATCGGCGCTGGCGCAGGGGGCGGGGGAGGAGTGGGGCGGTCTGCTGCACGTTTCCGTGTGTCAGGAGTGGCCTGGGGTGCAGGAGTGATACCCAGAAGGCCAGAACCTCCTCTGCTGCCTTTCTGTGCCGATAGAGGGAGCTGGTAGTGGCTCATCGCGCCCCGACTGGCCTCCACTCCTCCTTGTTTTGGCGTCTCCTCGTGTTTCTTGGCCCTCGAGTGAGAGTCGAGACGAAGAGAGGGCCCTGGGATGTATGCAGGCCTCGGAAGGACGGATGGGTCGGGAATGCACGGGCTGTCCTCCTCTTCAGGGGTGACCGTCCGCTTGCGCATCTGTCTGGTGCCAGCAGCAGCAGCCCGATCACGGTCCTCTCGGCTGGCCCCCGCCCTCGCTCTCCCATCTGCTGACCCATCGGTCTCACTCGTCCGTGCCAGTACCGCTCTCGTCGCTTTCTTGGGATTGGCGAGCTTGAGCTGCACCTTCTGCGTTGCCACAGCAGGGCTGTGGGGTCCAGGTCGACGTGGGAGACCAGCCGACGGCCCGGCCCCCTTCCCGATGTTGGCCATCGTTGTCTGCCTGTTCATCCGCATGGCCGCCGACTCTTCCTTCGGCAGCAGCAGCGATTGCTTCAGTGTCTTGGTGAGCATGGGTCCAGGCGGCTGGTTCGCAGAAGTTGCCAGCACACTTGCGCGGAAATCGGGTCGGCCAGAGAGAGTGACGGGTGGTTGGTTCATCGGGGCGTGAGAGCACTTCTTGGGCTGATAGTAGAAGGCAGGGGATGGGCCAGCGGCTGGCCCGTTGCGCACGAGACGGGGACTCATCAGGCGAACGACGTTACTGCTGGGTGGTGGGCCTTGGCTGATTCGGGGCTGGGGCAGGTCGTAAAGGGCCAGGCTCAGCGAAGGCGCGGGGATGTTGGCAGTAGGCAGCGGGTGGGGGAAGTGTGGCTGCTGCTGGAGGGAAGCTCTCGTCATGTGTGCGCGAGACGGTGTGAGGTCGAATGGGGAGCCGCCGTGTGAGGACGAGAGCTGCCGATGGGTGGGAGTGGCATTGTGTGTCAGATGAAAGATGTTGGCAGGGGCCTCACTGCCGTTCAGCATAGCTGCGCCCTCTCCTTAGTGGCGAGTCGGATGGTACGAATGCCGTCAGAGAGGAGAGGGGGAGATGGGGGCCCTGTGACGGAAGACGAGACAGATCTCTGAAGTGGGGCACTCTTTGTTGATTTGCAATGTCAAATGACTGATCAATGGTCACAGGCATACCAAACAGCCTCCAGAGGCTGAGGGCGGAAATGCAGAAATCTGGGGTTATAGGGTACGAAACCCTTTGAATCCCCACGTTGCACCGTATATGCGGTGTCCCTATCGATGCCCGTGTGTCGTTTGCGCAGCACATGCTGGCCCGTGTCGCGGCGCCATCGACAGCTCGACAGCCGCTGTCAGGCGGAGCCCGTTTGGTAGATGAACAGTTGGGCGATGAGTGAGTCGGCATCCAAGCGACAGAGGCGGGCGGCGGCGGAGAGAGCGGAGGATGACTCCGAAGACGGACACGACGAGGCGATGATGGACACCAACAGCTTGCAGCAGCAGAAGCAGCAGAAGCAGGCCACGCCATCGCACTCCATAGATCTGGAGGCCTTCGCACAGCGATTCAGCCAAATAGTAAGACCTGTGCGATCAGATGCACCAAACGGTTAGCACACATCGTTATTGTTTCCTCTGTGTGTGGTGTGTGTTTGTCGACGCAGCCTGTTGTCGTTGCCTACGTGTTCTCATTCGTGTCGCTCCATTTGGTGGCGGCGCTGCCGCAGCGGCCCTGGCGCCACGTCGGCTGCCAGATCACCCATTTGGTGATGGATGCCTACGACACGGCCGAGCGGCGATTCTGGTGCGGCCTGTCGTTCAGCGATGTCTTCGAGTGGGGGAGGCGGCTCACGGGGCTCGAGTCCATTGTCGTCCGGTGTCCCTTTGTCTTCCATCTCCCGGGCCGTCTCAGTCTGCCCGTCCCAGTCACTTCCTATGGCCTCCCGGCGCGGATAGATGACAAGATCGTCACGGCATTGGTGGAGGGGCACAGCGAGGGACGGAGAGCCGCAGCGGCCACAGCGGCCACAGCAGCCGGGCAGCAGGCGCCAACCACCTTGGAGTCGATAGAATTCAGCAAATTCGACTCGACCATAGTCGTCGACGAGGCCGAGGGTCGCGACATCATAGCTGCCGAGCAGCGGGTGGCGGCCCTCCCTCGTCCCCTCGACCCGGCCCCCACCCTCACATCCCTCACATCCATCACAGTGCAGTCGTTTTCTGGGTGTCCCGGCCGTGGGCGGCACTGGCGGCTGCCGTCACTCGAGAGGGTGGTGCAGATAGACGGGAGGGTGCGGTCGGAGGTGTTGGGGGGGCTGTTTGCCACGTCACGACGCCTCAAGGAGCTGCACGTGAAATGCCGCCCTAACGCCATGGCGGACTCGCTGAGGTGCATCCCCACAGCAGCTGCGGGTCAGCCGGGGCCGCTGTCGCAGCTGGAGCACATCGGGACCCTCTGCATGCCGAGTGCTAGCGCTGAGGGTCTGCAGCGCCTTCAGGTATGCGACGAACCACACAAGACACACAAGGCCAGAGAGGGAGGGCGAGAGCTTGCTTGTGATGTTCGTGTGTCTGTGTGCAGGCTGTCCTCGTCGACCGTGGCTGCCGCTCCATCAAGAAGCTCAGCGTCAAGATCGAGGGCTCCGACATCGACAGACGTATCGACAGCCGCATCTTCGAGACCCTGCGGGCCATCGGGGCCTTCACCCGCACCGTGTGTGTGAGGCCCGACATCCCCATCGACATCAAGACGCGCCAGAACTTCGACCTCTCTCTCCTGTGTGAGGTCCCCACCCGCCCGGAGCCCTCCCCCTTCGTGCAGAGGCGCCTCCAGCAGCTGGCCGCCGCATCAGAGAGAGCCTGCTTCACCATCCGCCCCCACCATCTCACCACCCCTCTCGACACGCCCAGCCCCGCTGCTCGGTCCCTCGCACACTGCCTGACATTCCCCAAAGCGGAGAGGGTGATTATCGAGGATGGTGACCACTTGGAACCTGACGCCGAGCAGCCCGACCCAGTAGTGCTCGACAGCATGCCCCCCAACGCATTCCCCGCCGCATCGTTGCTGTGCACCTACAGCAGCAAGGGGCTCGCGATCAGCCGCAGGCTGGTGACAAAGATGCCCGTCGTGAAGAGCATCTTCTTACGGAAGCCGACAGAGCAAGCGGTGACGGTGCTGCAGGCATTGGGTGGGGAGAGGGAGTTGAAGTCCTTCCATGCCGACTTCGTGAAGGGTGTGGGTGAGGGGGGGCTCACGTGGGGGGACGTGGCGGCTGCCGGCCATCTCAGAACTGCGTATTAGTGTAGAAGGTGAGCTGCAAATAATCGCTTGTACCAGCCTGCTGACCGTTGTGGTGACTACTGCCTCTCTCTCTCTGTCTGTGTGCAGTGCCCGAGGATTTGGGCGATGGCGATGCCGCTGGCGAGTTCGGCATCGCGTGCGTCAAGTCCCTGCTCAAGATCCGCGGCATCAAGAAGCTCACCTTCAAGCCGCTGCCCAGCGACGCCTTCAAGCGGCTGGTGGAGGAGCGGACACACGGCGACGCCATCGAGGGTATTGAGGGCCGGTACGACATCAGCTGGACGGGGGGATATCTTGAAAATACGCTCACTCTCAAGCGGCTTGACGCCTGACAGAAGATTACAGGTACGATATGGCTATCCTGCGTCGATGTGTGTGATGTCCTGCAGTGTTGGTTTCATGTGTGTATGTCAGGTCGGCCCATCTATAGCTGATGTGTAGAATGAGCTGCAGAGAGAGGGAGGGAGGGATGGGTGCCGTGCCACGGTCATGGAGGGGTGCTCTCGTGTGCGGAGACGGCAGCAGTGAATGGGTCTTGATAGACAGCTACATGACATGACGGCCCCCCCGTGGCTGTCCATACGTGTCTGTCTGCCTCTCTGGATGAGGGCTGCGTAGAGATGTGAACGACTCCTTAATTGCATGGGCGGCTGGAATTGAGCGTGTGTGCTTATGTATTATATATGTCTGTCTCTCTCTCGCTGCCTGCCTGGCCGTCTGATGATTCGGAAAAGTTGACAGCTCGCGGACAAAGGCTGCCGTGTCTATATCGGAGTTGATGAATCGGAGGGTGGTGTTGTCTGGCTTGAAGAGAGAGTCATGGAGTTTTGAGTGAGTGAGTGACTGCATGTGGACTCATTTCTGTGCATCGAATCGATCGATGTGCACTATATTCCCCACACGTGCGGACATGAGCAATACAATGCAATCAATGCTCACACACACACGTCTGTCAGTCAGTCCATCACAACAGCCAGGCAGACAGGCCGGTACACACGCATGGACTACACACACAGAGGAGAGAGCGACCGATCTCAGCCATTCCTCCATGACATACCACACACACACACACACACACAAATACACACATACACAGAGCAGCGAGAGAGGGCGGGCGGCCGGGCGGTGTCCCACAAATGGAGGGGGCCTGACACGTCACTGCGTGAAGGTACATCCATTGTTTGTGTGTGGTGTGTGCGATCAGACAGGCGGCGAGGGTGCATGTCCCCTCGACGCAATCGACTATTAAGGATAGATCGCTGCCGTTGATGCATTGATGACAATCGTTGCCTACCTTCTATAATATCCGCTGGTTGTGTCTCCGACTTTGGTGCATTGAGGTGACGACAGACGATGGATGCTGGCGGGGTGGGCAAAGACTGATTTAGCAGGCTGACATTGATGGCCGTGCTTGCAGTGACTTTCTTGCACATACATGCAATGGATTGATGCGGTATGCATACGCCCACTGATGCACACATGAATGGAGTCGGTCTTTCGGTCTGTGGTCACTGTTCGATAGTCATCTGTCTGTCATCATCTTCACCATCGGATGGACGGGCGACTCTCACTCATCGATACAACGCAATCTGTCGACGAACAGGAAATGACATGACACGCCGCCACACAAAGGTCAGGGTGTCCCGTACCTAGATGGACTTTGGCTTCAGCAGAAGGCATGCCCGACCATGTCGCAAGGCAACAATTCCCATCCATGCCGTCTACCCGATTGTGCCGAAGCGTCCAGGAAGGCCCTCGATGGTGTGGCCGTGTGTCCGCTCCTCCACCAGCCGCTCGAAGGAATCGAAGGCAGCCGGAGGCTCCAGCCGGAACTTGAGCTCCTCGATGCCGCGGATCTTGAGCAGAGACGACACACACGAAACGCCGAATTCGCCGGCGGCATCGCCATCGCCCAAATCCTCGGGCACTGCACACACGCGCACACACACACACACACACACACACAGGCCGCCATTGCAGCGACATTCAGCGAGGACAGCAAGCCGATGACAGACACTCTCTGCAGTTTACCCTCAACGCAAACATGCAGCCGCTCGATGCTCGGCAGCTCGCCCGCCTTGTCTCCCCACCGAAGCCCCTCCTCACTCACACCCCTCATGTGCCTGACCTCACACCGCACCGGGCCGCCGCCGCCGCCCACTGCCTCCAGCACCCCCACCGTATCCGCCTCTATCGTCTCATGCAGCTCGATATCTCTGACCGCCGGCATCTTCGACGCCAGCTTTTTGCCGATCGCGTACGCCTTGCTGCTGTAGATGTAGAGGCGCGATGCGGTGGGAAATGCGCTGGCGGGCAGCTTGTCGATCACCGTGGGGTTGGGCGGCTCGGCGTCAGCGTCAGGCTCCCACTGGGCCCCCAAGAAGCCCTCCTGCTCGAAGACCTCCACTTGGTCTGCCTTGAGGAAGGTCATGGATTGGGCGAGGGCCACGGCAGATGGGCTGGGTGTGTCGAGGGGGTGGTGAAGTGGTGGGGGCCGATGACGAAGCACGCCGTCGGTGTGTCGGCGGCCAGCTGCTGGAGGCGCTTCTGCATGAAGGGGGAGGGGGAGGGGCGGGTGGGGACGCTGCACAGCAGAGAGAGGTCGAAGATCGGGACGGCCCGCTCCGACATCGCGTCGTAGACATTGATGCTGACGGGGATGTCGGGCTTCACACACACGGTGCGCGTGAAGGCCTCCATGGCCGACAGCGCCGGGAAGATGTCCTGGTCAACGGGTCGGGTCCATCGATGAAATCCACATTGAGCTGCTTGATGGAATGACACCCACGCTCAACAAGCACGGCCTGAGAGGAATGACACAGACGGTACGGTGCACCACTCATCCCCTTCTGTGTGTGTTGTGTGCATCTACCTGTAGCCGCTCGAGTCCGTTGCGCCATTGGTTGATACTGATGTGCTCCGACTGCCCCAAGACGCCGAGTGTGCCGACGAGCTCCAGCTGTGAGAGGGGGCCGGGCTGCCCACCTCCTGCTGCCACGGGGATGACCGTCAACGACTCGGCCAGGATGTCGGGCCGTATCTCCATGTCGAGGCCCTTGAGGTGCTGTGCCGTCCGCACGAGAGGCCCAAGCACCTCGGCAGAGTCGAACTCGCCATAGTAGGCCGCCTGCACCGTGCGGAGGGACGGCAGCTGCCAGAGTCTATCATGGCGCGGGCAGTGCTTCTCGCTGAGGCCGGTGATGGATGTGAGGGCTGAGAGGGTGGGGGGAGGGTCGAGGGGAGGGGGGAGGGTGGGTGGGTTCTCTGCAATGGCCGTCACTTCGCTCATCTCGTCCATGTCGATGTCTCCTGTGGTATCACCTTCATAACCATAGTCACCTGAATGTCCATTCACGCAAATGTGTACAGACATCTCTGGACATTCTCTTCTCATGGACGCACCTGGTGGGTCAAAGTCGTCAAATGCGATGGACTCGAGTGTGCCTCCCCCCGCCTGCGCCGCCCTGCGTCCCTCTGCATGCCCCTCCACCACTGCCGTGACTTTGTCGTTCATCGCACGCTGCAGCCCCTTTCCGTAGTCCATCCGATCCCTCCATGCCCATGCCGACTGGTCGGGCACGTAGCGGAGGCATCGAACGACAATGGATTGGAGCCCCGTCAGCCGCCGGCCCCACTCGAAGGCATCGCTGAACGACAGGCGGCACCAGAAGCGCCGCTCGGCCGTGCAGTAGGTGTCCATCACCAAATGGGTGACCTGCGCGCAGACGTGGCGCCACAGCCGCTGGGGCAGCGCCGCCACCGAATGGAGGACACGAATGAGAACACACAACCAATGATAACAGGCTGCATGAACAACACACACAACAAGGCAATGATGCATACGAGTGTGCTTGTGGGGAGCTTTGTGAGTGCATCTTTCATCGTACGATCTGGCTGAAGCGCTGAGCAAAGGCGCCGACATCCACGCTGTGCTGCGCATCGTCGGACGTCTGGCCAGCATCCATCCCCGCCTCCTCGCTAAAATCGTCGCGCCGCACCGCGGCCGTTCTCTGCCGTTTCGGTGCGACTTTGCTCATTTCTTTTTGTGCAAAAAGGCAGCCGCGCGTCAAAAGGCCATGCTTGCTTGTAAACTTGAATTCCGGAGGCATGAAGAACGAATGCTCAGTGAAATGAATTCTCCGTTTGCTTGCTCTTTCGCTGTGTTTGTCTGCTGTGTGTCCATGGCCACCGATGGAAATCGCCCGGCCCTTCCGGTCCGCCAAACAAACAAATCAATCAAAGGCAAGCAATCGTCAGAACCAAGCATGCACCTCTCGTTGGCACCCTCTCATGACAGAGTGACTGACTGCAGGTGCTCCGCATCGTCTCATTCGCAGTCAGAAGGGCCTCCTCACAGCCAGCCCAACGCGTCACGCCGTGGATGACCTCACACACGCACGACACCACTAACGCCACCCACACTGAAACACCGCAGCTGAGTGCCGGCGCCCTGTGTGTGTGTCTGTGTCGGCTGTTTTGTGTTGAATGCAGACTAGGCGTCGTCTGCGGGCGTCAAGTACGGCTCGGGCAGTGGGCGACAGGCTGCATACGGTGACCACAGAGGCAGAGTGTCAATCAACATCCCATACACTTACTGCCAGTCGTCCATGTCTGTCTGTTTGTCTGTCTGTCTGTCTGTCTGTGTGTGTGTGTGTGTGTGTGTGTTGATGAGGCTGACCTCAGTGCTGTGGCTTGTCATTGACAAGGAGGTCATGAGCTTGCTGAGGCAACCACAACCGGCTCCTGCCGCCACACGTCCTCCACCCAGAAGCCACGTGCTCATCGCCCGCTGATGCTGCGCTGAGCACGATGACCCGGCTGGCCGCGCGACTGCACCCTCACTGCCGTGAGTCGGTCACGACCGGCAAGTCGGCGATGCGGAAACTGACCGACAGACGTGACGACGCCAGGCCATCAGTGCGGCCTCGGTGGTCGGCTGCAGGGCCGCTCCCCGCGGCCCGCCGCGTCAGCACCAGAGCCCCGCCGGCCACCATCGGTGCATGCCGCGTCACCGAGCAGAGCGGCGGTCTCGTCGACCGTCCCATCCTCTCATCATCCTCTCATTTCATCGAGGGGGCGACCAAGACTCGACAGCTGTGACAGCGTCGCAGATGGCTGCCCCCCGTTGGCTTCAGCGTCGAACAGGTATCTGCACAACCAAGGAAGGCACACAGGAAGGATGAACGCCTCGCAGGTGAGTGTGGATGTGCCGTGCCCACGTGTTTCAGGTCATCGCATCGCTGCTGATTTGGCTGCACCGCACCTGTATGGCTGCCATTGAGCCGGGGGGTCATCCAGCTGCCTCGGGGGACCGCAGAGAGGCCTCCATCGAGGGCAGTTCTGCTGTGGGGGCCGATGCATCACAGAAGGAAGGCGTAAGTGGATGAAGCGGTGGGTAGACAATGAAGGAGCCTGCATACACACACAGAGCAGTGATGCAGCTCGTGCGTAGCTGCCCGCCTGGTGCATTCTGAGCGTGCGCCTTAAGCACCTCGCGTGAAACAACAGAGTGAGCGGACCTCCGGCCTGCCTTTCGTTTTTGGACGTTTGGCGCTGCGGGGCACGTCGTGAGCGATGGAGGGGAGCCTCTCCATGCGGGATCTCCCTTGCCGCCACCCCTTTTGCCTTGCTGTGCCGCAGAAGATTCTTCCTGCTGTTGCCTCCCATCCGATGGCCGCCTCCAGGCATGTGTGGCACCCTCGTCCTCCACCATCAGCGCGTGAGGGAGGGCAGCAGCGGCGACTCAGCGGACCTCTCCAGTTAGCAGAAGGACCCCCTCTCGTGCACCTCAGGCAGCCACAGCAACAACCAGGCAAGGAATGAGGCAGGAGAGGACGGAACTTGCCTCGGCGAGAAAAAATATGTGTATTCCGGCGTGGTTGTCGCTTGCGTTGTCTCTTGACTTCTCGACACTCGACGGCGCCGTGTGAGCGGATGGCAGCCCAGCGGCCATGAAAAAGCGATGGGAGGCCAATATGGCACAAGCGGGGTGGGAGAAGGCGGAATGAGGACTTCGGCGGGGATGCGTGGACGGGTTATGCAGTGTTGATGGACACTGCACAGTGACGCGTGTTGGCTGCCGCTGGGCGTGTAGAGGCCTTTGGCATCGATGCAATGGCGTCAGAGAGGTAGGATAAGTCACGACTCGAATGAATGTTTGTGTTTGCGTGATCAGGTCGAGTGGATCGCGCCCCGCTTCGGCCGCCATCATCAAAAGAGCTAAGTTTTCGCCTGTTTGACGAGTTTGCGTCCAGTTGTGCGACGCCCGCATCCCCCTTCCCCAATCCCCCGTCCCCCTCGCCCCTCCCTCACAGAAAACCAACATCCGCCGGTCCGAAGCCGCCGGCAGGAGTGCTGAGGCGCCATGCCGCCCTCAGATGGCTTCCGAATAGCCAGCCGGGTGGAGTTGCGGCACCAACACCACCCGGCTACCATGCCCGTCCCCACAAACGCCATCGCGGTGAGGACGGGCTATAGGGTGGCGGGGCATTCGTTCCGGGACCATAGGGAGTATTATGGGTGGGTCCTTCACTTCTCGGCCCGCCACCACTACACTAATACACACGTGGTAAGTTGTGAATGAGCAGATAGCAGTGCATGCAGCCATCCATCCATCCATCCATCCAATATGCACAGACGAGTACGTGCAGCCGTCGACGCGTAATGGATGTGTTTGCTGTGTCTCTTGGTCCCTGCAGACGCTCCGACTGGACTACTACCTGCCCTACATCATAGACTATCTAAACTTCACGGGTAACGTCATCCACACACGCGGCGACTACAATTATGAGTGAGCAGATGCCTCCACACATCCATACGTGTGTGAATGCATGATGGGTGTGTCTGGTGTGTCTGGTGTGTCTCTCGCCCCTTCCTGCCTGTCTGCAGATGGATCTTTATACGGGAGCTGGTGACGATATGGAACCCGCAGCCCTGCCCCGAGCTGCGGGTCCGTCTGTACGTGTGGTTTAGGTGCGTAGCCGTGCCGATCGCTCTCCAGATCCGCGCGTCGCTGGGCCAGCCCACCATCCTGCCTACCGGCAACATGGACCTGTACAGAGCTGCGGGTCGCTGGTGGGTGCGCATGGTGGGCGGCCCAGATGTGCTCATCCCGGAGAGATATGGTACACACACAAAAGACAAGGCAAGGCAAGGCACTGGTGTCTGTTTGTATTTTGTGTTTTGTTTGTGTATGTTGTGTGTACCAATCAGGAATGCACTGGCAGCTGAGCCAGATAGCGCAGAACGGGGTGCGTGCTGCACCGGGTGCTGTGGCGGCCTACCCTCGGCAGCCCAACGCCAACACGCGCCAGCAGCTGGCCCACCAGCTGATAGCCAACTCAACGGCTGTGGCTGGGTACCAGTAGCTGGTGCACCAGATCATCAACAACTGCCAGCACCCGGGGCAGCACAACCAGCAGGTGGTCGATGTGGCCTACCTGTTCACGCACCCCCGTTTCTGCATAGGGCTGCAGTGTTTCCTGTTCGGCCACATCCCCCTCCCCGACCCCACTGACAGTGCCGGCCCACCCCCTGGACTTCAGCAACAACCAGCTGAACCATGTGCTGGCCCGGCTGCTCCAGTGACACCCGCTGCCGCCGCCGCCGGACGATGACCTGATCGAGCACGCCATCGAGGTGTGCCACACCCATCGGCGGCTGTGTGAGCTAGGGCGGCTGAGGCTGTCAGACACGGTGAGGGAGGTGGAGGCCAACATGGGGTACCACTGAGAGCGGCTGGAGTGTCGATGAGTAGGTGTTTGTTGTCGATGAGTAGGAGGGAGTTGTTGTCGATGAGTAGGTATTTGGTTGGTTTGTCGGCACGACCACCAGCTTGCCGTGTGGCCTCATGTGTGTGATGTGCCGGTCACACACGTGAGGCTGGTAGGCTGGTGGGTCGCTGCGGTGTGAGAAAGAAGTGGACGTAGAGAGGTGGATCGACGGAACAAGGGGCGTGAGTGAGTGACATCCACCCACTTGATAGGGTGTGATGGTGTTATTTGTGACGGTACGGTTGGCGGGCCGGGCTGCCTCTGTGTGCGTGGGACTGCATCCATGGTTCGTGCATCCTTCTGTGTGGGACTTTGCGGGTGGATGAACCACATACAAAAGAAGTTACCCAATCAGTCCATCTGGCTCGATCCGACCACACAGGTGTCGACAAAGTCACACACACCACGCACACACACACGTCGTACGAATGAATGCTCATGCTACCTGCGCGGCGGTGAGGTGACACTAGCTAGAGTGGATGGTGAATGAATGAATCAATGAATGAGTGAAGGTCTCCTCGCTCATCCAAGCCATGCCATGAAGCGTCATGACTGAGTCGGTATATTCTGCACATGCACCCATATATATATATACCACATCAATTGTCTGTCATGGATGATGCAATCCAGTCACCATCAATCACGTCACGCACTGGCGGTCACCTCCTCAGAGACGGCAGGCAGTGACGTCCCCCCACGCACTCGACCAACACCCAATAGCCCTGGGAGACGAAGCATCACATACACATACACACACACTCAGTAGAAGTGCTCGTCATTGTAATCATCTGTCTGTACAGCCCCCCCGCCCCCACCCACCCACCTTGTCTGTCAGAAAGGTCCGCTCCAACGGTATGGTGATCATCCATGTGGTGTGATTGCAACCCGCCACCACGTGTCAATGACCGCCGTCTCCGCTGTGTGTGCGAGTGGTGATGAGAGTGGGGAGGGGGCCGCGCACCGGGGGACCGCTTGGACCACGCCCACATGGTGGCAGCGATGCCGGCGAAGAGGATGAATGCGGTGAAGACGACGACCAGCTTGACGTAGAGGCCCTGCTCGGTGACGGGCCCGCCCATGGTGTCGACCGGGCCGAAGTAGGTGAAATGGTTGTTGTGGCTGTCCTCTGAGCTGCCGAAATCCACACCATTGCATGACACCTCAACCTACGGACAGGCAGACACACACACGTGTGCGTGTGGCTTTGGTGCTCTCTCCTTCCCACCCTCCCTCACCCGCACTCGTATGCGGGGGGCCTTGACGCGGTAGTCGGCACCTGCACAAGCAACACAGGCAGGCAGGCAGGCAGACCAGACATCCATTGCTGCAGCCACGCTCACATACAGCCAGCTCACTTGTTTTGGGCGTGAAACACACGATGGTTGTCGGGTTTATCAACGCAGCAGGCGTGCTGCCCAGTGGCCCAAACCCACACCTGAGCCGGGATCGCTCGGCTGCCCACAAAGGGAAGGGGTGGTCACGGTCAGCACGCACCGTCATGCGGCTCGATCGTGTGAAGAGGCCTGATAGACATGCATGGATAAAATGACTGCATGCATGGTGTGTTGGGTGTTTGGCTGTATGGGTTAGCGCGGCACCTGCAGTTGGCTCAATCGACACAATGCGCGGCTGGCTGTAAAACAGAAAACTAAACCGACACAGACAGACCATTCAGCAGTCCTTGCACGGGGAGGGGTCATAGGCTGATAAAGGCTCCTCGTACGAGTGTCCTGTGTTGGTCCAGAGGTCTGTGCGATTCATGTGGCCGGCGAAGGTGATCTCGAAGTCGACACTCATGGGCAGCTGAGAGCCCTCGGGCAACGCAGGCGGGGCACTCACACAGCTGGATGGCAACACACACACACACACTTGAATGTACTGGGTTGTGTGTGTGCCCTTTGGTGCCCACGTGAGGATCGACGGAGAGACGATGTGTGCAGGCACCTGCACCTGCCCGAAGCGGCACATTGGGTAGATCCTGAGTGAGGGCCACACACACACAGATGTGTGTACGGTACGTGTGCAACCCGCCCTTCCGCTGACACATCCACCAACCAACCCACCCCTGTCTCTGCAGCTCTGCGTCGGTGTTTGGATCGGGGAATCCTTTGCCGTTGACACGAACGAGCGTCCCGCCCTTGACAGGACCACTGTCCACATCCAAGTAGTCGACCTCATAGGTGCGCAGCGGCTCCGGTGAGGCGGACCACGACACACCATTGAATGACAACCTGCATGACCCAGACACATCCAACACACCACACCACACCATCCATCCATCCATTCAGTCATTACATACTTGAGTGTGAGCTGTTCTTGTCCGTTGTGTATGGGCGGCATGTAGCAGTGGGCGCCCGTGCCGTTGCTCTTGTCCACGACCTCGACACGAGTCGACACGTACTCCCCAAGGGCGCACACAGGCCGGCAGTTGAGGCATCGAACCGCACCATCCAGGTGAGAGCCCGTCAGGTCGATGCGCACAGCCTTGTGTGCAGGCAGCAGCCGGGGCGACACGCCGTCGACCTGACAGACAGACGCAGCCACAATATATCACTGGTGACCATACCATATTGTGGGCGGTGTCGTCGTGGGTAAGTACCTTGGGTGCGGTGAAGTATGAGATTCCGCCGACAAAGAAGAAGTCATCAGGTGTGCCCCCATTCGTGAGGGCCACGGCGAAGGGCACCTGCTCGGTTGCTCGAGAGGGGGCGGGCGGGCAGGTACACCGGATGTGTGTGTCGTCACTACTGGCAGCCCCGAAGGTTCGAGAACCGAACCGGCAGACCGGGGAGGCACCCTGTGTATATGTATACAATACACACATGGGAAAGATGAGATGGCAATGCAATCAATCTGATGAGGCGCGGCACTGCACTGCACTGCACTCTCACGTGGAATCCTTGTCCAGTGACGGTGACGAAGTTGTTGGTCGACAGACCACCAGCTGGCGCCGCCAGGGGGCTGTAGCCGTCAAGCGTGAAGGCTGTGATGTGTGCATCCCCGTCGATGGCGTGCTGTTGGTCGTATGTCAGGGACACCCGGACGACGGAGCCTGGCTTCAACTCAGGGGCGATGCAGTTGACTGAAGAACCATTGCTGACACCAACACAAACATACCCACACCCACATCCGATCCATCGGGTGGGATTGTCCGCCTGTGCATAGCGTGTCCGTGTGTACTGCATGTACCCGTTCAGCGCCGGGAGGTCCATTGTGCCTGTGGCTTTGACCTCAGCCGCCCCAACGAAAATGGCTCCTTTGTCGACGCAGAACCGACATGTGGGCAAGGTCGCCCCCTTAACCAGCTTGTCGCCCTCCAACCTGCACGCCATCCCACATAGAGATGCCGACACGCGGATGCGGTGCATGTGTGGCGAGTGTCCCTCCCGCTGCCCTGCCCGCCGACCTGAGCTTCTGCGGTCCATTGTGTGTCGACACGAAGGAAGGGCTGACACGGTGGAGCTTCGCACCTGCATGTTATGTATCATGTGTGTCCCTTTGTGAGGGTGAGGCTGAACGTGGCATGGCATGGCAGCCATTTGTTTTATGGTGGGTTGAGGGAGGACCTTGGTAGGAGAAGAATGGGACGGGGCTGGCGACGAAATCGACGCCGTTGAGCGTCACGGACAGGGGCACTGGCCCACTCTGACGTCAGGGTGGGTATGATGACACGTCGTGGACAGCAAGCACAGCACAGCACAGCACAGCAACCAATCCGATCTGGGGGCGTATAGTATATATTTGTGTAGGCAAGTGCAGTGCAGTGCTCGCCTCGCCTTGGTGAGTGGGGGTGTCCTGCACACCACCGATGTCGCCGTCACCTGCTCAGCTCTCACCTATGCACACACATCAGTCACATCACATACACACAACGTGCACACTGAGCATGAAGACGCTGAGCCGAGCCACCTACTTTGGTGTCGATGAATGAGCATTCCGTGACAGCACCGTCCGCCACTGCACCGCCAGCCAGCACAATGAATGAATGAATGCCTCCCGGAATCTGGAGGGCCAGACGTGGGTGGCCCCTACCCACACACTCACTGAGGTGGCTGCCGGTGATAGTCATTGTAGTGCCGCCCTCTTTTGGCCCTGCGTCATTGTCCAGAAGTGTAAGGGTGGGTGAGTGATTCTGGCAGGGCGGGGTGTGTGTCTGCCTGCCGCCCCGCCTCACCAATGGCTGGATGAATGTGTGTGATTGCCGGTGTTGGTAGTAGGGTGAAGGGCAGCCGCTCGCTGCTGAATGACGCAAGCCGGATGGCCTCCGCCCGGTCACCGATACCCTGCATGAATGAACAGACCACACACAGACGGAGGCACACGAATGTCTGTCTACCCACTGCACTGCTGTGCGGGTCTGGAAAACCTCCCTTAGACCAACCCAGTCGAAATTGGTGGAAATGTCGACATCAATGGTCACCGGGGCTGCACAGTGCAGGCGGTGCAGGGCACATCACATGCATGGCATGTAGCCTCTTGCAGTGAGTGCAGCTGAGGTGAGTGAGCTGACGTGACGTGCCGTGCCTGTGAGTGTGCCATTGGCGTGTTTGGGAGTGACGAAGGAGAGCTTGGTGTTTGTAGAGGGGTCCATCGTGGGCAGCAGCACGTCGCCGCCTGAGTGAGTGACCCAAACATTACATAAGGATGGATGGATGGATGGATCGATGGATTCATGGAGGTAGGTACCGAATCTGACAGCAGTGGTCTTCTTATGGAAGGGCGAGTCGTCCGTCTGTTGCACCCGTCACCCACACGCAAAACACACAACACACGCCAGCGACGAGTGAGCGGCACACAATTCGACCCATCCACCATAGCGCCTTACAGTTGTGGCGGCGACGCGTGTGCCTCCGGTGTCGTAGCCAATGGTGGGTGAGAGAGACCGCAACTGCACACGCACACACACACATGCATCCAGTATGACATCACTGCGCACCTCCATGCCTTTGGATTGGCCACAAAGTCGACAGCAACCGATGACGCATCCCCAGGCGCCTTGACACCTACTCACTCAAGAAAGGACAAAATAGTCCTGCATCGTCAAGTCATCGGCTCAACTACCGGTGATCGAGAGCGATAATGACGACCGTTTTGGTGTGTCCACAGCGGGAGTTTCGACAGCAAACACGGCCCTGTATGCGGCTCCCGTATGAGTGTCACCCTGCATGTCAGCGAGCACAAAGAGGAACGAACCAGACACCATCGCTGTCCCATCCGCCCCGCCCCGCCCACCGTTTGCGCGTTGAGTGACAGGAGGGATGCAGCCGCCGACAGCTCGCCGCCCGAGAAGAGGACCCTGACAGAAACCAGCCAGCCGTTGCCATGGCCGTGGCGTGTGTGGTATGCGCAGGTTTGTATATAGGGTCACCGAGTGGGTAGTGATGCGGCAAGGGGATAGGTCCACTCAGTGGAGGGCGGCAAATCGACCGTCACGCTGACCACCTGTACAGGACAGACACGTCAGTCAGCGGCAAAGGTCATTCATACACCACACACACACGTGCATCACATCACACCCCTCACCGCGCCTCCTCTGATTGGCACTGCTGAGGGACTTACACCCCGCACTACGGGCTCCTGTCTCGAAAGGAAGGCGCACACTGCACTTGCTTCTGCGTGGATATACCTGCCTGCCTGCCTGCCTCATGCTAGCTCAGCTTACATCGATGAGAGTGAAGGGTACCGCTGATGCACTCCATGTGGTGCCCCCGTTGCAGCTGACCCACACCCATAGGGGGCCCTCGCCCACACGGAGGGGGCCACCAACGTGGCCGGCAGACATGGCCTGAATGAAGCAAAGAAAGAAACAACACATCCATGCCATGCATCCGTCCGCAGCACAGCCAGCAACAGATCGCCATGGATTGGACGCGTTCCTTCCTCTCAGCTCACCTTGACGATGTCAGCGATTCTGGGAATGTCGCAGGACACCTCTGTTGGACTCACGTACCTGCAAGTAGGTAGTGGGCGGAAATCGGCACCCCCACCCTTTTTACGTACTTGCCGCTGACGACGCAGTCGGTCTGTCCGCTGCACAGGAAAGGCACTGCAGCAGAGGGGAGGGGAGGGAGCGTGGGAGTGACGGGACGGACGCATGGGCCAGCATATCCGCTGGCTGACCTTTGCCGGACCCGCTGTCGGTCAGGCGACACTTGACTGAAGCAGCAAACACATCAATCACACGCAAACCATGGAGGCCCCCTCTCCCTCCCAAGTCAACGTGTTCCCTCACCTCCCTGGCCGGAAGGACCGAACCCCACTCCCTCAACCTGTTCCATGCACACACAACAAGAGAGCATGGATGGATGGATGGATGGATGGTCAATCCCTTGTGTTTGTTCTCACTCCCTCACTGTGAGGTCTGTGGTGCCAACCGGCACGTATGGTGGTGTGGACGCGAGTATGGGTTGGCTGAGCGACCACACGAAGGGTGTCTCCGAAACGCTCCACAGCACTCCGTCAACCGTTACAGAGACGTTCACGGCTCCCGGACTGCCCCATGGCGGCAGACGGCACCTTATCTCGCTCTCAGACACAAACCACGCCGTCACATCCTGCATATGGCATGATTAATGTGTGTGAATGGTGGGAGTTGGAACGGTACCCCCACTCTGCCTGTCTGTCTCACTCACCTGGTGCTGGTGGAATGCGTTGTGCCACCCTGGTGCCACAATCGGACGGCCCCCACCGCCAAAGCGACACTTGAGGTGAGGCGTGCGCCTGAACCCATGACCATACACAGATACCTCTGCTGAGCCACACCGCACACAGACAGACAGACAGACAGAAGAGACAGAGCTATGCTTTACTTCACGGACTGTCCACCAGAGCATGTGTGTGTAGTACATGGTGGTTTGTCGATGTCTGCTGCCTGTGGCGTGAGGCCCTTGACCACCGGTGGCTGCACGTACTCAAATGCCGCTGCATACGGATGGCTTGCGAAGAAGTCCCGGCCGTTGGTCGACACCGACAGCGACACCTCCTCGCTCCAATGCCACTTGGGGGTCAAGCAGTGCACTGATTCCAATCCACACACACACAGGGAAGGGAGCCACCCAGGGGGACACAAATCTTAAGCTCTGTTCCCCTCATCCCTCTCTCGTACCAACGTTTCGCCGCACTGCTTTGCCCGCCATAATCACCGTCTCTTTGTCGCGAGTGAATCGGCACCACACGGGCAGGTCGTCAGCAAGAGTCAGGCCGGTGCCGACCACTTCAACCAGCTCGCCGCCCGCAATGGAGCCTCTGGCGGGCACCACTGCACGGATGACTGGCGGGGGCAGGACGGCAATGGCAAGTCCATCTGCTTTCACACACACAAGCGATGAGATGAGACCTTCCATACAAAGGAAGCCAGGCGGTCATCTTATCTTCCCAATCTTTGTATATTGACGCACCTCTCTCTTTGCTGCCGATGACGTCGACGCCATTCAGCGCTAGTGTCTGCACAGAAAGAATACCACGCATGTCATGATCACACACATAGGCGGATCGGATGGGGTCCGAAGACCTGTGCGTTTGGGTGTGGTGTGGTGTGCCAATCTAACTAACCAGGCGGTATGCGCCGGCCAGCACTTTGGGCACGGTGCACTCGACCAGCACCTCTGACGCTTTCATGGCCTCGGGCAGCATGTCTGCCCCTTCCTTGACGTCTTTTCGCTTCACCACACGGGCTGCAAGCGAGTGCATGCCAAACCTGACATATATGACAGGCACCGCACACGAGGACGCAGACGAAGAGTGAGTGACACGCAGGCCGGGCCGGGCCGGCGGCATGGCATGTCATGTGGCCTGTGGGTTGGGTTGGCTCGGCTTACATGCAGGCCGGGCTGCACGTTTCCCCTTCTGCGGTCGGCAAGTTGTCAACTGCATGCGATGCACCCACAGGACAACACATGAGCCAGCCGTATGTATGTGTGTAAATGGGCCAGGCCACCTCTGAGCAGCAGCACTCCTCCGGACTCGTATAGGACGGCAGGGAATGCCTCGGCGAGGAACGGAGGAGTTTCGGATGACCCTGTGTAGGTGAAGGGCAGCGGTGGACCGAACCATCGACGGCCGCCATCGATGGACATCTGCACGTCGGCCCCGCCATATCCCGCTGGTGACGTACAGAGGGCTCGAGTAGCACTGAATGATATGAAGCAAGAACACAGAAAGACACACAAGCACGGTGGGTACGGTCAGACAATTGAGTGTGCCCTGCCCGTGTGTGGATGTCATGTCGACCTGAGTATCTCCATGGGAGTACTTGTGCCTCCGAACCGACACAGAGGCCGCAGCTCAACACCCTCCCCTCCAATCCTCCCCAATGCCCGCGCGTAGGCCACCTTGGCGACCACCTTGGCGACGCTGACACTCTTGTTGACGGGCTCATCGACGTACGGCAGGCCCTCGGCACTGACCTCAACCTGCATACAAACACATATGCACGTCACGTAGGTAAGTGGGTGTGTTGCTGGTACGGTAGGTACTGCTTCATGTACCTACCTGAGTGCCTCCCGAGTAGGGGCCGCATGACGGTGTGACGCGTGTCAACCTCGGAGGGTCGTAAAAGAGGAAGGGGAGAGAGCGGGAGCTCTGACATACATGACAACAGACAGCACCGACGCACACACAGGGAGGGAGGGAGGGAGGGAGGTCAGAGTGAGAAGGCGCCGAGCCTACCTCAGCCACGTCTGGCAGCACGAGAGCGAAGTCAACCTGGTCAAGAAATCACAATTAGTGGTGAGCTCAGCTCGCTGGTGTCCCTCCCTACACTTATCTCCCTCTCTCAACCTCTTTTTGCCCACCGGTCCTGGTTGTGTCATCTTTGGCGTCACGCACAGCAGTAAGGAGCTTGTCAAAACCTGCTCAGTCAGTCACGACAGACGTCAGAAACACACACCATACTACTACACTACAGGCATGCTCGTCCCCCCATGCCTTGGGTACTTCCATACCTTGGCTGGCACGGTGACACCACCGAAACGACACACAAGGCGGGGCAATGTCAATGTCGCAGAGGGCGATGGAGATGGGGATGGAGCCGACGCAAACATGTCAAAACCCACACCTGCACTCAACTCACACCACACACACACATGCACATGCATACGCACACACACACAGATAGAGTACATGGCTATCAGAGTGAATGGCGGCGTTCATTGCCACGTTACGTTGGCTGACCCGACCCACCTGTGACGTTGATGGTCTCCTGGCCGTCCGTGACAGCCAACTGCGGTGCCAATGAGAGCGCTTCAGGAGGCGCCGCGAATAGAAACGAGTATCCAGTGTCCATAAAATCACCCTGAGTGAAGCTCACCTACGCACAGCGCAGTGCACGGGGCACACACACCAGGTAGCAGCACAGCAACCACCCCACCCCACCCAGCTGTGTGTATCTATCTTGACACGACACACGTACGTATATCCTGAGCGTCACTCGCTCATACGAGGGAGGCGTCCGACAGCTCAGACGAGTGGGGTGATCAACAATACTGCATGCCATGCCATGGCATGCCATGGCACACACAAACACACAAAACACACAACGCACTCTATGCTATGCCTCCTCCAGCTCAGCTAGTTCGGTTCATGTGCGTCGTACGACACTCACGTGGCCATGACTTCAAAAGCATCAGAGAAGTCCCCAAATCGACACCGCGGCTCAAGGCCAGCACTGGCACCCGCCACTTGACTGTCGCTGCCATTTGTAGAGGGGGCGGGGGGCATCTTTGGCAGTCCGCTGGTCGTTATCACCACCTCTGTGCCGCCTGCATACAAAGGAGTGACGTGAGTGACACCATGGACAGACTCACTCACACAGATCCGATTTGGGTGTGGTCTTAGCGCCGTGGTCACACACCTGTCCGCGGGCCCATCAATGGCGCTGCGCCAGTGAATGTCACCTCTGCCCCGCATTGAAGCAGGAGAGTGGCGTACGTCAAAACCACGATAAGAATCAGCCGACGACAGAAGGCCGTCATGAGTGCACTCCAGGTCTGAGCTGCTGATCTCGACAGACAGAGATCTAACGCATCAACACAAGCAGCTGTCAGGGCACCTGTAAGGCACGGGCAGGGGCAATTCATCTGCGTGATGTGATGAGTGGATAGATAGGCATGCCTGCCTGCCTGCCTGCGCGTCCATACCGTCCTACCTACTCATCCATCGCAAAAGAGTCGAGCCGTCAACGGCAGGAGATCTGTGATCAGTAAGGTGCGATGCGGCACACTGTGCGTCGGGAAGCGCATCGCCATCGCCGTTTCAAAAGCTCGCAAATGCGGATCGGCGGGGAGGACGAAAGAGAAACGGCAGATAGAGTGTTGTCGAACAACCTGCTGCGTCGGTTTCACACCCATTGTGATAGCCATCTAGATGGCTTGAAGCCGCGTCAGTCAAAGTAGAGCGCATCTTGCGGCACGATGGCAGAAGGTAAGATCCTGATCTTGATGGCGTCACGATACGGCGTGCAGCTGCAACACGCACATATCTCTGTTTGCGCCGATGGCTATTGTCTGTCTGTGTGCTGTGCCTGTCAACCAGACCGTGCGTCACGCGCTGAGCGGAAGCGCTTCGAGGCCGAGGTGGCTTCGGTGCTGCAGAGCTTCGAGAAGGCCAAGGAATGGGCAGATCTCAGCAACTGCCTTCAAAAACTCCACAAAGTAAGTACGCTCGGCCAAGCCGAGAGGAAAATGACTTGCCTCTTCCGCACAACCAAACCAGCACGTGTCGTGTGTGTGTGTGTCGTGTTCTGCTCTGCCTCGTGTGCCGTGCGTGTGTCTTTGGGTATTCTATTTATTCTGTCTGCAGGCGTTCCAACGTCCCAGCAAGTTGACGGTGGTGCCGCTGAAAGAAGTCGTGTCAAAGCGGCTGGCGCAGTGCCTCAACCCTGCGCTGCCCAGCGGCGTACACACCAAGACACTCGAGACCTACGCATGCATATTTGACCGAATTAAGGTAGGGAGCATAGCAGGGGAGGGAGGGAGGGAAGACGGCTCCTGGCAAGGGGGGCAAGCCGACCGTGTGTGTGTGTGTGTTGTGATGTGTCTGTCTGTCAGACCGACGGGCTGTGTGCCGATTTGGCCATGTACAGCAGCGGCCTCTTCCCATTTTTTCAAAATGCAGCCACACACGTGAGTCACCCACCGATGGTGCCTGGCCTGGCTGGTCTCGTGTGTGCGTCGGTGGAGTGCATCATATCTGCGCTGTGTGTGTGTGTGCACCCCTTCAGGTGAAGCCTTTGTTCCTTGACGTGTTGGAGCGGCACTACATCCCTCTGGGTCGGTGCAGTGCAGCACAGCACACTCACGCGCATCGCATACGCACCACGTGTGCTGTGCACTGCCATGAGCGCCAGTCAAATGCTGGTCTGGTCTGTCTGTAGGTCACCGGCTGTTGCCCTGCCTGACGGGTCTGCTGGTGTGTCTGCTGCCCGGCGTGGAGGACGAAAAGACCGACTCGTACGACAGGTACGGTACGTAGCTGAGGCCATGGATGTACCCTCCCTTCCCTGGTGAGCAAGCAAATCTGGTGTGCTGTCCCTGCCCTGCGCCACCAGGGTGTTTTCGACGATATTGCGTATCGGTGAGTGTGTGGGCGAGGGCAACTTCATGTGTGCCCTGTGGCTGATCCTGCTGCGCACCTCGCGCACCCGGCTGCCGGCGCTGACTGTGCTGTCGTCCAAGATGGCCCCCTCCCTGCCGGACATGGCCCCCGACCGCATCGACCTCCTGCTGCCTGAGCGGGGCGTGCTTGTGCTGCGCAGCTTCGAGACGGTGTTCGAGGACACCAACGTGCTGGTGAAGCGGTCGCTGCTCGACCTGCTCATCAAACACTTCCCCTTCTCGTCACACATATTCGCTTACGACCAGAAGGTGCGGCTGTTGAGGAGTGCGCTCAAGCTCTTCACGCAGAGAGAGTGGTCGCTGACCAGGTGAGCGAGAGAGGTGTGTGATATCTGGTGTGGTGGATGCGATCAATGCCATTGCACTGCACGTCAGGATGTCATAATTAATGTGTGTATCTTAATATGTGTGGGCGGGCCGTCCCGTGCGTGTGTATGTGTGTTATGTGTGTTAGGCGTTTGATCCAGTGGTTGACGCACCAGACGGACTCAATGGACACGATCGACCTGTCCTACTTCAAGACACAAGTGCGGTCAGAGCTCTGCATGGCCATGAGGGAAGAACTCAGGTCTGTATACACCACCCCACGAACCCACACACAAAGCCATGCATTGCATACCGGGCGGGTACTACGGTCCACTCACTCCACAGGTGTCAGCCCAAGACGGAGTCAGCGGCAGTGCTGCCATTGCACGTCTTGGAGATATTCCTAACAGAGGTGGAGGGGGTCAGCGGGGTCGTCATGAGAGACCTTAACGTCGCCGTACTCGTATACACCAAACGGTAGGTACCGGGGGACGACAGACAGACAGCACAGCACGGGTGTGTACCAGTTATCCAATGTGTGTGTGTGTGTGTGTGTGTGTCAGTGAGTCGTCGGGTGCGTCATGGAGCAAGGCCGTGTTGGAGGAGGCCCAGGCACTGTTCCACCCCCGCACCACAGACCCCATGTGGGTGTGGGAATCGCTCGATAAACTACTCCAGGTAGGTCAGCAGACAGACCTGCACACACACACACAACCATCCATCCATCCATCCATGTGTGTGGCGGCCTTTTGCTTTGTAGGATCAGCTGCACTCGGAGGAGCCCAAGAGCTGCATCGAGGCGTTGCATCTGAGCGCCCTGTACATGGACAAGGTCCTCACCGAAGCCGACCAGCCCACATACGACTGGAACCTCTTCAACCTACTCACTCGAGCCATCAAGTGAGTGCCATGCGATGCGATGCGATGCGATGCGATTGACCTCAACGCACCCACCCAATCCACCAGCCACATAACATACATGTCTGTCTATGTCTTCCTCCCTCCCGTGTGTTGTGTTGTGTTGTGTTGTGTGTCGTGACAGGGCGTTGCGTCTGATATCCCCGTCGTACGAGCACCTGTCGCAGCTGTACGACACGCTGACCTTCTCCATGAACCTCCTCACCCGGCTGCAGCACATCCGCACCGCCCCCGTGGACCCCAACCACCCCGCCATCCCCACCATGCCCCCGTCGCTGGTCTCCCCGGGCGCTCTGTACGTCTCGCCGCCATCGGCTCTCGTGCAGGTCGAAAAGGAGTTCCTCGAGGGCATCGACAGGTACCTCACGTCGGTGGAGAGAGGCCCTCACCACAGCTGATGTGGTCTGTGCGTGAGGGAGGGAGGGAACTGTGTGCATGTTCGTTGGGTTTGTGTTACGTTTCGTTCAGCTTTCTGGAGTACTTCGAGGTCGTGGTGCGTGGTCTGCACGCCAGCCCGGCGCAGGCCACAGAGACCATTCTCCAGTCGTACGAGCTGCTCAGCAACCTACTGGTGTGACTGACTCACTCCCAGATACACACGACCAAGCAAGGGGACGTGGAACATACACATACATGGATGCGCTCTCTCTGCGGCTGGCCTGGTGCGGTGCCTCTCAGGTTGGCTTGTGCAAGGTCGAGAACTGCCTGGCGACACAGGCCCCGCGAGGTCAGACGCCATGGACAGAGCTGCCCAGATGGCTCATGGCCATACTTGCGTGCTGCCAGGTACGGAACGGATTGTGTGCCTGCCTGCCTGCCTGCTTGAGTGTCTTTGGGATGTGTGTGTGTGTGTGTGTTAGGTGTCTGAGGTGGCGATCTGCTGCCGTGCGATCCGTACGTTTGTGGATCTGCTGCAGGAGGGGCTCAGTGAGGTCCGCGTCAACTACATCATACTCGAAACCGCACACTGCGACGTAAGCCACACAGCCCCCCCCCAGCCACCCCACCTGAGACATATAGCAACCAACCGCATACATGCCATGCCATGTACGTCACGCATGCCATGTCGGTGTGCGTTGCGTTTGTGTGTGGATGTCATCCATTCATCCATCCATCCATCTCTGCCTCTCTTCTCTCTCTCAGGATGTGGTGTCCCACCTGTGGGAGTGTCTCGGCGAGGCCTTTGAGGGCTCCCACTCAGAGGTGGTCACGCTGCTGCTCGACCTCCACAGGCTCACCGAACCACTCAGACCGGTCTGTCAGTCAGTCAGTCCGCACCCGTGGACTCGTGGACAGACAGGACACACCGATAGATAGGATACACCAACCATACCGTATCCATGCCAACAATCCGTCCGTTATGTGTGTGGTTTACGTTACGTTGTTGGCATGGCAGGATGTGGTGGGGAAGGTGCTGGCAGCGTCGCTGACGGACCCCTCGCCCGAGACGCGGCTGCACAGCGTCAACCGATACGCCACTCTGTGGAAGTACTCACACATACAGCAGCCAGAGCAAGAGGTGGGTATGAGCAGAAAAAACCACACCTCAACCTCACGCACAGCACAGGGGGATGGGATCGTCACGGCCGTGTGTGTGTGTTATGTGTGTGTGTTGTGTATGCTGTCTGTCGTCAGGTGTTCCCTGCGGCCATGAAGCTGGTGTTGGACTGTCTGGACGCCACCGAGCCTGGACTCAGACACGCCAGCAGGTCGTGGGTGTCCCACGCGACGCACCACCTGCCCCATTTGTTGGACCCCCTGTTTGAGGAGCTGCTGGCCAAGGACACCGCCCGCACACAGCCGCCCGCCCGCACCTACATCGCACAGTACGACACAGCGCGCATCCTTTACGTATTCGAGAAACTCAGCGCCGTGCTCAGGTGAGGCGAGTCGTCTCGTCAGACACCATTGAAACACTCACAATAAGGGCACTGACTGCTCCTGTGTGGTGTGGTGTGGTGTGGTTCATGTATGTCAGGTCCGAGCAGCACCTGTTGCTAGAGCAGATGCACACCAACTACGTGTCATACCACATCTTGTGGCACAACGCACATCAGACCGTCTGCCTCCCCGCCGACGCCTCCCCGTCTTCACAGCCCCCCAACAACCGACTCAGCCCATCCTTCGCCTCACAGGGGTCACTCCCACTCCTCGCTGAGGAGGGCGGGCCGTCAGCTACTGTCATGGTTCGAGGTGGGGGAGATAAGGGTGATGAGATGGAGCTGCAGTGTGGCGAGCTGGCGGTTGTTGACTACGTCGATTTGTCTGTTGTGACGGCGCTGAGGTAGGGAGGTCAGCTCAGCGAGGGAGGAGGAAAGTGTATGTGATGTGATGTGCTGTGCGCATGGTTTGCTCTGCTGTCTGTGTGTGTGTGTGGTGCAGGTTTGTGCAGGGTGAGTGCGGCGAGGATGCGGACGAGACGTTTGTGCAGCAGAACGCCGCCATACGCGCCATGGCCACGGAGTTCCTCAAGAGCTTCCTCTCCTATGTGCAGGGACACCAGGCAATGGAGGTAGGTAGGTACCTACCTGACTGACCTGCACCAGATGACCCAATCCGATCCACCCACATCATATTGCCACCATATCAGCTACTGATGGTTGTGTGTGGTGTCTGTCTGTCTGTCTGTCATTCAGGTGTCGTGCATGATGGCTGAGCCTCTGTTGGAGATCCTGTCCAAGGTGATCCGCAGCCACAACACGGTGATGCAGGTGCAGCTGCTGGGATTGCTGCGCATCGTCATGAGCAAGTCACACGCACCCGGGCCCTCCACCCACGAGCTCGCCCAGCGCCTCGGCAAACGCGCTGACAACATCGAGAAGGAGGAGAGGGAAAAGGCCAAGGAAAAACCCAAGGAGCTCCCGCCACTACCCAGGCAAGGGAAGGGAAGCACACCTGACCTGCGCACCGCACACAGAGATAGAGAGAGATGGTCCTGCTCAGCTCACCATGCTTCCCACCCTCCCTGCCCTTCATTCATTCAGTGAGCTGTCAGAGCCGTCGACAACGTCCCAGCCCCCACACAAGCACAACCCCCCCTCCTACCCCGCCTCTACCCTCTCACCCCCCATCCACCAGCACCAACAGACCCCAGGCGGCCCCCCGTCTGCATCCAGCGCTTCAGCCACCTCAGGTCTGTCCCCCCCAACCAGTCCGGGCATCCCTGGCGCGTCGTCCTCCGCATTCGGTGGCGGTGGGAACGGCAACGGGAGTCTGGACGAGCTGCGGGTCGGGAGGACCATCAGTGCCACAGCTGCCACGGAATTCGCTCTCCAGAGGGCAGAGAACATGGCCGCAAGGGTACGCTGGCTGTGATGCATTGCATTCGTGAGACAGACAGACAAACAGTGGGGGTGTGTGGCTCATGTTCGGTGTGTGTGGGTGTGTGTCTATGTCGCATAGGGTGAGATGGGTGAAGGTTATGAGGGTGCAGAGGGATCGGGGAGGCTATCGCTGCCCCACCACGTGACGTCAGCACCAGGCGGCCGCAAGTCGAGGATTGGCGTGGCGCAGGACCTGCCGTCGCAGTCGGCCACACTGACGGCGTCGCTGAGGGCCAAGAAGGAGCAGCTGATGTCGGTCGGCCCTCTGGCGCGTTCGTCGATGGTGGTGCCGACACTGCTCAAGGGGCTGTGGGTGGAGAGGGACCAGGCCGTCCATTCATCGCCATTGGGCCACTTTGTGGAGTTCGTCGTCTTCACCATCAGGTAGGTCGGGGCGGGTCGGTCGACACACCACACGGACACTCCACTCGGGCATCTCTCTGCATGTCTGTCTGTTCTGTGTAGGTACGTTCCTCCGAGCAGCTTCACGTCTGTCTGCACGGCCTTCATCCAGCCGCTGTGCGAACTCATCAGGAGGTAGGTACACTACACATCCACAGCACACAGCCAGTGCACTGACTGCACCTACTCAGCCCACAACCAACTACGCCACACACACACACACACCCGCGTGTGTGTGTGTGGTGTGTGGTCCGTGTCAGGTACACTCGCCGTGACAACATTGTGGCGGTGCTGCACTTCATGAGCGGCCTGCTCGGTGTGGTCGAGCACTTCATCGAGCACTGCGGCTCATCGGGCGCACAGCTCTTCGCCGGCACCGATAGCGAGCCATCCTCATTCACCCTTCTGGACCTTTTCACATGGGGCAGCGGCGAAACACAGGCCCACAAGGCCCTCAGCCAGCAGCCCCTCTCACCCGCCCTGCACAGCAGCGAGAAGGAGAGCCAGGAGAACACCGCCCGTGCGTTTGTCAAGCTGGTGCCGCTGCTCGTCATGTCGGCCGTGGAGGCCACCGGCACACCGGCCTTCAACCAGCTGGACAGGGAGAGGATGGGCGTCACGCCGCGGCCTGAGGGCGCTGTGGCCAGTGCTGCCCGCAGTGAGGACAACCCCGGGAATCTCGACACCAAGCGGAACCTGGAGGCCGTCCGCAAGCAAGTGGTCGACCTCGCCGACATGATCTTCGAACGGTAGGTATGCCCGGCCTGCAGGCAATCGAATTTCATCAAGGGAGGGAGGCGTGTGTGGGGTGGTGTGGGAGGGATCGATGGTACGGGGAGGGTATGTGTGATGGATGTGATGTTGTCTGTGTGTGCAGGTTCCCACGTGTGTTTCTGGAGGGGTGTCTACAAGTATGGCAGCTGACCCTGGCGAGCAACCGTGAGTCGTGCGCGCCGCTGCTGCGCATACTCAGGAGGATGGAGACAGCCACACTCGAGTGAGCTTCCCAAGACAACTGACTCGACACCCCTACGTCTGTTTCCTTCTTGGTGTAGGGCGTTGGTGACGTCGTTGCATGACGTGATAGAGACGGTGCTGCGGCACGCGAGCAAGGGCGGGCCGGGCAGGAAGGATCCCCAGGCACTCACCGTACACACAGGTCCGATCCGGGGGCGAGGCGGGTTGGTAGGTGGGTAGCTTAGCTGGCACTGCACATACACACAAAAGGAGGGAGGGAGTGCACTCACCGCAGCGGTCCACCCACTCTGTCTGTCTGTGTGTCCGTCAGGCGGTCGTCTGAGCGAGAGCGTGATGTTCCACTTCGCCTACTGCATCATCCTCAAGTGTGGGAGGCCGCCACAGGAAGTCGACGTAAGCAAAGAAACAAACAAACGGACGGACGGGAAACCCATAGTGCCTGTGCTTGTGTCTGTGGGTGTTGGTGTTGGTTCATTGTGTTCATTCAGGCGACTTGGTCTGTGGTCTTGCGGATCCTGAGTGTGTTGCTGTCGATGTCGCGGCAGCCCCTCAGCTACTTGTACCTGCTCTCCATCATCGAGTCACTCGACAGCCAACACCCCGCCAAGGACCACCTCCTCGTCACCAAAAAGGTCAAACAAAGGGCAATCAACACACACAACATAGATAGCATCCAGACACCACAACCATATGTACCTCCCTCATGTGCCTCATATGTGTGTGTGGTTGTTGCCGTTGCTGCACTACAGGTCCGTAAGGACCTGACGGAGCTGATGAGCTCGTGTGTGTACATCGCCAGCCGGCAGTTCTACAGCAAGGTGACCAACGCCTCCCACCCGTCCACCTACGAGCTCACTCCCCCACTCCCCCCGAGTGTGGACGCCGTCGAGCGGTGCCTGCACCTGCGGACACGGCTGCCCAACACGCCACCGGGCATGCAGCCATCGCAGGACCCGGGCGACATTTCGGCGCTACAGGCGCTCGGCGCTATCACCATTTGCTGTGCAAGGGTGAGTGATGGGGTGGGTGGGAGCAATGGTGTGTGTATGGTATGGTGTGTGTATGGGTGTGGTGTGGTGTGGTGTGCAGATTGGTGCGATAAACCGTCGGACGGGCATCACGACCATCTTTCTCGCGGCGCTGTGCGAGACGCTGCCATCGTGGCTGCTCCCACTCCTGCACAACCACTCAACACAGGCATGCCATGCATGCGCAGCGCAGCGCACACACTCATGTCGACCGACGTCCTGGACTGGAGCTCCAGTCCGTGCAGTGCAACGCACACCGCTCTCTCTTTTGTGTATCTGTCTGTCATATCACCACACAGGGGTTGCATCACCGGTACCTGATCATGACGCTGCTGTCCTACCTGCCCTACTCGCTGTACCCGCCCTGTCTGCCCGCCATCAAGAAGACCGTCTTGGACGTACTCGCCACCCCGACCTTCTTCCAGATGGACCGACGCACCCTCCGCTGCTGGACGGGCATACTGCAGCGGGTCGTGGCCGACGACTTCCAGAAGATCGATGGCTATGTCGCTTTCCCACATAGCGGGGTGGGTGAGAGGATCTCCCTTGTTTCAGTGCAGTGCACCATGTGTGTCTGGAGGGGATGGATGTATTGTTGTGTGTTTAAATGGCATGTAGGTGTTCACGAGCCGTGAGGCGGACGTGCAGGCGCGCGCCCGTTGGCTCAAGAGGATATCGTTCATAGTCTACTCGTGCCCCACCGACACGTTCCAGATACAGCTGCCTTTCATCCTCGAGAGGCTGGTGGAGAACCTCCGCATGACCGGCGCAAACACGCTGCACGAACAGGTGGGCGGGGCGGGGAGGCGGCTGGTTGCTCAAATGGATGGACCGACTCTATTGGCGTATGCGCGTGTGTGTGTGTGTGT
>CDMY01000013.1:138634-157266 GCA_001179505.1 Vitrella brassicaformis
GGGGGGGGGGGGGGGGGGGGACGTATGTATGGTGTCACTCAATTGTATCTATCGTATGTGTATCCAATCCGGTGTGTGTATGGTGTGGTACTGTATGGTGTGGTGGGCTCGGCTCGGCTCGGCTCGGCTCATTGCCCCCCTCTGGCCATGTTCATGGCCGCGCGCCTCTTCAGAATGGTCGACTCCCACACAGATGACAACCTACATGACATGACATGCATCAATCAGCGCACAGCACACACAAAACACAACAGCAGACCAGACGCTCTGGTTCGTCTGTTTGTATCCTCCCGTCCCTCCCTCTCTCCCTCCCGCCCTCTCGCGTGTCATACGTACGTGATGTCCCTCCTCAGCGATGGCCGCAGCTCGGACATGCCGGGCAGGTAGGGCGTGTCGGGCTCGCTAACATCGCACCCGCCACTGCCGCCACCATACCCTCCCAGCACCAGCTCACCCCCGCCGCCGCCCATGCCCCCGTCGCACCCGTCCACCACACCAACGCGCGGCCCCTCGACGGCCGGTAGGTCGCCCGAGCAGACCGAGTTGGAGTTGACACGGTCGAGTGAGCAGGGCGTCTCCGGGAGGGAGGTGGAGAGCGTGGAGCGGTCGGCGGGCTGGCTCAGCATCGGCTGCGACGCGCCTGCGTCCTGCGTGCTGTTGAACTGAGAACCCGCACGAGTAGCCTCACCCTCCAACCCGCTGCAGAGGGTGCACCAACGCAACAAACAGCGCAAACAAACACTCGCGATAAACAAACCACCGCGGTGCTTTCACTCATCTCATTCTGTGCACGCGTCGCTGGCGGCTGACCAGGGAGAGAAGGGTAGGCTGTTCCGCTTGCACACGCATGCCTTGCCTAGGCCGCCGAAGGGGACCAGACTCTCCGCCTCATCTCCAGCACCAAGCGCACTCTGCGACGGCAACATGATGGGTGGGTGTTGCCCTCCTTGCGAAGGTACCGAGTAATCAAGCCGACAATTCCCTAGCGTTCCTTCGTCACGACTGTGGTGTGGTGGTCCGTCTGCCGCCCCCACACACGAGCGATGGTTTGGATTACTTCACATTAGAAGCCGACGCCGCCGAGAGAGGGCAGGCGTCAGTGGGCGCCCGCCGCAGTCACAATGGCGCCTGCTGCACGCAAAAATAGCAGCGAAGCAGCGTCGTGAAGATCGGGAGAGGTCGGCTTTTGCAATTGGGCCTTTGAGCTCGCGGCAAAAGATTCTTGGGATTGCGTTATTTGCCCCCTATCAACATGCATTCATGTTTTCTCCCGCCCCAAGTTGAAGAATCCAGTCTGTCTGTCTGTCTGTGGACTGTCAGTGCTTGTATCCTGTCACGTTGGCGGAATCGAAGTAGTTGGCGTTCTCCCTTGCCATGGCCTCCCTGTGCCGCGCCACCTCGGCCTCACCCATCAGCTCATCAGGCCTCACCTAAACGCATCATGACATGCAGCCAGGCAGGCAACAGATCCATCCATCCATTCATTGGAGAGGAGAGATGGCCGACTGATTCGATGAATGAATGAATGGATTGGGTGCGTGTGCTGTCTGTCTTACGTCAAGGTCAAAGTTGCCTTCCTCCGGCGCGTACACACCTCTGCACAGCGTGATGCTCTCGCGAACCCTGAACAGATCCCATGCGGACAGCCAGTGAAAACATACGTGCAGTGAGTGCAGTGTGTCATAGAGAGAGGATCCATCAATCGGTCGTTGAGAGCGACTCACTCACTTGCGTTGTGTGGTGAGGGCGACACGTTTGCTGATGAATCGGATCGTGTACCCTGGCAGTGCAGTGCAAGCAGCAAAGGAAGGCACAGACACACATGGGACGGCCACACGCAGATAGATGGACGGACACTCACGCTTGACGTGTGTGTCTGCTCTGTCTGCTTGGCCCCTCACCGACCGATTCGCCGGTCGTCTGTCTTGTTGGGTCCGCTCCGGTGGACCAGACGAAAATGGTGAAGCGACATCTCACCCGCCTTCAGCACCACATTCACAGCACTGCTCTCGTCCACAACGTTGGGGATTGTCTGGCCTGCAGACACACATACGGCACGGCACGGCACCACTGTCTGTCTGTCTGTGTGCTGTCTCTCCGTGGTGCCGTGCATTCATTTTGGTGTATGGTTTGACCTCTGCTGAGCATGTTGTTGTGGTCGTTGGTCTCGACGTGCGGCAGTTGCTTGTGGTGTGTGCCGGGGATGTACTGCATACACCCGTTGGCCTCGTTCACATCCACAAGGGCAATCCAGGCCGTCAACACCTGCTCTAGACAGACAGACAACAGACAGATGGATCGACACACAGGACACAACACACATTCGCACCCCACTCACTATGTGAACCCCGCCCTCCCCCTTATGGACACACATCGTCTGACGGCTCCAGGCCGGCGTAGGTGCTGTCTTGATGCCACGAGAAGAAAGAGTCTGTGTGCGGCTCCTGACCAAACAGGCAGATCGACTTGTACTCTGTGTGATTGCGTGTGAATGAATGAGTGTGTCGCCTTCCTCTTGCGCACCTTGATGTTGAATTCTGATGACCACGCCAGAACATCAGGCCCCAGGACGGCCTCGACGGCGTCCAACACCTGCAGACACAAAGGCCGCCTGCACCCGTCCGTCCCCCCAGCCCCCCCGCCCTCACCTCTGGCTTCATAACGAGATCCCACAACCATGGTAGCAGCAGGTGAGGGCGGAATCGCATGTCCTTAGAGGCCTGCAGAGGGAGGGAGATCTCGCCGCCAGTCGATGGATGTGCAGAGATGAATGAATGCAGTCGTGACTGCATGACTCAACTCACCTTGCCTCCTTCCAGCATGCCTTCCCATTGCTCCAGGTTGTGCCTGAGCGTGAACGCCTCCGCTGCACTGCATACGCGGATCGGGCAATAATAGCCCTGCTTCTTGAAGGCACTGGCGATGTGATGCATGGCAAGGAAGTTCAAATTGGCTTCAAGCTCGCAAAAAAGCAAGGTCCCGATCGCTGGCCTTCCCAGTTCCTTTCCACGATGCCTAGAGATTACGACGACCGCGATGATGATCGCAACGGGTGAGATGCCACCCCACAGACTTTGAGCAGAGAAGCCAAGAGCTCAGAGACTCGTGTCCGTCTCACGTGCGGTCTCCCTGCCTGCCTTTGCCTGTGTGTCTGTCCGTCTCTCTCTTTCTCAGTGAGCGTCTGTCCAAGGATGTGCAGTTCATCAACAACGGCGAGGCTGCCTTCCTCATCGGCAAGCAGGGCCGCACCAAGCGCAAACTCATGTACGCCAGTGGCTCAGAGATAGAAATCCACGACCCAGACAAGGGCGGCGGCGAGAGCAGCAGAGGTCAGCAACGCACACCACAGCAACAAAGGACACAGATGTCATTCCATGCTGGTGTCGTTCAGATCTGACGTTGGAGATTCGTGGCAAGCGCGAGGATCTGGAGCGGGCCAAGATGTACATCAAACTTGTCCTCACTCAGCGCCAAGGTGAGTGAGGTGACTGACCTCGATGGATGACCACGCGAATGTTTCGCACATACGCTCAATCTGATCTGGGCTTCGTCTGTCCACCTGTGCAGGTCCGGTGTATTTGGATTTTGACGAGATGGCCGAGCGTGACGACCTGACGCTGCTGGACGTACCGGCCGAGTGTGCGGGCTACGTCACGGGCGCCCGTGGTGTGGTGCTGCGGGCCATTGAGGACGAGTGGGGCACCATCATGCTCTTCGTGCGCAATATGGCCGAGAGGGACCTCGACACAGGCAGCAAACCCAGAGAGACACTCGCCATATTCGGCAAAGAGTGAGACAGGCACAAAGACACAGACGATAGACGACGGACGGCACGGTATGTATGTATGTATGTCGTGTGTGTGTGTACTCAGTATGCGTGGTCGTCGCGGGAGTGAGTTGCGTGTGATGAGTGCGGTTGAGGAGAAGGTGGAGGGCTACTACTCGAGCAAGGCCACCGAGTACTTCTCGGACAGAGAGGGGTTCGACACCGGTAGGCATGCAGAGCTCATGGCATCCACAACCACACACGTGTTTATTACGCTGTGTGTGAGCGTGTGTTTCTGTGTGTGTGTGTGTGTGCAGACACGATGAAGATTCACTCGGACGACTACTCGTATGCGTTGGGGAAGCGCGGCAATACGAGGCGCAAACTGGCCAAGGCGTCAGGGTGCATCCTTGAGTACATTGGGGGTATCGCATACATGGCCGGTACACCACACACACTTGCTTACGCACACAGACGCTCAGCTCACACAGGAGAGGAGATGTGTGTGTGTGTGTGTGTGTGATGTGTGTGTAGGTACCAAGAAGGAGCGTCGTCGCGTCAAGGACTATCTGGGTTGGCTGTGCGAGCAGCGCACCTCTCGGGTGATCGTCGATGTCAAAGGACGGTAACTACCACCACACGCAGGCACGACACGAAGACATAGAGAGACGTAGAGAGAAGGGGCACGCGAGAGCCTCTCCATCTGTCTGTGTGCGTGTCTGTGTGTATACCAGTGATGACGTGACGACGCTCAACGTTCCCCGTGACTGCATCTCGTACATCACGGGCCAGAAGGGCCGTTCGCTGCGGGAGGTCGAGGAGAAGACAGACACCTTCTGCTTCATGGACGGAGACTCGTAATCATCCACAATACCCTCCCTCCCATCTACCACACAGACAGACACATGGGAGGCACTTGTGTGTTGGTGTGCAGGACTGACCGCGACACGGAGCGTTTGTTGATCTTTGGTGTTGAGGAGGAGAAGCGCGACGACGCCCGGCGGATGATAGATGACCGCATCGACGACAAACTGAGCGGCCGGGCCAACCAGCGGGGATACGACAGGGGCTATGACGACCGCGACTATGGCAGATACGATAACAGAGAGTACGCATGACACACACCACACCCCCAGACAGACAGACAGAAATGTGTATGCGTGCATGTCATGTCATGTGTGTTGTCTTGTCCATCAGCCGTCGCCGCGGTGGTCGCGATGACGACAGGTCGGTCTGTGGGCTCGGCAGCAGTGACTGACAGATGCGCACCGCACCCAAGTTGTTATTCATATCGGTGGGCACTGCACTTGTGTGTGTGTGTCAGGTATCGCTCGCGATCCCGTTCTCCGCCCCCGTCGCGTTCCAAATACGATGACCGATACCATGACGAGTGAGCGAGGGCGGAGGGGGCTGCTGCGCACATACATGTCCGCTGCCTCTGCCCTCATCGGTCGGGGGCGTTTATGGTTTTCGTTGCACATGTGTTCGTAAATGAAGATAGACACACTTACACTTACGTACGCACACATATACGTCGGCACGTCACGTGGCTGTGTTCAGTGTCGGTTGTCGGTCATGGGTGTCGTGCCCTCACCAAAGGCATCCATCGTTTTGGGGGCAAGGCCAGCTGCCCGCTGTCTCTGCCCTGTGACGTGACCGCCATGAGCAAAGCCACTCTACCATCCCACCCACTACTCTGCTCTGTTATCTACGCTGCGCCATCGCCCCTGCCCTCCTTGCCTTGCTCGCTAGTTGATGGACGCCGTGCTGCCGTACACAATGCCTCAGTCCGTCGGTCGGTACTGCATCGACGCACCCCCCCATGTGCACTGCACACACTGACACTGACAATGGCAAACACCAGAGGCACGGCGGTAACGGGACGGGATGGATCGATGTGGGCTGGGCACCGGGTGGATATGCAATAGACAGACAGACAGACAGACATGTGTGTGCCATTGCGATATGTGTGCCTGCGTACGTGCTTGCAATCTATCGGGGTGGCTGCTTCATGCACACGATCGGCAGCCACATCCATCACACCTCTGCGTCTGTGTGTGTGTTGTGTGTGTGTGTGTTTTGATGCAGTTCCCCCCGCGGCCGCGGCCGGCGCAGCCCCTCGTACGACAGATACGACGACTACCAGCGCCGCGACCGCGACCACTACCGATGACCACGCCCACACACATACAGTCGCACGCAACAGGTCAGCAGCAGCTGTCTTTATGGATGCGAGCAACTTCCAGAGACAGTTCTCTTCATTACTGCTATGCAGAGAGTTTTGAAGGGTGGCTTGTGTCAGACAACTGCGAGACCGTAGTGGTAGAGAGAGCTGACAGATTGAGGCCGGAGGATGGAAAAAGGCAAGACGCAACCACAAGCGTTCATGCCGAAAGCGTGCGTGAGCTGCAGAGAGTGGCTGGCTGTGTGTTATGATCTGAGTGAGTCGTCTGGCTGGTAATTTGCCCTCTGCATGCGTGGACCCCCGTGGGCCGAGTGCGTCTGAGCGGAAGTGACTTTGGACTTGATGCAAATTCGACTCTTTGCCTTTCTGGCCGCAGAATAAGCGCAACAATTCTATCCACTGGCATATTCGGGCCACAGGCGGTATGTCAGGGCATTTTTCATGTCTCTCTGGTGCTCGGTTGCTGGCAACAGACATCGTCGGGAGTAGGGAGCCGAGAGGGACGCTTGGAGGGCGAAACAGACAGCGATCGTGGAAGATGCCCCCGAAGCGCGCAATGGGGGCCAATTTCTCTCCTCTCTTCCCTTCGCCGGGAAGGATGGTGTGCTCGTGCCTTGCCTTCCTGTGTCGGGGTGCACAGAGGACAACGCAGGTCATGGAGGTGAAACAACCGGGCAACACCCTGAGGGGCGAAACCATGGAGCTCGATGCCCCGGGTGACACAACAGCTGAGGCGGCGCCGATGAGTGCTGTGGTGCCCGTTGCAAAGCCCTTGCTCAGGAGCTACACCACGACATCAATGACAAGTTCGCCCTTGCGCCTCGTGCCGCCGGCCCCACGGCGTGGACGGCGGATCTATCCTGTGTGTGTTTGCAATGGCTGCAGTGCATCACGAGATGGCCGTCCACCAGCAGATGTCGGACGGTGCCGGAAAGTTGTTCAGAAGCCTCAGCCGCAAAGGTGACAGACACGGCCGGCAGAGACACAAGAGACACAAGACAGCGCTCTGTGTGTGTGCGCGCGTGCGTCCGTCTCAGGTAGCACGGCGACGGGCGAGGCGGTGAAGAAGCTGTCATGCTTTGCGTTCGATCCGCTGACCTTGAGGCAGATTGAGGTCAGTCACCGCTGTCTGCACAGAATACCATACGCACCGAGACTCTCCTTCTCCCTTTTGCCTTCCTGCCTGCCTGATTGCAGTTGGAGATGGCGCCGGCAGTGAGGAAGAAGTGGATGGTCTTCTCTGTCAAAATTATCAAGTATGTAAGTAACGACTATAAGTAACTAACGACAATAAAGACCAATTCGCGGCAGACAAGTCACGGTGGTTGCCTGCAGGGTCGTCTTGAGCACGGACCAATACAGTCTCTATCTCATGGAGTGAGTGAGTGAGTGAGTGAGGGAGACATGCATGGCACGGCATTGTGTGAGGGAGATGCGCTGCGCATGTCTGTCTGCCTGTGTGCACACATGCTACAGGAAGCCCACTGGATGGGTCTCAGGCTCAAGACCGACAAGGAGAAAGACAACCGGGACTTCGTCTTCCATAACATCGCCACAAAAGACAAGTAGGCATCCATACCGGGAGACACATTTTATTTGATGACGTACACCCATGACCGCCTGCCTTTCTTGGAAGACAGCAGTGGTGCACAGAACCCCAATGTCGCCATCTGCTCAACCCTGAAAAGCGAAGTCTATGGCTGCACGACCCTGACGGCCTCAGCGGCAGACTGGCTCGCCAATAATGAGCTCACTGAGGACGACCTGCCCAGCAAAGTCAAAGCTGTCAAGAGGAAGGCAGAGGAGCAGAGAAACGAGGTCAATGTGTCCATTGCAGGTATGTAGGGCTGCAAGTGCGACGCATTCATTCATTGTGCGTATGGGTGCTGTGCTGTGCTGTGCTGTGCATGTGTGTGTCACATCTGTGCAGCTACCGATGAGGTGCAGTACTATGCGGACAGCACCAGCAGCCGCACATCCAGCACCGCCGGCCTGCCGCACCAGCCGACCCACACCCGCCCTAGCAGCAACAGCAGGAGACAGCTGGTTGGTATGCACACGCAGACCACAGACGACCTCGGCAGCGCAATCGCCACACAGGCAACTGCTGGGCTGCTGGGCTGCTGGATGGATGGATGCCCTCTCTCTCTCTCTCCTTCGCTCCCCTTTTATCCGCCCCTCTGCAGATACGCAGGAGTCTCTCTCGCACGTCAAACGGGGAAGCCGACGAGGGGGCACAGAGCGATGAGCCACCGTGCAACTTGAGCATCGATAGGGAGAGGGCAGAGACACCGGCGGCCCTCAAGTCGTCATTGAAGCAGCTGGAGAGGGGCTTGATTAAGAGGCCTTTTCTGCCGTGGGTGGATGACCCGCCCGAGTTTCCCAGGATGGCCGAATCGTCAGGCTTCAAACGGGTCTTCAACACCTCTGACACAAGTAAGGGTGTGGTGCGTGCGTGTTTGCTCATGTAGGTAGGAGATGTCTGGCCCCCAACATTTGTGTGTGTGGGTGGATGTATGTATGTGGTTATGCAGGCGAGGTGAAGAAGCAGGCGCAGTCTGCCCCCGCCTGACGGAGAGGCAGCACCAACGCCGCAAAACAACAGCACTGAAAGACAGACAGACAGACAGACCTACTTGGCTGGACTGGACGTGTGTATGGGTGTGCGCCGCTCTGCACTGGTGCGTAGCAATCAGAATGTACAGCGTGCAGTAGACGGGTTTTAAAGGGGATGCAGCGTCGGGCATGTATGGCCTGCAGGTAGATCGACGGAGAGGCAGGCAACCGTGGAAGGTACATACCATTTGCTTTGCTGCGTAGAACAGAGTAGCCAGACTGCGTGTGTTGTGTGAGAGATACAATGTGGGGTGATCACATTTATTCACGTCTGTCTGTGTCCGATCGATCAAGTTAACCAAGCCAGCCAGGGTCTACTTCATTCATCGCTCATCCAGCCGGCATGCACACAGTCAGTCGGCCATCGGCAGAACCCCATTGCTCTTGAGCTGCTGCGATGCTTGCTGCCTGTTGCGGGCAGTCACCTGTGCGCCCCACCGACAGTGAACCTGACGCACACACCAACACCAAACAGGTCCAAGATAGATGGGTATTGATTGGGTGGATTTGCCCACCTGGTCAGTGGCCCGCACAGCGCTCCGCCATGCACCAGTGGCCGTCTGGAAGCCCCGCGGCTCAGTAGCATCGCCGGCGAAGAAGAGGCGGCCGTCGAAGGACGCCTCGGGCTCTGCCAGGGCACGCACGTCGGCAAAGCTGCTGCCTTCACGCAGATAGGGGTAGCTGCCTGCAGGCACCACCCACCATAACAACACACACACCGCATAGCATACGTGGAAGGCATGTGTGTGTCGCCAGGCGTATGTGTGTGTGTGTGTTGGCCTTTGTACCCTGTGCGAATGGGTCTTGTTTCCATCTGGTGATGTGGTACCCCACCAGCCAGTGTCTACGCATCCGCTCGACGGCCGCCCACTCCTCCCGCCCCCTGGCGTCCTCGTTCCTCTCCCACTCGCGCCACGTCGCCCACTTGTTGTCCTCCGCCTCGCCCGGCAGCTCCCGCATCCCCGGCCAGTCGATGTCGCCGATATCTGCGGCCGCCCCCAAGACATCGTCCTCCATCTGCGCTGCCGCATTGCTGTTGGCCGTGGCGACGGCGGCTGCATCGGGGGTCTTGCTGCGGTTCTTGTTGCGTGTCTTCTTCTTGCGTTTTTCGATCTCTGCTCGCTGTCTGTCTGGGTCGAGGATGGCCGGGATGGGTGGGGCGGGGAGGGAGAGGAGGGCGTGTATGCGGGGCTTGAACATCTTATAAAGGCACGTGAGGATGTCGGTCAGCACCTGCTCGTCGGGCTGGGTCGGGAGGGTCTCGGTCGAGTAGGGCGGGTACAGGTGCGCAACCAACACGCCGTGCTTGCCTGCACACACAACACAATACAATACAACATATGACGGACGGCATCTGTGTGTGGGGGTCTGTCTGTCGGTCTGAATGATGAGAGTAGGTGAGGTGCCTCCAAACGAACCGTATGCGTGCATGTTTGTGAACTGGAATCGTGGGTCGGTGGTGTTGATCTGGGAGGTGGTCGACGGCCAGAAGATGTGGTGCGCCCCGCCGCCCTTGTCACACGCGAAACGCAAAACAACCTTCTCGTGACAGCCCATACCAAGATGACCAATCGCCCTTTTAGAACAAACAAACGAAACACACACACACACACAGTGTGTATCCACCCAGACAGACACAGCTACGACACTGACCTCTGTTTGTCCTGCGAGAGTGGTGGTTGGAAGTCGACGGCAGCCCCCTGGCTGCCTTGCAGCACCCCGACGGGAACGGTGCACACCACACCCCGGCTGCGATACTCAAAGCCCTCGCGCGTCGTCACCTCACAGTGCACGCCACCACTCGCCGCACCGGACGTCCGCAACGTCACACGACTCACAGTCTGCATGGGCACATCACATACACACACACAGAGAGATGTGCCCATGTAATTTGCATGTCGTGCCGTGCCTTGGCGTGTTTGTGGGTGGCTGCTTACCCGGTTGCAGTGGATGTATGGTTTGACGGTGTCGAATCGCTGCTCGATGAATGGTGTGAGTCCACTGACGGCCAGGCGGCAGGGCATGTCGTCGGTCAAGAGGCCGCCCTTGATGCGCTGGCGGCTGCTCGTGATCTTGTCCAGGTCACGCATCCGCCGATCCAAGTTCTGACGACGCCTGCAGTGCAGAGGGGCCAGAAACATAGCGACACGGCTGACTCCATTAACGTTCCCCCTGTCCAGTCCCCGCATCTCAAGGTTCCTCACCTCTCGACAGCGTCTCGGAGTCCGGCTGCATAAGGGTCGTCAGCGCTGCGTGGTGCGAGTGGCTGCTGGGGCAGGTAGTCGTCATCGATGGCGCGGTACCGCTCGTGGGACTCGAGCATCAGATCTCCCAGGCCAGGGTCGAACCACGACGCATGCTGAGGGAGGGACCATGGATGGATGGCAGAGACGTACACAGAGACGTACACATCACATATATTATGGGCGAATGTGTGTGTGTGTGGAGGGACTGGACTGACCTCTGTGGCGAGGGACTGCTGGTCGAGCGTGGCGCAGGTGCCCCACCACCGCATCCTGATCTTGTCCAACACAGCTGAACCAACAGCACAGACAGATGTCACTGTGGCTGTGTCCCCATTGCCTGTCACCTTGTCTGTCTCTCGTGTCAGTCACCTTTCTGTATGTCAGTGAGGCCATCGATCCCTAACCGCTCCAACACCACCATCAACGCATCCTCGTACGCACCAGACAGCGGCTGACACAACACAACACAACCACCATGCAAATCAAGTGGACCGACCACTCTATCCATCCATCCATCCAGGTCTCTCTCTCTCCCCATCGCCCATTGCCCCACTCACGATGCTGGCAGCGCCGGTCTCGCGCATCCTCTGCTTGTACATGTGTAATGGCGAGTCGATGTGCCGCCCCTCCACCAGCACCAGCTTGCCCAGGCCGTCGTGCTCACGCCGCTCCCACACAGGGGGGTCCTCGCGGCATCTCGACAGGTCGGTGGTGGACGTGGGCAGCTGATGAAGGGGGGGATGGGTGATATGTGAGTTGGCCGATCAGTGGCTCGCGTGTGCGTGTGCGTGTGTGTGGGTGGTTACCATGTCGTCTCTGTGCAGGTCTTCAGCCCACTCGTGCAGCTCGGCGGCGACTTTCTGCAAGCGAATAGGGAACACACAGTGAGACTCCCATATGCGGGTGGGTGCGTGGCCTGCGCGTGTATCCCGCACCTCTGCAATGATGCTCATTTTGACGTTTGTTGAGAAGGGCAGAGCGACGTTGTACTTGGTGTCGTAGTAGCGACAGTAGTCCGTCGGCTCGTTGTAGCCATTACCTACAACACACACACAGACACACAGACACACAGACACAGAAAGAGAGAGAGAGAGAGAGAGACAACGACCGCAAGTGCTGCTTTTGCCACCGCGGTATATATCGTTTTCCATCCATGGTGGTGTCTGCCCTTACTTACCGGCGATGAAGCCGAACTGCATTCGATGCTCGAGGGCCTCACTGCAAGCAACGAGCCGGAACAGGCCCCATGGTGGTTCATTCTCCTCTCTCTCTGCGTGTCTGCGCGTCTTACGTGTAAAGTGGGTTGTCTCTGTTAGCCTCGTAGATGTAGTCGGCGCCGACCTCGACTGTTCGCTCCTCGTCATCGGCAGCGCCGCCCTTCTTGCCGCCGCCCTCGAGCCTCACATGGCTGATGCGACCACCCATCCTGCAATACGCACAGACAGACAGACATGTGTGACATCACCATGGCCGCGTGTCTCAGTGTGTTGGCCTACCTGTCGCGTGCTTCGAGGATGATGACTTTGAATCCCTTCTTGACCAGCCTCTTGGCGCACAGCAGCCCCGCAATACCCGCACCGATCACAATCACGTCAAACTGCACACGTCGCGTGACATCACCACACGCACACGCACACACACACCTGCTGGCTATTCATTCCTCCCTCCCTCCGTCCGTCCCAGCTTTCTTACTGACCGCGTTGGTGTCCCTGTCCATGTAACTGTCCCACACCTCGCCGCCCAGCAGCCCCTCAGACATCGGGAGGGAGGGCTTGGGCACGTGGGGGCCGCCGCCCTTGAGGTACTTGATGAACCGGCGCGCACCTTGGTGGCCCAGCCAGCGGATCGCCTCCTCGTCCCACCTACAATCGACGACCATAGACAACGAGTGCTGTCTCTGTGTGTGTGTGTGTGTGTGTGTGTGCTCCGAACCGCATGGCGGCCTTGTCGAAGGAAGGGTATTCGCCCAGCAGCCGCTCTTTGCCGTTGAGGTGGAAGCGGGGGACGTACATGTTGCTGGTTGGGTCGAAGGTGATCCTCTGGGCATAGTGGTAGGCGGCAGAGGGACCCACCACTGACTCCCACGACCGACGCAGCAACTCATCTGCACAACACACACATATACACAACACACACAATTCCGTTGCCAGCGTTGTCCCGTTTTAATCACTCCTACCCTCTCTCGCTCACCATCGTGTGGGATGGCGTCCGCCCTGTTGCCCTTTTCGCGGTGCATGCCCATGGCCTCCTCAACCGCCTTCTCCCGCCCGTACCAGAAGCCATACTTCCTGGCGCTGAGCCCCGAGACCTTGTAGTTGGTCCGCACCTCCCAGCACTTGCCCTCGTACTTGACGGTGAACTTGCCCCCGTATTCAACCGACGGCAGCACCGGCAGCGACCCGCCCAGCTCGTCCCAGCGGTCGGCCGGCGGGTCCTCCGTGTAGCACTTGCCGATCTCCTGCGGGCAGAAGTTGCCGTAGTGCGCGGCTGTCAGGGACCTGGCCACTCGGGTGGGCACGCTCTGGGAGGAACGCTCACGCGGAGGGAAGGGGAGCGGGGGCGACGGGAGGTCGATGTGGAGCTGTTTGGATCGCACCCGGGGCCTCTCCTCGCCCACGGCGGCCATCTCCACATCAGCAACACCCTTCTTGCCTGCTTTTGCACGAGCCGGCAAGGCCTCGCTGAGGGGCATGTTGTCGTCTGGGGAGCTGGGGGCGCGGAAGAGGTCGGTGAAAATGGGGTTGATGCCCGCGTCGGCGAATGGCGTGTCTCCGCCTCCGAGCCCGGGCGGCGCCGCAGCCTTCTTGGCCTTGCTCTTGGTCTTCTTGGGTTCGCTCTTGCCCTCTGCGGCCTTCTTCCTCGAGGCAGGTGCCCTCTTGGCAGCGCCCCCGGCCTTCTCGTGGCACCAGGTGGGGACGGGGATGTCAAGGGGGTTGATGGCTCCGGTGCGGATGGCGTTGAGTCGGTCCTCGACGACCTGCCGGACGTTCTTGAGGTGGTCGATAGCGAACTGCCTGGCGCGGAGGTAGCCGTACTTGCGGGCGGCGAAGCCCTTCATGCGGCTGAGCTGTCTGCTGGTATCGGGGTCGATCGGGGGAGGGTACTCACAGTCAACTGAATCATCGATGGATGGATGACACAGTCAGTCAAATATGAGGACACGTAGACGCGCATCTGTATGGTAAGGTATGTGTGATGTATGTCAGTCAGTTTGCTCACTGAATGCCTTCTTCCAGTAGACGCTGTCGATGACGGCCACCCATGAGGTGTCCCGCACGTTCCACCGGATGCCCACCACCTTGAGGGCGCCACTCTGCGCCACCAGATCCCACGCGTCCGGGTGAATGTCCATGTACTTGATCACTAGCGTCGGGTCGTTCGCACGAGCAGCTACACACACCACACCCACCCAACAGGAAAAAATCAACAGAGGTAAGTTAGTTAGTGAGATGTCAATCCATGTGCTGGGCGTGTGTTGGCTGGGCTGGGTACCAAGATCTTTGGATTTGCTCTGCGACGCCTCGATGGCCAGCTCACGCGCCTTGAGGAAGCCGAAGCGTCTGGCATGGAACTCTCTGGCGTGTCGTGGCCGGCCGGCGTATCGGTAGGCGCACCACACCATCCGCCATGGATGCCACTTCACCTTGGGCAGCTCGGGCAGCTTCTCGGCCGCCTCGTCCCATGCGGACGGGTGAAGGTCGATCTCGGGCACTGACGACCACACCAACAGATGAGCAGATAATAGGAGTACATTTCTTTGGTACATCCATGCGATCGGTGCGGTGCGCACCCACCAGCGTCCGAGAAGTCTTCAACCGGTGAGGTGGGGCTGGCCAGGTCTTCACTGCCCTCATTGGACACCGTCCTGCCAAACCCACCAGCGCCCTTCTTGCCAGCGGCACTCTTCCTCTTGGCCGATGGTGGGGCGGACGACAGGCCGCCCCTGCTGCCGCCCCTCTTGCTGCCGTTGCCGTTCCTCCTCTGGCGTGCGAGGGCGGGGTCGCTGCCGCTCTCGGATGGAATCTCCTCCATGTGCTCATCCTCATCTGACCAGCCGTACCGCTGGCCGGTGATGGGCTTGAGGCGCATACGCTTGGCCGGCAGCGAACCCATACCCTCCTCTATACCTGATCAATGAATGCACGACGGAATGATGGTCATAACATAATGCCATCCAATGTGGCCCAAATGCACTCCCCTCCATGACCTTGGTGGCCGACTGACTGACCTTCATTGTCGTCTTGGTCTTCGCTCTCCTCGTCCTCCATTCTCCCGCCGACAGTCGCCAAGTCCTCCAGCACCCGACCGCCACGACCCGAGCCGTTTCGAGCCCTCTTCTTGCTCGACGCCCCCGCAGCCGAGGCAGCCCGGCCGCCTCGACCCCGCCCTCCCCTCCCACCCCTCTTGGGAGCCGGAGGTCGAGGGGCCATGCCTCTGGCAACCGCGCCTGCATCCCAGAAGGGCATAGGGCGCGACGGCAGGCCTCCCACCATCGGATGGGAGGGCGGACGAGGCAGCCTTGGGTCGGGCAGGAAGCGGGGATGCGTCACAAGGAGAGGTGGGAAGGGGAACGGCGCTCGGAGAGAGGGCGCACGAAGGGGCTGCTGGCCGGTGACCGGCGGCCATCGCATTTGGAAGAGAGGTCCCGGCAGCGGATGTTGGGTGGGCACAGTTGCACCCCGCCCTGCGGCCTGGCCAGCCTGTTGCTGCTGCTGTGATGACTCGGGCGGTGAGCCAGGGAGGCGGAATTGAAGCAGCTGTGGCAGGGGCGGTAGGCTGGGAGCTCGCGGGCGTGTAGGACTGGTGCTGCTTGCCGCAGCCGCAAAGGTAGGACTGGACTGCGATGGCTGCATCCGTCGCCTCGTCGGTAGGGTAGATTCACTCACCCAAGATGAATAACTCGACCTGTGGATGCTCCTGCTCGCCTAAACGCCTCTGACTGCCGCGCCTCAGAGGCAATCGGCGGCCTTTCCGGTCGCGAGTCTCTCTGGCAGCAAGATCGTCAGGCACCGCAGGAGCGGACAGCGCTCAAGCTAGGCATCTCCAGCATCATCTCGGGAACGCGCACTGTCCGTCTGCTTGTCCAAGAAGAACTGCAGCTCGCACTTCCCCCAGCGGTTTCAGCTCGCACTTCAATGACAACGAAGGAGAAGCCTACGAGGAGGCAGAAGGATGCACGTGGCGCTTAGCTGCACGTTTCCAAAGAGATCTTCGCAGAATCGTAGGAGATCAAGTAGCCTGAATGGTTGGCGATGAATCAGCTGCTATGAGGAGCCATTCATCAAGCGGCGGCGAGCATATTCATCGGCCAGCACGCCTTCCGCCACTCTGTCGGCGCCGCCCGCCTTCTTCAGCATGTCCATGTGGCTACACACGCGTCGAGGATACGAGCGGGTGGACGTGTTCTGCATCATCCATCTTGCCCTTTGTTGGGAGCACCAGGCGCCAGCGCCTTTGCCCTCTGTCCCTTCTATTCGCCCTCCTGCCCTGGCTCTTCTTTTTCAGTGCTTCCAGCTTCACCCCGCCAACCCGTCTCTACTCACGGCACAATGTCAGGCCACACCATGCCCACGTCAACGGTCCACCTGATCGGCCTCACGCTGCGACATCTCCAACGCTCCCACCGGTGCGGCAGCGGCTGACGAGTCATGACGTGTGCGACTATCTTTTCCTGGTGCCGGGGGGGCTAGAGGGCGTGGCAGCCGACTACATATCGTCACGGCTCGGTGTGCCTCGAGAGGCGATAGTGATCTTGCCGAGGGAAGATAGTGGGTGGGCTGGTGGCGGCAAGCTGGTGGTGTCGGTGAATGCGGCACAGGTGTCTATCGACAGGCTCAGGGCGCTCGGCCTCACCCCGCTGTACGCCTACGTCCTGGCGACCAGCGGTGTCCCGATCCGCGACAGGCGGCACGCCAGCCACCAGATTCAGCGGGTGCTGCATGAAGCCGTGCCTGCGATGGAGAAGGCCCTCGTCACATGGGCAGAGTGGCAGGGAGCCGTGCAGGGCGACCAGACCGTGTGGGAACGGATACGCGACCGGTCACTCAAGATGAGGGGGTGCTGCGTGCGCAGCGGGAGGCACAAGTATGACGCCATGGCCGTCATCCGTATGATGAACCGGGCTTTGGCCAATGAGGGGTGGAGCGTGGAATTGCACGACGCCGAGTGCACCCTCGTGGGCTTCCTCGACGGCAGCCGACTCACGATCGCCATCCCCTTTGCCCCGATGTCCTCCTCACCGTCCTCTTTGCGGCGGGAGGAAGTGCCTTATCGGGTGGGTATGTGTGCTGTGCATGTCAGAAGCAAGGCAACCATCCTCAGCCCGTCAGTTGTTTCTTCGTTGATGCGTGTGTGCGGATGGATCCTCAGGCCGTGTCGATGCATTTCCAGTTCCACGATCTGCATCGCTCGCTAGCCGTGCTCATGGCCCATCTGGCGCTCGACGGCGTGCGGTCGGGTGCTGTCGTGATGGACCCCGTGAGCAGCTCGGGGACCCTGGCCATCGAAGCCGCTGCCATGGCGCCCAACGTGACAGTGCTGTGCTCCCATCCAAGGCCCATGGGCAGTGTGCTCACCAGGGCAAACTCTCTCAAGGCCAAACGAATGGGACACTTCAGGTCAGCCTGCCTGCCCGATGCGGTCGGTCGGTACCTTCTGTCTGATAGCGATACTCTTCCTTCCTGATGTGTGTGTCTTTATTCTCCATCCATCCGTTGATGCCTGCAGTGAGGGGAGCCGTGTGGAGGTGGTGGGTGCGTTCCCTCCCGTCCCCCTCCCGCCCCACCTGCTGGACGCCATCGTCATGTGCCTCGCCCCATCCGAAGAGAGCGAGGAGTTCCGGCACGCTGGAGACGCCATCGGCTTCCTCGCCGACTTCTGCAGCAGGGAGGCCATCAGGCTACTCCGGCCCGGTGGGCGGCTCGTGTGCGCGCTTCGAGACTGCCGCAACCCCTACCCCGTGCTGTCAGCCCTCAACGTCACGGCGGCCGACCGCATCACAGTCACAGAGGGGCCGGCAATCGTGCGTCCAAGGCCCACCACACTTCCTTCTTGTCGTCAGCAGCCATCTGTTGGTGTATCGCAGCGGCCCTTTCCTTCTTCAGTGCGCCGGCAGCCTGGCTGGGGCGGCGGGGGTGTAGTGGGCAGTGGAGGACTGCTCAGAGACACGGGGCTATCCCGGCGGCCGACAGTGGTGGCTGCATCGCCAGACAACGATGGCCTCGAGCACCACTCGGTGCTCGACTCGCAGATGCAGCAGCACGGAGAGGGAGGGGGAGAGGGGGGCGACATGTGGGCGTCGGCGACGGTGTATCGCGTCTTGTGTCGCAACGACCGGTATCGGCTGTTCGTGCTGACCAAGCGGGGTGGCCATGATGAAGCAGACAGGACCGAGGAGGAGGATGGCTCGGCCAGCCGGCGCACGGAGCTGTCGAGGCTGCTGGAATCGATCATCGACGGGCGATGGGCCGACGCCCCCGAGCTTGAAGACAATGACCATGGACATGATGATGACGAGGATGCTTCCGATGCAGCTGAGGATGGACGTGTGTCTGCGCTGCCCATGCGTGCCCTGCATCGTTGGCCGGTGCGCAGGAGGCTGAGGACGGCATTTGACCAGGGATGGCAGGCGGTGAGACAATGAGGGAGTCAGAGAGGGAGGGATGGAGGGGGGAGGGGCTGTCTGCGAATGAAGTGCATACGTGAAGAGAGAGACACGAACCAGAGGAGCGAGGGAGGGAGGGAAAGGTACGCCGGACGGACATTTTTGGGGATTCACTCGGACATCAGATCTGTGACTGAAGGGGGGGGGGGGGGGGGG
>CDMY01000013.1:160637-176125 GCA_001179505.1 Vitrella brassicaformis
GGACGACGGATGGACAGAAATCGCCTTGCCTTTGCTTGGGCCTCACCCTGAGTTCGCAGCAGGGAGTGAGGTCATTGTCTGGTCGGCAGCAGGCGGTGCCGAAGCACGAGTGCACACGAGGGTCCGGCTGCTTGCCTGCACACGCGGGGGTGCCTGGGAAAAGAGAACATACGGTGAGTGCATTCCTCGAACGTCTCTCTCCCGGTCCGTCCGTGTGTAGTGAGTGCATGTCTGTGTGTGCGCATACCTGTGAGCGGCTCGGCGGCTTTTTCGCCCCGCTGCATGCCATTGATGTCTTCATTGATCGTCGCCACCTGTGCTTGAGGGTCCTGCAGACAGACACACGACGGACGGACACAACATACATACCGCAAGCCACACATACAGCGACCACCACACACGCACCCGTCCCTCCCTCCCCCCTCCCTGCCCCTCTGCCCTGCCCTGCCCACCTGGTGGGGCCACAAATCGGTCTCTCGGATGGACCACTGACGCGTCCGCCCTCGGGTGCTGCCATCGTCATGGGCACTCTGACCGCCAGCTGCTGCTGCTGCTGCCGGAGCAGGGCCCGACGGAGGAACGTAGTCCGAAGCAGCACAACGCGACTCGTACTCGGCAGCCTGACATAGTGCCAGGCAGGGAGAAGACAGAGGCGCGTGAAGGCTTGCCTGTCTTGTCTGTCCGTCCGTCCGTCACGTGGCTGAGTCCTAGCTGCCTGTCCTGACCTCTGTGTTGTGCTGAGTGTGCTCCGTGTGGGTGTTGGTGTTGGTGTGTCGCTGCTCGTCTTGGTAGAGGGGGAACTCGTTGGGCGTGTCGTCGAGCATGTCCAGGCCGACACGTACAGGCGGGCCATCCAACGACGTCGGCCACCCACCATTGATGGCCTGTTTGTTGTGCACAAGGGCAAAAGGGAAACAAACAAGTCCTGGATGGATGGTGGAAGGATTGGTGCTGATCTCTTCACTCACCTCCTCAGTGTGGGCGGACGGGACGGGGCTGCCGGGGGCACGGCGACTCAACAACACACTCGGCTCTGGACACACACACACAACACATGACAGACAGACAGACAGACAGAACACACAAGAGGGAACACATGATGGTTGCTGCTTCTCGTCCAGTTTTGCCATGTGTGGCGTGTTTGTGCGTGTTTGTGTGTGTTGGTGAGGATGCAAAGACGTACGTACCTGCAGACGGCTCCTGCACGATAGATGGGGGCGACATCTCAACTGCCCCGCCCCCACCATACCCGCCGCCAACAAACACACCGCCACCTCCATGTCCATGTCCGCCATACCCGATGCCCTCTTCCCCTGCCCCCTCCTCTCGCTCAGCCACAGACCCCATCTGACGCACCCATCCGCTCGGCCGCCCCCCGCCCAACCGATGCGACACCTCAGAGCGGCGGTCGTCGAACCGAGATGAAATGACCGTCCCCGCGCCGTCGTCATCCTCATCCTCATCCCCGTGGCCCAAGTGGCGATGGGCAACGCGTCGGTGGCGGTTTACCTCATCCTCGGGGCGCCGGTCCGCCAACTCCTCCATGCGATGGCCGCCACTAATGCGACGACTGCCCAAGGGCGCCCCGCGGGACTCCGACAGACGCTCACGACGACGGTCACGGTCACCTCCTCGCTCCAGTCGCGGCTGACGGTCATGGGTGTCGTGCTGCTGGTGGTGGTCGGGGAAGTGGTAGTCGTGCACCATGTGGGTGCGGGAACGAGTGCTCTCGTTGTCGTTCCAGTCGGCGAACTGGTTCTCGTCCATGGGGGTGCGGTTGCGGTGCAGCGAGCGTGGATGCTCATCGTCGGGCGGCTCGCGCACACGGGTGTGAGTGGGGTTGCGGCTGCGGAAGGCCGGGTCATGTGTGGGTGTGGTGCGTCGGGGTGGGTGGGGTGGGGGTGGGGAGCGGGCAGCGGATGACAAGCTCTGACGGCTGGTGCGGTACTGAGACTTGAATCGGCGTATCTCGGTTTCGACCACTCTGATTGTGTGCCACAGACGTGTCCAATGTCTGGGCATATTTGTGTATGTGTGTGTGTGTGGCATCTGTGGCTGGCTTACGTGAGTATGTCTGTGTAGTACTGGAAGTCGGCGTCGCGCACCGCACGGCCGTAGTTGCCTGTGGAGCAACGCAAGAGAGAGAATGAAGTATCTCCAACACTGTGGCGCCATCCATCTCCCCTCCCGTCGTCACTTACGCAGCAGTGTATCGATTTCGCTGACGTATGTGGTAGCGGGTGTGTAGTCGGCCTGCACGCACAACACACACACATGGAGTCGAGATGTGCTGTGAAGCGTGCGTGTGTCGGCCCCCGTGTGTGTGTGTGTCCTGACATTGGCGACCGCAATTGGGTCCTCCATCCGCCAGCAGTCATACAACTTCAAAACCAGCCTGATTTACACACAACACAAACCACACACGACACACTTCACAACAAGGACATACCCAACCCGGCATGACATGACCCCCACTCCCCTCCCACCACTTGAGACGCCGTGTGACTCTCGTCGACTCCGCATAGTTGTCACTGTCGTAGCGCTCCAGCTTCTGCTCGCCCTCGGCGCTCAAAGCCACTACCACCAACACACACATCCACACCACACCACACCACATCCACACCACACTCCCCTGCACACCTACACACCTCCCCCAGCCCACCCAGCCCCTTGCTGACGTTGTAGGTTATCGAGTATGGCCATGTGCCGTTCCCCTGCAGGCGCATCGTGGCAGTACCGCACGCGTGTGTGTGTGCCCCGAACGGTCCTGTAGCGGTCATGGCGGTCCCGCATCCCTCCTCTGTCGTCCTCCCGCCCGCCACCCCGGTGGCCACTTGAAACCATGGTCTGTGTGTGAAACACACCACACCCGGAGGGGTGCGCTCTTGCGAAGGAGCCTGGCTGCCTGAGCGCATGTGTACCTCTCGTGAGTAGCCGTATGGACCGTGCTCGTCCCGATGCCGGCTGCCCATGCCAGATCTGCCGCGGCGCCCTGCTGACCCACTCAGGCCGTCGCTAGGGCTCAGGTCGTCATGTCTGCGCCGGTGGCCGCCGCCGCCGCTGGGCTCATAGAGGTAGCTGCCGTCGTGCAGCATCACTCAGTTACTAGCCAAGGAACGAGAAGAGTTGCGGCCAAAAGTGAGCTCTCTCCTTCCGAAGGAAGCGTGCATTCAGCTCTTTTCCACAGGTCGCCTGACGTCGCCCTTCGCGCGAATTGTTTTACGGGAATTCGTGACAAACAATTTTGCGAGCTAAATTGGTTCCGACGTGTCTGTGCAGGAGAGAGCCTAAACGAATGGTGGACTTCAGCTTTATGACGGTGTGTCAGTCCTAGCTCGGCTCCCTTCAAGCGTGAAGCAACCAACGATGAGGAGCCACACACTCGCCGTCGCTGTGGGAGTGCCTCGTTCTCTGTTGCTTGTCTGTGTCCTGCTGTGCCTGGCCAAAGGTACCGAAAGACGCCCAGATGCAAGCACTGTGCAAGCCACACGTGTGTTTTCCTATCACCCTCTGCTTGCCTGCTTCACTGCCTGCAGGCGCCCTCTGTGCCGATGCTGCCAACCCTGACCATGTGAGCGCCACGACACACCCACACGCCACAAAGATCAGGCTCGGAAACGAGTGTCTGTGTTCGAGACTTGGACTGACGGTGACACACACCTCTCTCTTTGCCCTTCTCTGTCTGTCTGTGCGAATCAATCAGGGTATTCCTCGTTGTGTGCATGGTGTTGTGAGTGGCGTGTGTCTTGACAACGACGAGCGGACGTATGGTGAGGTCTATGAGGCGTCCGAGGGCGACCCCTCCGATGTGGTCTTTGCCGCCACATCCGTCACTACCGACGACCGCTACCTCAGTCCCGCCAGCGTGGCTTTCGACCCTCCTACTCTCGTCCTCATGGAGAGGTCAGTCAGTGAGTGAAGGAAGGGCACACCGAGAGCGCGACTGCAAACGCAAAACGGGATTCTGTGTGTGTTCGTGTGTGACAGGCCGATTTGTATCCCGGTGTGGGAGACTGTTCGCTTGACCAATCGGCTCGAGGAGGACCTACACATATTCTCTGTAGAGGTGCGCAACCCACACACACACACAGAGGACATCACCTAGACAGACCCACGAGGTAAAACTCTCCCTTCCTTGCTCGTTGTCTGTCTCAGGCCGACGATCCGGCGGTTCATCCGTCTGTGATGAAGCTGGAGGTGTTGGGGCCTGGCGACAGCACCACTGTGCAGGTGCTGGTGGTGCCGCTGCAAGTGGGGAGGATCGACGCCACACTCACTTTCAGGACAAACGCGGGACCGCTCGTCTACCATCTGACTGCAGAGGTGACTTACACGGGGAGGGAGGGAGGGAGGGAGGGAGGCGGGTGTGTGGTTTGACGTCGGTGTGAGTGTGTCCCACCCACCACCACCATGTGTGTGTTCCCCTCTCTCTGCCTGGCCTGCAGGCGATAGAGAATGCGTATTGGGTTGAGCCGATTGTGGCTGAGAGGGTGCCTGTCGGGGTGGCGTTCAGGCCGAGAGTCCAGATATACAACCCTTATGATGAAGTAAGGCGAGTCGCCTCAGCCAACACACACACAAGCCTTGATTCATGGCAACCTTGTGCTTATGTTATGCTCTGTTGTGTGTCCCCTCCATCCATCCTTGAATATGTCAGCCCATGCGAGTGCAGGAGATTTTCACGACAGAGGGCTTTCTCCAGCTGGTCTTGCCCGAGCAGGTTGTGGGCTCACTGGGTCTCTCATCGCGGCAGCTGGACTCCCTCAACATGCTGAGCGAGCCGCCGCCGCCATCCAACGGCCACAAACCGCCATCGCACCCGCTCACGCCGCCCACACAAACGCTCGAGAGCATCGGCAACCCGGCATACCCCACGGGGTTCGCCTCTCTTGAGAACTCCTTGGCGTCTCTCGCGTCCTTCTCGCCCTTTGTGGACGGCAGCAGCGACCCGCGTTCGTCGCCCGCCATTGCTGCCCACCCGATTGGTGACGGGTCGCAGCAAATCGGGGACAGCGAGCCACTCGAGACATTAGAAGAGGCCAGGGCAAGGACAGAGGGCCAGCAAAGGCATGAAGGCAGGAGACGGGCAGATGAGGAGAGTGGTGTGGGTAAGGGAGAGGGGGAGAGGGAGAGGGAGGGGGAGAGGGAGGGGGGCGGGTTGGGGGAGTCAACAGCAGCAGCAGAGGGCAGCAGCGGCAATGGCAGTGGTGCCAACGTGGTGTACCAGTCGCTCCGTGTGAGTGACCGGGGAGGGGGGGACGTCAACGGGGAGTGGGGCAGGCTGGCCGAGAAGAGCTGGACCATTCCCGGGCACGGCAATCGCACCGTCATCCAGCTCAACTTTGTCGGACAAAAGGCCGGACATTACAAAGGTGCCTTAGGCAAGGCAACACACCAGCCGCAACACACTCAGCACATCTATTGTCCGTCTGTCTCTCTGTCTGTCTGCACAGGTTTTGTGCATGTCAAGACGGATCGCGAGACGATGCTGGTGCCGGTGAGCATCGAGTGCGTGCAGGAGGAGGGCGGGGGGCTGCAGATTTCCCCCGAAGAGCTCGACTTCCAGACGCTCGTCTCAAGGCAACAGGCCAGGGTCATGTCGCTCTTCGTTGCCAACGCTTCGCCATACCGTGAGCAACGAAGCCCCATATATATGCACCCCTGTGTGTGGACGTATGTTATGTGGGGTGTGTGTTCGGCAGCTGTGTCGTTGACCAAGCTGACTCAGCCAGCCTACCAGAACGATTCGCGGCTGATTTTTCACTTTGATCAGAATGTGATGGTGCCGCCGGGACAGACAATAAGGTATGGTATGCCACACGCACACAAGCCAACGACACGACGCCCCGCCCCGCACACACACTCCACGCTGTGCTTGTGTGCGCGTGTCATGTGTGCAGGTACGCGAAGGTGACGTACATGGCGAGCGAGGAGGGTGACTTCAGCGGCACTGTGCTGCTGCACACCAACGCCACATCGGCCGTCTTCGCAGCCAAGAACGCCACTACCCCCACAGTCGCAGTGGCCTCAGCAGGAGGAGGCAGCAAAGGCGGCAAGAAGACCACCAAGAGCTCAGGCATATTCGAGATACCATACAGGGTCAGAAATAAGAAAGGCATAGAGGAGACATGTGTTGTGTGGATGAGTGGGATGGGGATTGGGTTGTGTTGGCTGCACTGCAGGCGCGTGTGGTGTTTGGCTCCCTGGGTTTCTACAACGAGCAGACCAAGTTCACCTGTCCGGCGCACTGGCTGCCGCCGCACTGCAACGTGACGCGCCAGATCTCCATCAGCAACTTCTTCCACCTGCCCGTCAAGATCCTGGGGGCGCGCATCACCGACCCCTCCTTCGAGATATTCGACTTCAAGAAGGACACCACGCTCATCTCTCGGGAGTCCTTCGAGATTCTGCAGCTGCGGTTTAGGCCACAGACGCGGCGGCAGCTGTATAAGACCGACCTCGAGCTCATCACCAATATCACCAACGTCAAAATACCCATCAAGGTGGGTGTGATGTGATGCGGACACATGGACACAGATGCGATGCGTGGATGGGATGGATACGCCGTTTGCCATGCTGTCTTGCTGTATGTGGTGTGTTGATTGATGTGGTGTAGGTCTACCACGGTTTGTTGTATTGCCAGACGGCCGACGAGGCGATGCAGGAGTGCTGCTTCAACGACAGGAGCAGGCACATTGACCTGGGCACCATCGGGGCCGGCGAGCGCACCAAACAGACCTTCAACCTGTCCAACCCCAACCCCAGCAACGTCACCATCGAACGAATCACATCAGAAGACCCTTCAGTGTCACTCACCTTCGAGGTCAGTCAGCAGTGAGGGAGAAAAGAAAGGAGCCTCCAAATAGATAGAAACCCATACAGACCCGTTCGCCACATGTCTTAATGTTGTTCAGGGGCTGCTGGGCAACGGCTGGTCTCCGTTGCGTGCGGTGTTCGGTCAGCCGCTGTCAGAGCTTCTGCCGCTGACTCTAGGCCCCGGCACTCGCATGCTCATCAACGTTCACGCACAGGCGCCATACGGCATATCGCACCCACCGAGAGACTTTGCTGTCAACCTCACCACCGACGCCGCAGAAATCATCACGGTAAGGCCGGCTGGGCCTTGTAGGGACGCGTGTGTCTCTCTGTTGGTGTGTGGTGTCTGCAGCTGAATGTGCGCTATGAGAGCGTGTCTGGTGCTCTGTCTGCGATGCCGTCGCTGCTGAGGTTCGAGGCATCGTTCCCTGGGAGAGTCCAGAGCAAGGTGAGCAAACAAACTCCCGGACAGCGTAGCGTCAGATTACACTGCACCTCTTCTGTGTGTCGACCGATCGCTGCATCGCATCGCCTCAGGTGTTGGCTGCCCGGTCGACATTTGAGCGTCCGCTGCAGATCCACGCCATCCGCTCGACGGACCCGCGCATCGTGGTGGAGCCCCTCAATCGCACCGTCACCCTCAAACCTCTCGCAAAGACAGATCTTGCTAGGGTTTACTTTGACCCCGCACAAGTCAATGCTGAAGGTACGCCCCGCCCCGTCCCGCCCCGCAACATAAACGATGGATGGAAAATATCATCAGCTCATGGACGTGGGATGTCGTGTTTGTTGTGTGTGTGACTGCAGCAAACTATTTATTTGATCCCACGTTCAATCTGGATTGGTCGCAGCCGCTGGACGGCCGAGTCGTGGCGTCGTACAACCAGCGGCAGCGGATGTGGGAAGATCTGGGGGCCGCGGGTGCGACCGACATCAAGGCGCAGCTGCAGTTCGACGCCACGCCCGCCCTCTCGTCCACGGTGCAGGTGCGTGCCTTCCTCAACAAGCCGTCCATCATCGCATCGCATGCGACGGGCATGACGCGAGACTACAAGCTCGAGTTTGGCCTGGGCGACATCGGCGGCAAGGCAACCAGCAAGTTTCTGACGGTGCAGAATCCATCGGATCAGCCGCTTGCTGTGCAGCTTGTACTGCCGCCAAGATCGCCCTCCCCTGATGTGCCCCTGGACAGGGGAGGCGTCAACACGCTGGCGCAGCAGACGGCATGTGGGCCGTGGAAGCTGCCCTCTGAGGCGACGAATGTGGTGTTCCTCAAGCCGCAGGAGGAGAGGAGGGTGGGGCCCATCCTGTTCGACCCCCACAACATCAAAACCTACTCGGCCGTGCTCTACGTCCGCAACAATCTCACAATGGTGTGCCCCGTGACACTCACGGGCACAGGAGGCGCCTCGCGGGTCGTCTTCGAGGGGCCGAATAAGGTCAAGGTCGATGTGCGGTCGGCGGAGTCGTTCTCGCTCATGAGTTCAAAGCCCATCGCCAAAAAGGCCCAGGTGTTTGTCAACGACCAGAAGCTGCCGGCGGAGGTCAGCCGGGTGGAGCTGAGGGGCAAGATCAATTGCCGCCCCGTGGGGGCGTCACACGTCCTCTGCGCCCCCCTCACAGCGGCGGAGAAGACGGACCAGAAAAAAATGGACAGAGAGGCCGGGCAGGACGCCAACGACCTGTTGATCCGTCTCTACACCACCAACCAGGGGACGCTGGACGTGCCACTCGAGTCTGATCTGCCGCCGGCCGTCATCGCACTCATCCGATCGGTCCCCTTCAACCCTGCCCACGCCCTCACCTGTGGCTGCACCGTCCTTGCCGTGGTTGTGGGCACTCTCCTGGCAGTCCACCGATACGCCAGGCCGGCAGTAGTGTGGCTCGTCAAGGTCCTGCCGTATGCCAAGACCATCGAGCTCATCCCATTTCCGTGGCTGCGTGCATGGTTTGAGGAGGCCCTGCAGCCATACCTGCATCCGCCGCCAAAGGAGAGGCGCGGTGGGGCCGGCCGCAAGAAGAACGGCAAGAAGAGTGAGAAGCTCGTCGCGTCAGAGGAGGAGTCTCCCGTCGCCCTCCCCGCCGACACTTACAGGAGATGGCTGCCCGCTCGTCTGTGGTCTCGCCTGGTGTGGCGGAGGAGTGGCGACTCGAGCCCCTCGCGCGTCCCCCCGCCAGCACCACAGCCGACACCACCAGTCGCTGCACCTGCAGTGGCCCAGCCGCAGACGGCCCCAGTCGAGGAGACACCAGCACAGGCGATCTCTCAGACGGCGACTGACGACGTGGCCAAGAAGCCCGCTGACACCAAGAAGGACACCAAGGGCCGCAAGCGGCATGCGAACAAACAGCAGACGGCGCGCCCGGTCTCTGGGGGTAGCAGCTCTAGCACAAGCGCCACGACCACGCCGACCAGCGTTACCACGACTCCGAGCGGCATGCGCGACGAGGAAGAGATCCCCGCGTCGCCCACACCCGATCCAGAGGTGCCCCCGAGGACGGCAGAGGTGGCAACAACCGAGGCCTCAAAGGTGGTCAAGGGCAAGAAGGACGAGAGGCACAAGGGCGGCAAAGGCAAGGATGGGACCAACAAGAGACCCGCTGCCACCATGGGCGGCACGCATACCTCCAAGTCGCCCAAGGAGAAGAAAGGCCGCGAGGAGGACGCGGGTAACGATGCTGACGACGAGGGATGGGCCAAAGTGGAGTCGAATCGCAAGACGACGGGTCGGGCGGCACCACCACCAACCCCCACGCCCACCCCGCCCCCCTCTGTACCGACCACCACACAGCTCAAGGCGGCGAAGATCGAGGTGCAAACACGACCGGCGCGGCCCAAGCAAGACGATGGCAAGAAGAAACAGCAACCGGTTACCGCAGCTACCGCCCCTCCAGTGACCGTGACTACAGCAGAGCCGCCCCGTCTGCCGCTGCCGTCAACCAACACGCCGCCGACCACGGGCATCCGGAAGCCTTCTTATCCCTACTATCCATCCCTGTCACCGCAGACGCGCTCCGTGGCCACGCCCACGTCCACTGGCGGCAATGCGACCCCATCACGCACACCCACACACCAGCAGCAGCAGCAGCAGCAGGCAGCCAGGAGGGGCGGAGTGGTGCCACAACAACAGGCCACACCAACACAGACGACGCCACCAGAGGAGGAAGCAGCAACACGACACATCAAGATCCTCCAGCGGCCCAAGAACGCCCCTCCGCCCCCCCAGCAGCGGCCAATTCACACCGCCAACCTGTCACCCGTTTTCCCGGCCATCGTGCCCAGCAGCAGCGGGTCAATCGCAAAGGTTGGCGACACCACCATGCCCGCAATACCGCCGCGACCACAAGGCCCGCCGGCCCCGCAGCAGCACCCTAAAGCTGCCGGCAAGGTGGCGACTGACAAGGCACCTGCGGCAAGGCGCGTGACGCTCTCCGTGTGGGACACGCCAGTGGTCCAGCAACGAAAGCAGGAGGAGAGGACGGTGGCCACAAGGCCCGTGCAGCACCTATCGCTGGAGCAGCAGCACCGAGGCATCCTGGACGATCTCCGCACCGCCACGGAGCAGCAGCACGCCGCTCTCGGCCCCATCGGTCCGTCTGCCAACGTGAAGCGCCCCAGTGTGGGGGTCATCGGGGCGACTCCAGGTCGAGCTGTCGATGAGCCTGTCCCGCCCTCTGGTGGCGCCCACGTCGACGCTGGCCTTCGTGGCACCTTCCTGCCGCCGGCTTACCCCTCTGGCCCGTCGCTTTTTTCCGAGGCCAGCCAGGACCTCCTGCCGCAAGTCAAGCCATTTCCAGGGCTGGGACTGGCCACACACACTAACACCAACACCACCAGCTGGGGGGCGGCCAAGCAGCCAGAGCGGACCACCATGCACCAGACGTATCCGTCGAGATCGCCGTCTACATCTCCGCTACTGGCCAAGATGGGCGGCAACGGGCCCTCGGCCTCGCCCCAGGGCTCGCCGGAGAGGCGCGCGTCGTCGGTGGCGCCCATCCCGATGTCGCTGCTCGATTTCATGGACAACGACAACGAGACAGAGACCGGCACAGGATACGGCAGGAAGGACACACTCCTCTCTGATGCATCGTCCGCCAACGGACAGGGGCAGCCGACGGTACCCGGCACCTCCCAGTCGATCGGCTCTGACGGCAGCAACAACAAGACCGACTCCGAGTCGTGGAACTTCCGCACCCGCCCCTCCGGCCCGTCGCTCTTCTCTGGCTCGCTGTTCATGTCGCTCAACTCGGGCCCCAGGCCGCAGCCAGCACCAGTGGACATGGGTGGTGAGGTGCTCGCTGGCGAAGTGTCCCACACGTCGCCCGACACCCGCACACCTTTCGCCGCCCACTTCCCCTCGGCCATGGCGGCACCCTTCCACCCGCGCCAGCAGCCATTGGCTGAGGACGAGATGCCTGAATGGGCGAGGAGCGATGTGACGCCGCAGCAGTGGGAGTGGGGGGCATAGTGATGGAAATGCTACGTGGGGAGTGGTGGGAGGGGGAGCGGTGAGCGTGTAAGCTACGTAAGGTCCCTTGTGCCGGGACAGTACTGAGAGGGGCGGGGAGGGGAGGGGCGGCGCTGGGCAGAGAGGAGATGAGGGTTGGGGTGCCATGCCGTGACTGCAGTGTCGTGAGCGAGGTTTGAATGAATGGAGGCACGGCTCGAGTTGTCATTCTGATTTGATTTATACGTCTCGCCGCTGGCTGGCACTGGTGTCTCGGGTCTTTGCCGTCTTGCGTCTGAAGGTCAAGGATGCTCCCGTTGTTTCCGGTGGGTGTCATTTTCCTTTGGACGGGCGACTGGAAAGGCCAGAGGCATCCAGTGCATCGCAACGCGGCTACAGAATGCAAATTCGCTACTTGCCTGAGGGAACGTAATTGTCTGAGCATGAAGACAATGACAACACACAGCACGGCCTGACCTGTGTAGGTCCAAGGGCGTGGCGTAGCGACTGAGAATAATGCGTGTCCGTGACTCTGCGTGTGTCCGTGTGCATGTGTCTGCGGTGCGGTTGGCTGTCTGGGTGGGGCTTTCGGTGGCTGGGTGGCTGCGGGATGGTATGGTAATGCATGTATGTGTTGACATTGATGTGTCTCGTCGGTCGTGATGGGACACTGACTGACTGCAAATGGGAGAGAAAGAAAGCTGCGGCTTTTTAGCGTTAAGACAAGGCCGGCGGACACTCGGGCAGACGCGGGCAAGCGCCGGCAACGCGACATACACACACCACACACCTAGGCAATTTGCACCCTGCTCGTGGTGATACGTTCGGTGTTGGGGGGTCGATCTTTGTCTGTGAGAGTGCATTGGGGAACTGAGACCGCAGAGAGAGAGAGAGAGAGAGAGCGGGAGAGCGAGCAGCAGGGTGCACAAAGGGATGCGCGAGGGGGAAGAGACCAACAGGTATTTCTTGTGCTTGGTTGTCCCTTGTTGAAACTCTTGAAACCGGCAGACAGACATGAATGAAGTCCATTGTTGTTCTGAATCACACGCACCCATGCACGAACCAACCATGGATGCAGTCCCACGCACAGAGAGAGAGGCAGCCCGGCCCGCCCACCGCACCGCCACAAATCATACCATCACACCCTATCAAGTGGGTGGGAGTGACTCACTCACGCCCCTTGCTACGATCGATTCATCCCTCTACGTGCTAACTATCTGTCCACCTCTCTCTCACACCGCAGCGACACACCGGCCGACCAGCCCCATGTGTGTGACCGGCACATCACACACATGACGCCACACGGCAAGCAGATGGCCGTGCCGACAAACCAACCCACTACCTGCTCATCGACAACAACTACCTACTCATCGACAACTCCAACCTACTGATCAGAAAACCAACCAAATACCTACTCATCGACAACAACTCCCTCCTACTCATCGACAACAACTACCTACTCATCGACAACAACTACCTACTGAGGGTGCCCCATGTTGGCCTCCACCTCCCTCACCGTGTCTGACAGCCCCAGCCGCCCCAGCTGACACCGCCGCCGATGTGTGTGGCACACCTCGATGGCATGCTCGATGAGGTCATCGTCCGGGCCAGCACGTGGTTCAGCTGGTTGTTGCTGAAGTCCAGGGGGTGGGCAGGCACTGTCAGTGGGGTTGGGGAGGGGGATGTGGCGGCGGAGGCCGAACAGGAAGCACTGCAGCCCTATGCAGAGACGGGGGTGCGTGAACAGGTAGGCCACATCGACCACCTGCTGGTTGTGCTGCCCCGGTGCTGGCAGCCGTTGATGATCTGGTGCATCAGCTGCTGGTACCCAGCCATAGCCGTCGACTTGGCTATCTTGTGGTGGGCCAGCTGCTGGCGTGTTTGGGCGTTTGGCTGCGGTGGGTAGGCCGCCACAGCACCCGGTGCAGCACGCACCCCGTTCTGCGCTATGTGGCTCAGCTGCCAGTGCATTCCTGGTTGGTACACACAACATACACAGCGCACACAAAATACAAACAGAGACCAGTGCCTTGCCTTGCCTTGTCTTTTGTGTGTGTACCTTATCGCTTCGGTATGAGCACATCCGGGCCGCCCACCATGCCCACCCACCAGCGACCCGCAGCTCTGTACAGGTCCATGTTGCCGGTAGGCAGGATGATGGGCTGGCCCAGCGACGCGCGGATCTGGAGGGCGATCGGCACGGCTACGCACCTAAACCACACATACAGACGGACCCGCATACAGACGGACCCGCAGCTCGAGGCAGGGCTGCGGGGTCCATATCGTCACCAACTCCCGTATGAAGATCCATCTGCAGACAGGCAGGAATGGGAGACACACCAGACACACCCATCATGCCATGCATTCACACACGTATGGATGTGTGGAGGCATCTGCTCACTCGTAGTTGTAGTCGGCGCGTGTGTGGATGACGTCACCCGTGAAGTTAAGATAGTCTATGATATGCGGCAGGTAGTAGTCCAGACGGAGGGTCTGCAGGGACCAAGAGACACAACAAACACATCCATTACGCGTCGATGGCTGCACGTACTCGTCTGTGCATATTGGATGGATGGATGCACTGCTATCTGCTCATTCACAACTTATCACGTGTGTGTTGCTGTAATGGTGGCGGGCTGAGAAATGAATGACCCACCCATAATACTCCCTATGGTCCCGGAACCGCAGCCCCGCCATCGTATAGCCCGTCCTCACCGCGATGGCGTTTTTGGGGACGGGCATGGTGCCAGGGTGGAGTTGGTGCCGCAACTCCACCCTGTTGGCTATTCGGAAGCCATCTGAGGGCGGCATGGCGCCTCAGCACTCCTGCCGGCGGCTTCGGACCGGCGGATGTTGGTTTTCTGTGAGGGAGGGGCGAGGGGGACGGGGGAGTGGGAATACGGGGATGCGCGGGCGTCAGCTGGACGCAAAATTCGTCAGACCAGGCGAAGATTACGCTGATTTGACGAGGATGGCGAATGCGGGGCCTCAGACACTGCCAGTCCTCCTGCCTGACCGCCATCTCCAGCACCTCCTGCAGCGTCAACCCCCTTTCCCGCTCCGCACAATGGCCGGCAACGAATCCAAAGCGCATCTTAAACACATCACGCTCCCTGGCGGCTGCTGCGGTGGTCCTCTCGAGGGCTGTCGTGATGAAGAGGCGGATGATCTGGCTGATGGGTGCCGGAGAGGGGCGAGCAGGTAGGGCGGAATGGCGTTGCACATGTAGCCGGCGATTTCCATCTTGATCTCCCTCAGAATCCCGTCGTCGGTGGCCGCACGGATGGACCAAAGTGGCCGCAGGGTCAGAGAGCGGAGCCAGGGGGGGGGGGGTTGGAGAGAGTTTACAAGGAATGCCTTTTGACGCGCGGCTGCCTTTTTTGCACAAAAAGAAATGAGTGGAGTCGCACCGAAACGGCCGAGAACGGCGGCGGTGCGGGGCGATAGTTTTGGCGAGGAGGCGGGGATGGATGCTGGCCAGACGACGTCTGGTCAGGTGGAGAGTGCATCGCACAGCGTCGATGTCGGCGCCTTTGCTCAGCGCTTCAGCCAGATCGTACGATGAAAGATGCACTCACGTCAAAGCTCCCCACAAGCACACTCGTATGCATCATTGCCTTGTTGTGTGTGTTGTTCGTGCAGCCTGTCATCATTGGTTGTGTGTTCTCATTCCTGTCGCTCCATTTGGTGGCGGCGCTGCCCCAGCGGCTCTGGCGGCACGTCTGCGCACAGATCACCCATTTGGTGATGGACACCTACAACACGGCCGAGTGACCAGCGGCCGAGCGGCGCTTCTGGTGCGGCCTGTCGTTCAGCGATGCCTTCGAGTGGGGCCGGCGGCTGACGCAGCTCAAATCCGTCGTCGCCCGATACCCCATTTCCGGAAATTTGTATGACTACGGAAAGGGGCTGCAGCGTGCGGTGAACGACAAAGTGACGGCAGTGGTGGAGGGGCATGCAGAGGGACGCAGGGCGGCGCAGGCCGGGGGAGGCACACTCGAGTCCATCGAATTCGACGGCTTTTACCTACGATTAGAGACTTCGATGGGAGAAGATGGTACGTCCATGAGAAGAGAACGACTAGAGATGTCTGTACACATTTGCGTGAATGGACATTCAGGTGATGTTTATCAAGATGATTTCGTACGAGACATCGACACGGACGAGGCCAGAGAAGTGGCAGCCATTGCAGAGAACCCACCCACCCTCCCCCCTCCCCTCGAC
>CDMY01000013.1:183717-212526 GCA_001179505.1 Vitrella brassicaformis
CAGACGAGTACGTGCAGCCATCGACGCGTAATGGATGTGTTTGTTGTGTCTCTTGGTCCCTGCAGACCCTCCGACTGGACTACTACCTGCCGCATATCATAGACTATCTTAACTTCACGGGTGACGTCATCCACACATGCGCCGACTACAACTACGAGTGAGCAGATGCCTCCACACATCCATACGTGTGTGAATGCATGGCATGATGGGTGTGTCTGGTGTGTCTCCCCTTCCTGTCTGTCTGCAGGTGGATATTCATACGGGAGTTGGTGACGATATGGGACCCGCAGCCCTGCCCCGAGCTGCGGGTCCGTCTGTACGTGGTCACGATCGCTGTCTGCGTTTTATATCCATCGGCTCGTGGACTACATCGATGTCGCTGTGCAAGTATCAGTGATAATCTCGCGCTGCGGGCACCCACCCCCAGACCAGCTGTTCAAGATCATCCGGGCAAGTGCAACACGACATGACACTTATCTACATATGGTATATATATATATATGTTTCCAGATCGACTGCACGCATCCTGGACAGGCTGAAGCTCTTCGTAGAGGCGCTCGACCGTCACGGGACGCTTCCCTGCCCTTGACAACCCCGCACCAGACCCCAGAGAGCGTGTCGCTGTTTGTTCGATGCGCTCACATTCGCCGCCTGCCTGCAAGCCCCTGTCCGGAACTAAAGATGGGGCTGGGCTGAAGGAGGTGATGAAGATGGCCATGAGTGAGGCACTATTGGTGCAGCTGCCGTGAAGGGACCTAGGAGTCGTTCTTTCAAATTGGTCAGCACACATGAGGGAAGGAGGATTGATACAAGTAGAGCATGAGGACGCCTTCGTTCAAGAAACAGCGGCCCAAGGGTCGCGAGGTCACCCGTTCGCTGAAGGCCCTCAAGAGAGTGTTCTTCCACCCCTGTGAGTCGGTAGAGGATGCGTCGATTTGGTCCATATACGGGCTGACTTCGAGGCCCGGAAACTTCTCGACGACATCCGACGAGCGTGTCGAGGTGAGTGTGATGGACCAGCACACACAGCTACAGCACGATGATATGTGTCTCTTCAAATCGGTTTGCAGCTTGGGCGGCCCACAGACGGTGGAGAACAGCACTCGCTGCCTACGTTTTATATGTGTAAGTTTGGTGTCTCAAACGAGATGCAGCATGGACCTGTACTTCGCTGCGGGTCGCTGGTGGGTGGGCATGGTGGGCGGCCCGAATGTGCTCATACCGAAGCGATAAGGTACACACACAAAGGACAAGGCACTGGTGTCTGTTTGTATTTTGTGTGCGCTGTGTATGTTGTGTGTACCAATCAGGCATGCACTGGCAGCTGAGCCAGATAGCGCAGAACGGGGTGCGTGCTGCACCGGGTGCTGTGGCGGCCTACCCACGGCAGCCCAGCGCCCAAACACGCCAGCAGCTGGCCCGCCACAAGAAAGCCGAGGAGTTTTGGCCTCTACGCAACGACCTGATGGTCTCTTATCTCGACAACGCCATCAGCAAGTCTCAGAGGGAGGATGCACTCAGAGATGATGTGCGTGCATGCTTTAACAGAGCGCAACTCGACGGCTGTGGCTGGGTACTGGCAGCTGATGCACCAGATCATCAACGCCTGCGAGCACCCGGGGCAGCACAACCAGCAGGTGGTCGATGTGGCCTACCTGTTCACGCACCCCCGTCTCTGCATAGGGCTGCAGTGCTTCCTGTTCGGCCTCCGCCGCCACATCCCCCTCCCCAGCCCCATTGACAGTGCCGGCCTACCCCCTGGACTTCAGCAACAACCAGCTGAACCACGTGCTGGCCCGGCTGCTCCAGCAACACCCGCTGCCGCCGGACGATGACCTCATCGAGCACGCCATTGAGGTGTGCCATACCCATCGGCGGTGTGAGCTGGGGCGGCTGAGGCTGTCAGACACGGTGAGGGAGGTGGAGGCGAACATGGGGTACCACTGAGAAACATGGGGTACCACTGAGAAAGGTTGGAGTTGTCGATGAGTAGGTAGTTGGTTGTGTTGGTCGGTTGGTTGTGTTGTCGGCACGACCACCAGCCTGCCGTGTGGCGTCATGTGTGTGATGTGCCGGTCACACACATGAGGCTGGTAGGCCGGTGTGTCGCTGCGGTGTGAGAGAGAGGCGGACTTAGCACCTAGAGGTGGATCAAAGGATCATCGATCGTAGCAAGGGGCGTGAGTGAGTGACATCCACCCACTTGATAGGGTGTGATGGTGTGATTTGTGGCGGTGTGGTGGGCGGGCCGGGCTGCCTCTCTCTCTCTGGGAGGGAAATAGGTTGAAGAAAAAGAAGGGCAATCGTTGCCTGCATTTTATATCTGTATCTTGGTTTCCATCAAGTATGTCTGTGTGTGAATACTGAGGGCGAAACCTTGACCAGTGACTTAACTGTTGCGTCACAAATCAGCGAGAGAACACACATACACATACACATACACATACACAGACAGAGTTGGTCACCAGAAGGCCTCACGTTCCTCCACGTCCCTCAAGTCCCTCGCAATCTCGCTCGGGTTGTTCTCATACATATGCACATATATCAACAGATGGGGCAGCCTCTTGAGCACCCAGTCCACTCGTGTGCTGTTCCTCGCCTCTATCAGCAGCCACCACACAACCAACATCCACACCAAAGGAATCACCGTCTCGAGGACGAGCAGCGACAGCACAAAGCGGAACCACCTGTCGGCGGCCGACGGGTTGGCGGAGAATTGAAGGAAGAAGGCAAGGAAGGCCAGTGAAGTGATCAGGAAGCATATCCACAAGATACGGATGACACGGTCCCGACACATCCACGCGCGATGGACGGAGTCCTACAGGGGAGACACGTGCACGTATGTCCATGTCTGTGCTCCGCGGTTGTTTCTTCTCGTCTTTTCTCACCTTGAGCTTTTCGTCTGTGTCTGCGTCAGGCGCGTATGTTGGCACTTTGACTGCCCACCACTTGACAAACAGCTTAAGAACTTCCGCGATCATCGACGCCACGAGGAGGAAGCACAGGTCTGACATAGTAACACGGAAGCCCCACAAGACACCTGCGAGACACGACAGCGAGACATGAGCATGCATATATATATCCATCAAGTCGTGCGCTACCCTCCTTACCTGCGTCTTCCGTCAAGAAGGCAAGGCTTTCCCCCAGAGTTCCCTTGTACACCTCGACAAACAGCCCGATGTCGAGAGTTAGGAGGAACTTGAACACCAGGAGCAGATCGTGCAGCACGTGTGGGGCCTGCAGCGAGGGGATGAAGCACTGGCCCCATGGGTGATGCTTGCAGACGACACTGCAAAACAGCCAGAAAGAGTGCAGACCCAACACCCTGGGAACCACCGAGACAAAAGACAGACACGAAGATGAGACACATACATTGCACAGTGTCTGCCTTCCAGCCGGACACCTACCTGAATCGGCAAATGAGCCGATTGAGCTCCATTTTCTTCATCTCCACGAAAAACTGCTGCTTGGCGTCCTTCTTGGCCACCGTCACATTATCCGTCTCAATGGTCACCCCCGTTCGCATTGACGGCTGCTTCGCCGACGCTCGTCCAGCCATCTGCTCGGCACCTACAAGCTGCCTGAGTGTCTTGAGCATCTGCACCCGAGGGCGTGCCTTAAGCGATGTGGCCAGGGAATGGGTGAGGTAGCCGCGACGAGAGAGAAAACACCGGAGGTTGCGCTCTTCATGCAGGTCGGCCACTGGACAGTAGGCAAGGTGTGAGATGGACAGAGCAATGATGAGAGCGAAGGAAGGCAAATCGATTGGTCTTACCAAATCTTTGTGCTGCGTCAAGGTCACTGATACAGAATCGAACCGTCTGGCAGCCGAAGGCCTCCGTCTCGACAACTCCCGCGTCTGCCTCCATCTCCTCTTCCCCGACTCGTAAGAGCCTTGTGCGCTTCTGTTCTGCCGACTCACGAATGTTCCGCGCAAGAGGCGGGTCATTCCACTGGTTCATCACACGCATCCTCTCGGTCTTATAGTGCACGTCCAGGATGATGTGTGCAGGCAGCCGGAGGATCGGCGCCTGCAGGTCCACTGCTATGTCGCTCTCCTCAATCACCTCGGCCTCCACTATATCACTCCAGCGGATGTAGCCCACTACCAGAAGCTGTGACTGCATTGCTACAGCCATTTGCTGGCGGACGGGTGACGGTTTCGGGCCATTGTCCTCATCGAACTCCTCAAAGCCCTCGAGCACTCTCTCTCGTCCCTCCTCGCTTTCATCCCGGTCTGACATCGACTGTGTCTCTTGTTCGTCTGCGGATGCCCGCCTTGACTTGTGACTCACGCCACTTGGCTGTCGCGTATGGAACAAGTCCGCCAGGCCACTGATAGCGATCAGTGGGCGTGTCCCGCTGGCGTAAGGCTTGACGTCTTCGGATGGTGGCTTGGACGCTCTCTTTGCCTTGGGCCGCTGTTCGTGTCTGGGAGGCGGGACGGCGTTCTTGCCTGAGACGGGCACTTCGATGACCAGGCCAATGGACCGAAGAGACAGCAGACATCGCTGGAAGCTGGTCAATGCAACAGAAAACACAATCGTCGGATGAAGCAAGCACTCTCTGCCCGTTGCTGCTGCCTTACTCTTCTGTCCCGTCATCTTGCATGGTCGCTGCCACCCAACCGTCCATGTCTAAGCTCCCAGCCTCCTTCTCACCAGCTTCAATCTCACCAACCTCGCCCTCATCATCGGCACCCCCACCAGTCCTCCCTGACGCAGCCTTGAGGGCAGCAGGCAGCGTCTTTTCCTCCTCCACGAAGCGACGAATGGCTTTAATGGTCTCTTCCGTCAATCCCAGCCGGGCGGTCTCGTCTGTTTCTCCTCGCACGATGTGGTGTGCGTGGACGGCAGCCATCTTGGACAGCCATGGCTCGTCTCTGTTGGTCATCCGGTTGGCTTCCCAGACTGAGTCGGAGGCCGAGAACACGGCGCTGTCCACGGACGGGAGCAGCCGCTGGAGTTGGGCTTGTTCGCGCAGGAATAGGCGACGCTGGAACTTGACCAATGCCTCCTGCTTGGACTTCTGAGGGGCTGCGGCGCCCATCGCCTTCAGCGTGTCTCCAAGAAGAAAGTCAGCCCGTCTCCGGGATGCAATGCGGTCCTCTTTCTCAGCCGGGCCGAAGGAAGGCATTGGTGGTGCATGTGTCCCAATATCAACGCCGTCGTCGAAGAACTTGCGCGCCTCTGTATCCGTGATGACTGTCACGACTTCTTCTGTCTCCCTGTCTTCTTCCTTGCTCTCCTCCCGCGCTTCCTCTCCCCCTTCCTCTCCTTCATGCCCCGATTCTGCTTCAGACGATTCTGCTGTGCCCAGACAAGGCTGTGTGGGGCTGGATAGCCCAACCATGGAGCCCCGGCGGGCCCTTGGAGGCACCGCTGTCTCCTTCCCTCCATCCGCCTCCGGCAATGGTCGATGAGAAGTGAGATCAGTAAAAACAGCTGTCTCTTGCTTTTCCGGGACAATAGACGTCCCCTTGGACTCTCCGGTGGGTTGCTTGGCCAACACTGACGAGCGCCTTCTACTTCCAGCGACGCTGCCCCTTCGTTGCGGAGAAAGGTCAACCACCAAGCTCTCCATCAGGTGTTCATCTTCGTCCCTCGAAGCAGCCGACCTTTCGCTGACTTCCTCCGTCTGCTTGCTTCCCTTTGAAGCCATTGATGCTAGCTGCTTGAGCATCACACTCGCCCGCCTGAAGGTAGAGCCCCGAGAGACCGACGACAGCCGCCGCTGTTGGTCGATGACTGAGCCTCGCCGGCCACTCGGCTTCTTAATGTCTGCAGCGCCCGGCAGCTCCCCAGGTCCTTCCTCTGCGTCTCCCAAGGCGATCGTCACTCCCGTCTCGCGTCTGTCCAGGTCTTTTCTGCTGCTCTTCTGAGTTTCAGTCACTGAAGGAGCCGCTTGCTCGTCCGGCTCAGACTGCGGTGGGGATGGGGGGGGGGGCGCGCCGTGCACACCATGCCGCAAGAGGGGGAGCCGCCCGTGTGTGGGAAACTCAATGTCCTCGCTCCTGTCTGTCCCAACATGACCCGAGTGCGCCACGAGGCCGCGCGTTGCAGGGGCAGGGCTGCCGCGGGTTGCCGGGACAGATTGGAACATTTGCAATGACTCAGTGACCCCTAGGAGACCAGCACGGTAGGAGAGGTAGCATGCCTGGATGTAGGTGGCTGAGCGCTCGGCGCGGCGAAGGTAGGCCAGAAGCATGACGCGCGACCAGAGATTTGCTAAGGACAGAACGAAGGGGGAAACGTGACATGATGTGCACATTTCAGGCTTCTTCTCTTCTCACCTGTAAAGGCCTCTGTCCTATTCAGCAACAGGAAGAGGGACGTCCCGAATGAGAAAGCGAATTTCCTCAGGATGCGAAGGTCCAGCGCCAGCCTGGATATTTTGCTGTCACGGCTCCGCATGACCTTGGCGCGGTACTCGCGGAGCGCCTGCTCTGTCTTCTCCACTGCGAGACACAGCTTCAGCACCTGCTGGGCCGTAAGGGTCTCACCGGTGCGCTCATAGTGGCCTTCGACGATCTGAAGGGACATAAGGTGGAAATGGCATGGCAGAATTTCTCTCTTTGCCCCTCCTCTCAGTACGTCATGGATTGAGACAGGGCTGAATCGGTGAAGGATGCCCGCGAATGACTTCAGCGACCAGCTTTCCTCTTCGCCAGCGCCCTCCTTGGCTGACAGCTGCAAATACTGCAGAGACGACCGACGGACGCAGCTACAGAGATTGAAGAGCTTCAGAATGGGATAAACTGCGCGCGCTTTTCTCCATATATGGACACAGCAGCTTCGGGGCTCGCTCTCCTGTTGGAAGAACAGACAGTGATAGGGACAGTGTGGAAGCAGAGGCCATTTGTCATGCTCACTGCTCGAAAGAAGTACTTGTCGACCAACTCGGTGTTTCTGACCTGAAATGCCCCGTCTCTGTTACATCACCGATGACGACAAACATGAATGCCCTTCGGTGCACAGAGGACTCCCTACTTGGTAATAACGAGCAGCAGGCCCATGACAATGGTGGCAATGATGGCCAACAGCATGAAGAACCCATTGTTCATCGGATTCAGTATCGTCTCGACTACCAAACTCTCCACGAAATACGTCTCATAGCGATGTATGGCCTCGCCAACCCCCATGACCTCCCAGAAGCCCCCAGCTCCGCCCCGGCTTATCTCATGTTGACATCCATAAGTGTACCCGGCCGCACTTACGCTCAGCACTCGGCAGCCCAGTGCTGCCCACTGACCTTTGGATGGCAGCCATCTTCTGCAACGAGGCAGGTTGAGCGAAGTCGAAGAAGGGGCCATGAAGGTCGAGTTCAGGATCGATGGCATGGCGATCAGTGTGGGGAGGATGTGGGCGCGGAAGGGAAGGTCAACAAAGATTGCCATGTATGTAATGGGAGCCTGGAGCGTCGTGCTGGATGACGCGAAGACAGAGAAAGGAGACATTCATTATGTCTCGTAGCGATGACGCGCATGTCTCCTCCAGCTTACGGAGTGTAATCATCCAGAAATATCGCGAGATCCATCTCAACAATCGGAGTCAGCGCCTCTCCCTCCCCGATAGCAAACATACTGTTGTTCGTAACGCTTCCTTCTTTCGCTGCCCCATGATAGTCTACACCTTCTCGATCCACAAGCTGCCCATAGGGATTCTCCATACCCCAAAGAGTCGTCACCCCACCGAAATCCATCACAGCCTCTGGCCGCAGCGTCAGTTCATCTGTCACCTTAGCCTTCTGCACTGATGAGTAGACGGGGGGCGGGGACACACGTGTTGTCTCGTTGGTGAAGAGCGAGCCGAGCGGCACACTGATGTGGAATCCGTCGGCCCAATAAGTAATAGGTGACGGCGACTGAATAGAGAAGGGGAAGTAGCGCGGCAGGGGGGTAGATGGGAAGCCGCGGTCTATGAGTGTGGGAAGCGGGAAGCGTCTGGGTGGAAGCTTCTCAGCGGTTGTGAAGAGACGCAGGGAGGGAAGGTTCTTATTGAGGTAGTCTGCGAGATACCACACATCTTCAGAAGAGAGGGGCGTCTCCCATAGCTGGCTGATGTTCTCAGGGACGTGAGACACGAGCAGCGTCACTGTAGGACCAGCAATCTGGTAGAACGAAAAGAGAAGTGCCAGACCATGACAGTATTGCGATGGCACCGAATGACCCACCGTCATCCCTTGAATCCTGTCGCCTCCCTGCAGGCGTCTCGTGGCCGGTGCATTCGTCGCCGCCTCCTTTTTGGCGCGCAGGTCGTCCCCCAGGCCCATGAGCAGGCCCCGGACCATGATCTCATGCAGCTCCTTGCGGCGAGTGCTGTTGTAGAGACCCGCAGAGTGGGCGAAGAGCGACGCATGCGTCGCTGCAGACTTGGTGTACGATACACTACCAGAGCCAGAGTAGACTCGTCGCCAGTAGTCAAACAGCTGCAAGCGACACAGTGTCACATTCTGTTGTCGCCTTCCCCCTTCCGGATCGCACCTGTAGGCTGAGATCGATCTCGTCCTGGCAGACGAAGGCCCCTGACACCACGGCAGCCGCCATCATTGTGGAAATCTGCAGCGCCTCCTGCGCCACGCTGTCATCGCCCTCGATTAGGGACGCTGTCTGGACACCTGAGGCGATGTACCGATCGGGTGGGCTGCCACCGCGAGGCACGAAAACATCCTGAGGTACCAACAGAGGTACGATTGCCTAACCTGCGCCTCTATGGCTGACCTCGAGTCGTTTGATTGCCTCCAGAAATGCTCTTGCGAGCGCTGGGTGCTCCTCAAAGGTGATGGGAGGCGTCTGACCTCTCAAGCTCTGGAGGGAAATCCACAAGCGGTTCTTCAGGTCCGTGAATGACATGGATGTCTCGCGCAGCAGAGCAAGATACGTCAACAGTTCATTGATCCCCTCTTCAGTGGCATTCAGCACCGGGACTGAGATATTGACCTGCAGACAACGGAGCACTCAATAAGTTCCCCCCGGGCGACGTGCCACACCACACGCACCTGTTCGGACAAGACATATTCGCTCTTTTCCCCAAAGACATCTGCCGCCTGCCCCACCACCCACACATGAGCCGTCTCACCCGCCGGAACGACAGGCACACCAAAATCGAAAGCATCGAATGGGATCGGAACAAAGCGATGGTTCGATCCTGCCCACGCCGAGAGGAGTGCAGGTGTCTGGCCTGGTGGAAGCTGTCCTGCGAGCAGGCTTGATGTGGCGTAGAAAGAGTAGGAGAGAGGCAGATCAGGGTCGTGAATCTGTGCACATAGAAGAGTAATCTGTGTGAATGTGTCCGATTTTGCTTCTCTCTCGCACCTGATCCATTGTGATATCGAAATCAGTCTGCAGCCCACTCGACCATGCCACATGCTCTCGAACAAGTAACCGTCCCTCAGTTGGCCCCGCATTCACCCGAATGCCATCCACCCTTGTTTCAAACTGTCCACTTCCTCCCGCAAGCCCTTTCAGCCGCAATCCATATTCTCCCGTAGGCAAGACGTCGATGTGCCACACCAGTACCCTCATGGTGTACTTCCTTTCATCTACAAGGCCGCTCACTTCGTTCATCACTGTGAGTGTCGATTCCCTTGTCTCCACATCGGAAAGAAGCGGGACGAGCGTTCCGTTGCTGGCCGAATAGGTCGTGAGAGTAGGATGAGGCACGTTAGTGATACTTGCTTGGCAGAGGGAGGACGAGAGAGTCGTGAGACAGACACGGAAGGGAGAGGGCGGTATGGGTCCTTTGGTGCTGTCCGAAGAGGCTGTAAGGATGGCTGTCGAGTTGACAGGTGTACCTTGGTAGAGGCGGGTGGCTGCAATAGAGAGAAAAAAGCATACAAAGCGAGACATGTGATTCAGGTAGGTCATTATGCGCTTGCCTGCATATGCGGCGCCCGACGCAATGCCTGACTGGCGATGGACGATTGTCAGCTCGAACAAGAGTGTCAGGACGCGCATCGGGACATCGTACTGCGGAAACTGCAGTATGTGATCCGGAACGACCGCTTCAAGCGAGTTCTGGGCGTTGAGAAGCTCTTCAGCCGACTCATAGGTGGTGTTGCTGTTCGTCAGGCATGGGTACAGGTTGATGTCGTCAAGGGAGTCGACTATGCGGGCAAGTACGACAGGATTGCTGATATTGACGGATGACAAGACCGCCAGGACGTAGCAGCGCCATCTGCGAAACACAGAGACACATGCGCGTAGAGGCGTCATCTGCTGGATTCTGTTTCAATCACCTAAAGTCATATGTCTCGGGCGACAGCTGCACTCGTGTCGCGTCTCCGTCCTGTTCCGCTGTGGTCCCATTGACAGTGGGCGTAGAATTACCCTGCTGCGGCAAGAACGACTGACTTCCATCCATCAGCAGAGGACACTCCACGGCCGCTTCTGATGCCACCTTAAGCACTGCTACCGGCACTTTCGGTGCCACTGTGATGTGATACATCACAAGCCCCCAGGGATGGAAGCCATCAGGTCCTTCTCACCGTGGTTTGCAGGTGATGTGATAGTCGCCGACGGGAAGGGAGCTTCCCGGGATGGAAATGGCAGTCTGAGCGTCGTTGAGGGCGAACATGGACAAATCACCTATGTCCGGGAGGCCTCCAAGAGAGGACAGCACGTGCAGATCCCAGCCTAGCACCACCTTGCTCCCGTTGACATGCAGCTGATCATCGCATGAGATGTCTTGTATTGGCGTTTCTGGAGGCGTCTCGGGGACGGCGTGTACACGAACAGCCAGGCTGACTGGTTCTGTGGGGTCGATTGTCTGCTCAGATGGCTGGAGCGGCTCAATGTGAGCAGCACACTTCGGGAACATTCTTGTTCTGGTCATGAAATAAAAAGTCGCCGACTGTTGAGACAGGTAGCTATGCGTTGTCAGAAGGAAGAGGAGGCTAACAGTGCAAGAGACACCCAACAAGGACCGAGACCCATGCACGTGACACTTCTCATTCTTCATTGCAACTCCGTCCAGTCACTCACCTGACTTCGGATTCTGTTTGGTTTGTATTCATGCCAGCTTCCTTCATCGCTGTCCCGATCGCCAGATACGCCACTTGTCGCCCGTTATACTCGTCCAACATCCGCTGTATAACAGCCGTCAGATTCCTCATCAGCGGATCGTCGGCCGTGCTTGGAGGGTCCCACGGACTTAAGTAGTCTTTCTCGGACCTGACGATGGTCCATGTGTAGTTGAGGGACCGAATGCCAGCCCCCCGGCTAGCTGAAGCGTCAAAGATGACTTGGCCACCACAGCCAACGAACTGAGGGTATGTCACCTGAGGCAATACGCAGACGGACGTCTGCAAGAGTAGCGCTTTTTGTACTCAATGTACCTTTGCAGCTGTGGCGATGAATCTCTCTGGCGGCTCTGGAAGGCTCATAGGCACTGTCTGCTCTTCATTCTCGGGCATGGCAAACGTGTCCAGGCTGGACAGGCCCGAGCCACTGCTTGTGGCATTGTCGGCCAAAGGACCCCTTCTTGCTGCGTCGGGGTCCCAGTTGACCGCGTGAGGCGTGACTGTCACAAGTGTTTGCCTTATTAGGGTGAGGGACATGCCAGGGAGGACCGCGGCGTCTTGATCGAAAGAGATTCTGAGACGTCGGTCACTGATCAATGTGGACCTGAGGGAGCAGAGCGCGATGGGTGAAAGAAACGGATGGGAAGCAGCTTGTTGGTGCGTTGACTGTGTATGATTTTACGTGGATGATTTGCCAAATAGCTCAGAAGCGTCTTCGAAGAGTTGCGATGATGGAACCGTGCGTGTCTCCTTTTGCACTGAGCTTATCACGAATTCTGCCGGCTGGGCAAGCACTGCCGTCAGCGAAGTGCCCTTGGGGTCAAACGATACCCTCTGCATACATACAGACAACAATCGTGTCTGTCCAGCACACATGCACATACGCCGTTCCACTGTTAGACCTCGAAATTGGGCGGATGGACCGTGAAGCACAATTCATCACCACTCTCCCTCTCTGCATAGTCCCGACAGCCCAACACAGGCGGCTGCACATTCGTCACGTTGCACGAGTAACACAGCACAGGGGTGGTCCTGGGCGGTGCCTCCACAATGCCACAGATGAAGGCGCCAAAGCTTTCGTAGTAGGAGGGCGACCCTCCACAGGCGACAACGCAGTCAGACTTGTGCACTGGGACGATCATGCCCGTCTTGGGCGATGGACGACGATCCGTCTCATTGATAATGATGTCACCACCCGGGTTTCCTTCTCCCGGAATTGGGACTAATGGTGCCTCAGTGGGGACCACTTCTGTCTCTTCATCTTCTCTTTCTTCCAGATGAGAAATGTCAACGGTCTCCTCCCTCAGTGTGCAACTCCATCCCTGCTCAACGCGACACGCCGGCGAGCACCCGTCACCTCCAAAGCTATCCTGGCCTTCGCATTGCTCCGTTGATGTGAGCAGCAGGTTGCCGCACGCTGTCCTACAAACGGATGGCTGCGAGGAGTCGCAGGTGTAGCCGAGCTCGATGCGACACGTCGGTGAGCATCCATCGCCCGCTCGCTGATTCTCGTCATCGCCTGCAGGAAGAATAATCACAAGCTTACTAACTCTTGTCCCGTCGAGTGACATGCGTGTGCGTGAGTGTGTCCTGTAGATGAGTACATTCTTCGTCTCCTTTGACCTTCCCATCTCCACAAAGGGGAAGGATTTGCACTTTGCTCACGAGAGGCGAGGCGGCCGGTCCCTGGTTGGGGATGTGCACGAGACGATAGCCGTCCTCGATGGTGCACTGCGCCGAGCACCCGTCGCCATCTTGGGGAGGCATCTGTACGCACACAGTCGGCAGGACAAGCAATTGGTGTCCGAGTTTGTGTGATGGCGTTGCTGGCTACCATGCCTTGGTCGCATTCTTCGTGCGGCCCCGTCACAATACCATCCCCGCACCTCTGGCTGCCAGTAGCGCGCACGACACCGATGTCTACCACCTGTGAGACACAGCATCATGCTTATAAGGATGATTCACCTGCTGTCCATCCACCTCTGTGGGCTGTGACGGAAGCATCCAACATACGCGATACGAAGTATAGGGGCCCCCAAGCCCCCAAGTCGTGATCTGCATGTCTTCGGGGAGGCGGATGAGCAACCGATTGATCATCTGAATCGAAAACTCCGTCGTTGGCTCTTGCACTTGGTCGACCAGAATAGGCTGCTCTAGTGGCATTTCTCTTCCTGATGCGCTCCGGCGGTACCAATGGTCTCTGACCAGCTGCGCCTTCTCCCGGAGGTGTGTCTCGATGTCGGCCGCTGAGGGATCGGTGAGGTTCTCAGGATGACACATTTCTTCCGATGGCCCCACCAAGAAGAGAGGCCCCGGGATGATGTATATGCGGGCAGTCGAGGTCAGAAATGAGCCACGAATGGGAAGCGTAAAGAGTTCCTCAATTCGAAACTCCCAGAGCTGCGAACGAAAGCATACATCTACGTGAGGAAGAGCCTGCACATTTGCATGCCTCTCACCTGTTGCTCATACGGAGCTAGTAGCACAAATTCGCCCGCATCTAAGACTATCGACTTTGGGTCAGTGCAGTTGGCATTGGTAAGTGTGGCGGGGTCAAGGGGTTCGGCTGAGTTGAGGTCAGACACAAGTGGAAAAGAGATGCCGCTGGAACAGTAACATACCTGTTTGCCCCAAGACAATACAACCTTAGGTGACACACACACGCAGACTGAAGCGACTTACCTTTTTCAGGAAGGGTTCCTTCATGATTGTGTCATTGCGGCCGAGGCGAAAGTGAGCCAGCCAAAACATCCCTTCGTCTGTCTTACTGTAGATGACCTTCATGTCGCGAGACACGGACCTGATGGTCTCATTAGGAGCCAACCCGATCACCGTTTTGTTCAGATAGTCCCCACAGGCATATGCAGGATCAACTATCTAAGACACGACACATTGACAATCGGTTCACCGAGCTTGTCACCTAGATGACTATCTCTTGCATGCGCAACAGTTTTCTTCTCACCTGGATGGTGTCAATGTTTCCCATGGCGTATCCTTTGACAGCCATATGGCACTCCCGCTGCCGAACACACACGAAGAACTCGCCGCCCACAGGGCCGCCGACAACCACCGTGCCCCCGATCTGCTGGAAGTCACGAGCCTTTTCGCAGCCCCTTCCAGGTTCTTCGACCAGATAGTTCTGTCGGGGCGGTTGCGGGCAGTAGCAAATCTGGGCACACAGAGCAAACCCAAATGGGTGCCTCATTCGCAGCTGAGTATTGTACTGTTGCAATTTATCCCTCACGGTGAAGTCGCCCGGCGTCTTGGCCCTTCCGAGCTGGTAGGTGTTATTGTACCAATCATAGATCAGGTCGCTGCTGTCGAAAAGCTTGGCGGGAATGGCAAGCCGCGACCCTTCTGGGGGATTATCGAAGTCATCGAGTGCCGGTGGGTCACAAATGCCGCAGACTTGTCCGTGAGCGCACAAGCGCACGTGGTCCGTCCTTCTCATGCTGTAGCCCGTCACTTGGATTCGACAAGGCTCCCCGCCCCGACATGCATGCACCTGCCAGTGAAACGGGCCTGAAAGGAGGCCACGACTTGGTAATTCCGCCCGTCGGGGCATCTCTGTGGACCTACCTCTGCATATGAGTCGGCCCAGCTCGATGTGTGTCTTGAAGTTTCCGATCGTCAGCCGTGTCTCATCCAGATGCCTCAGTGCGTCATGGTCAGCTGAGCCATTAGGCAGCCGGGCCGGGATCACCGTATTGTTATAGGTGTAGCACACGCCCAAGACAGAGGCTTGGAGGGGCGGATTGAAGGAGAACGTTGCATGTGTCTGATTAGAAGATGTGGCCTGAAGGACTTAAAGGAAGCAATGAATAACGATTCATCAGTACATGCCATGTCTCCTTCTCACAACGACGGGATTGTCCCGCGGGAAGACGTCATGGTCGGAATCAATGAAGGGGACCGAGCAGTCGAAGCGTGCCACCGACGGGGGGAACTCGCCAGTCGCATCGACTACCGATGGCACTAACGTGATGATTTGGGCCTCTGTCTTCTGCAGATTGAAGCCTGCCACCTCCACTTCACAGCTGTATCCCCAGTTGCAGATGTATGTCGGCTGCTCGCGGATGTACTTGCCCTCCGGACCTGTTCCAGGAATGAGAGCAGCGAAAGGAGGGGGGGGGACCAAGGCCAGATACTGAGAGAATGAAGCGGAAGACGATGTCTTTATGTTACCTGCTACGTGAATCGTGCCAGCGTCTTGGTCGAAGTGCGCCGTGCCGTTGCATGAGTAGAAAGTGGATTGGCAGTAGCACACCTGCACCGTGCGACAGCTCATGTCTCACGGCACGAACTCCAACTCACTTTTGTGCCGTCTTTTTGACTGACCTACGTACTTTGAATCGAAAATCGCCTCCCTTGTTCTCGCCACCTGGGCGAGAAATTCCACTCTGTTCCTTCCGTGTTCCATATTCATGTCTCCCTTACCGCAGTCGCCATCTAGTGGGCACAGATCCCTGAAAATCAGCTCTTCGCCAGAGCACCCACCACCAGGGCTGCAAAGAGTGAAAGAGGATGCCATCCATGAACATAGTCACCGTGTTAATGTTAGAGCCAGCCATCGTCGCTCGTCCAGCTGACCAGTCGAAGCAGCTCCACGAGCACAAGTCCACAAGCCTTCCCTGATAGTAGATGTTCGTGCACCAAGAGCAAGCGCCTCCCATATACACGTAGTTGCCAAAGATGCATGTTGTCTCATCCAGCTGCCAACACGGACCTGAGACCAAAGCCGGCCAGTCAGTCAGGTTGAGCATGCTTGCAGATAAGTGCAGTCACCTCCGAACGTCTTGTAGGTGTCTATCGCTGAGAAGGAGAACACTTGGTAGTCGCTGTCGTTAGAGTGGATGATCGGTGAAGCATAGACGGGGAAATGGTCCGAGATCTGCGGCGGCCAGGTGCTGGGATCCACACTGCCGCACTGTGCTTATGCACAGCGAGACATCAGCCAGTCAAATCTTCGTCACTGACTGGAAAGCTGTCTTATTGTCTCACTCGGCTCGTCTCGGGCACCACTTGGACCCTGCTGCTGTCCAAGAGCTCCTCCCTAAACAAGCAATACAGTAAGCACACAAGATGCCTCTCTTTTGTCTGTCCTGGTGGCTTGCCGACCCTCTGAGCAGAAAGACACAGTCGCTATTCTCACGATGGCAAAAGAAACTCAAATCGGCGTACACGCCTGAATGGGCGACATGCATCGATGACATACTGATAGATACATGACGATTGATTCATGCATACCTCCCAGGGTCAGCTCCCCCACATCGAAGAGATAGTCACTCTCAGACAGACTCAGCTCAGTGGGCGGGCACCAGCATAAGCGATATGAGCCCGGTTCAGGTTTCTTGTTCTCCAGACGGGCGTCAAACCCATACACTCCTGCAGGGGCGACCATCGGCACAGCTGTCGCGTTGCCTGGCCTCTCGTGCCGCAGCAGGGCAGCACTGCGGATGCCAACTGCAGGAGTGTGGGTGTGAGGGGCGGCGCAAACAGTGTCGTTCTGATAGGCCTGCGGGGACGGACGTTGTGGCAGAGCCATGCGAGAGAGACATCACATCGATGGTAAGGGCTCTCCCACCTTGATCATTCCTCCTTTGCTGTGGCGAATGTCATCGCCTTCAATCGCTATGAAGCACCTATCTAGACCAGCCTGACTGCCGCATCTGACCGAGTTGCCGGCCTTCGGGCCTGAAAGCAGGGAGGCACAGTTGGATACGGACGCGCGACTACATTGAACAATGGCACTGCACTACTCCCTCACCGCCTACGAAGAGGTGCGCCATCAAGCTGTCGAAATGCGTCCCATCGTTGGCATCACAGACACCCCTGACGGCCCTTCGACAGAGACACACCACATATGAGCCCGCACCATAGTCGCTCCACTCCAGGCCGTCATACAGCGACTGCAGGCCCTCACTTGACGGGCGTCTCTTCCACGGCAGCCCCGTGTCTCTGCCGGGGTAGATGACAGATGGGTGGGATGTGTGTGACGCGGCTGCGCCACAGCCTGTGGATGCCTCCACGATGCTAATCAGGTCGCTGTCGGTCATGCGCGGGCACTGAGGAGACATGAGAGGTAAGTCGGCACACGGACAAGCTGGCTCGTGTGTTTACCGCTGCGTCTGTCTGGTTGTAGTCGATGGTGATATCGCCACTCTGCAGCAGCAGTGTGGTATTCGAGCCCACCCAAGCATAACGAAGATTCGGCACGCCTGCATACATCAAACTATGCATACATACAAAGATCCAGCCGTCTTATCTACCTTTGACATAGACCAGCCCCACAGGAATCCGGTAGTCAGTGGCATTCACAACACATCATTTCGAGCACTCCAGCACACGACATAGGTCATAAATCCGCCGCCCTGTGGCGTCCCTAAATCATAAGTCCTGTTAGTGCTGGTCCCTCCCGCAATAGGCAGGCCCGACTGGCTGACGTTGGGCACAGCGACAGGCAGCGAACCGATGCCAGCGTCTGCCGGTCTACTGGCGCAGGGAGTGGACGAATCCGTCTGAAGGTTGGTGGCCACCTTGAGAATCACCGAACTGTCGAACGGCAGTGAAGTACCTGCACAAGGAGGTGGACATGATCTTCTTCGGGCGTGAATGCGCACGTGTGCATGCCTGACCTTCCACAGAGATTAAGCATGGGCTGCCGACCTCGCAGCTAATGCGCGAGTAAGAAGGAATGGCCCCTGCGACAAACAAATGTGTTGCCCTTGCTTATTTTCCCTCTGCAAATGGCAAGCCACGTACCAACGGCATCGAATTCACCATCGAACACATCGGCCTCAGATCATTGTACGGACACCAGCACATCTTGACCCTCCCGCTCTCCCCAAACACATAGCTCGCCCCGTCGACTCGTCCGCACATGATCCCGCTGCCGCCATGGGCCACCGAGGTGCACTCCATCTCCATCATCTCCTCGAATGTGCGTGGAAGAAAGAGAGAGGCAGGGACAGTCGGCCGGAAGGGCGGGCAATCGTAGGCGGGATCTACGAGGATGATTCTGTCTGAGGTGTCTGAGAAGTTCCACGCCGTGATGAAGGGGTCCAGCTTGGGGATGAAGATGGAGAGAGACTCGCCCACTGCCACTGTGAAGGGCCCCTGGAAGAGGACCTCGCGGGCGATCTCCTCATTTGGTTGCGCGTTAACGACGGGGTACAGTAGACAGATGAGCATTGCAATGGCCAGTAAGGCCATGACAGATCCAGGATTCGGACGCACGGGGCCTCGGAGAGTTCGTCTCATGCAGGCCCCCCCACGCCCCCAGTCTCGCGTCAAGGGAGCCCAGAGGGGTGGATTCCGTTTCTCGCCTGTGGTCTGTGTTGAAGGTCAAGTTGCATCCCTCTGTGTATCCATCTCTCACCGCTGACTCGGGATGCTTGTCACGCTCTTCGCAACCCAGGCTGCAGCGATGCTGTCATCTCGCTCCGGCAGCGTCCAGCCAGTTGTTATCGCGGGAGGCGGCCCAGCGGGCCTTGCTGCAGCAATGATGCTATCTCGTCGGGGCTACTCAAACATCACAGTGCTGGAGCGGATGAGCGAAGATGAGTACCTCAAAGACACAGACAGGTAGGCGGTCGTTGTGAAGCGTGTCAAACGCTTTGGGTCAGTCAGATGACGCATACATACGTGTGTGCCACAGGACCTACGCCATGGCTCTCTTCCCTCGTGGGTCTGCGGCACTGGCCGAGATCGGCTTCACCCTGGACTTGGAGGAGGAAGGTGTCGACAATCACTTCGCTAACAGGACAAACATCCGCCCTGATGGCTATGACGGCAGTTGGATGCAAACCAAGGGCAAGAAGGGCTTCTATGCGCTTGAGAAGGTGGCCAAGGAGGCCAGGGACAGGGGCAACAAGACAGACAACTTTCCACTCACGGAGCTGCTGAAGCGACAGACCCTAACGCGGCTGCTATATAAGGATCTGATGGCCAAGTACCCAGGCGTGAACGCCGTCAAGATGGTCTTTGACGCGCAAGTGATCGGGTGCGACGTCGACCTGAGCAAGACTTCGGCGAGTGTGAGGTATCAGATTGCATCAGAGGCGGCGCCCAGGACAATCGATGCGCAGCTGGTTATTGCGGCCGACGGCATGAACTCACAGATCACACGAAGCATTCAGGAGGTGAGGAGCCGGGGGAACAGGCAGGGGAGGGGAGGTGCCTTCCCACCTATGATTTCCCCTGTGAGTGTCTTGTTGCAGTCAGACCCAGCCTTTCGTCTGATTCGCCTCACAAACGAGAGCTATTTCGCGGGCTCCCCCAAGCGATACAAGGTGCTCGCCCTGCCGCCCTCCTTCGATGTGGAGGTCACGACTATCAAGAAGCCGCAGCGCCGCGGACTCGCTGCCCTCTTCAGAAGACGGCAGCCAGACGCCCCTGTGGAGACGACGACCCGGCTGCACATGAGCCCCAGATGCCAGGTCGTCTTCACACCCGTCGTCCCCAAGAACGAGTCGTTCTCGTTTGGATGCTTCCCCACCACACAGAAGCACACCCGCGTGGCCAACCTGAACACGCCGCCCGACCATCCCATTCTCTCTCTCGCGTCCGGCGAGGAGCTCTTGCGCTACCTCGAGCGGTCGATACCGCAATGGCGCAACGTGCGGGAAGTGGTCCGCATGGACGAGGCAGAGCGATTTGTTCGAAAGAAGGTCGGCAGATACGGGACGCCCCAGTATGTGAATCAGCTGCATGTGGGCCGAGTGGCGTTCGTCGGAGATGCAGCTCATGCCTTCCCACCTGACTTGGGTCAGGGCGTGAATGCGGCTCTGGAGGATGTGGCCATCCTTGGCCGCTGCATGGATGGCGCAGACCAGCTGTCTGACGCCCTTCAGCTATACACCGGAATGAGGGGCCCCGATGCAGCTGCCATTGCTCATCTGGCGCATCGCTGGCAGCTACTCTCAGCTACTGCATCCCTCTTTCGCAAGATACGCTGGAGAGGGGATTTCTTCTTGCGACTGTTGCTGAGCCGACTGCTGCCCTTCCTTTTCGACCCACCCGTGTACCTGATGATCACACAGAGGGAGCTGTCATACGCCGAGGTGTGGCGAAGAGCCAGGAGGACGTCTCGGCGGCTGGCATACGTTGCCACACTTGTGCTGCTGGCGCTGATCCAGGCCGTGTTGTAGTCGATCGACCGTGTAGTTGAGGTGTAGTGTGGGTGTGACGCCTTCTTGTGGCTGTTTTGTAGACATCACTATGGGTGGTTTCAAAGTAGCGGGCTTTCCCGCCTGGCCTGCATGATTGCGATTAAAAGATGACTATGGACATCCGAAGCTGGACGTGTCTTCGTGTTTGTGCATAGGATGGGTGGGTCATTTCAGCTCACTTTCTATCTTGTTTATTGGGTGGGGATGACCGCCGCTGACTTTTGTTGCGAAGCTTCAATGAATGCGACAACGTACACACATGGATGTATTAATTCATCGCGACACATCAAAATGAAGGTCACCACGAGCACTGAGATTCACCGTCTCCCATTTACAAGTACGCAGAACATGCAGGACACACTCTACAGAGGTAGGTCGACACCAGGCAGGCAGCAGCGAGTCGCGAGTAGTAGCCCCGACCCCCATCCCCCACGGGGGCGTTGATCACGTCACCCGCCCGTTGCCGCACACCACCACGACCACAGACGTGACGAATAGCGACAAGAGCAGGACGGTACACGCCAGCTGCCTGGCGTTGAGCCGCCGGAGCCACTTGTCGCCCTCCTGGCTCTCAGGCCCACAGGCATCCTCACGGCAGCTAGGAGTGGACGGTGACGGGTGGCCCTTGAGGCAAAACCCATCACGCTTATCCTGATCGAAAGATGGATAGATTGACACAAGGCAAGACGACAGTGGTTGGGTTCCGTGCGGTCGGCTCAGCGTCATTCGTTCCTTACCCATTTCGATTCGTCGAGAAACTCCGGAAAGAGCTCGACGAACGTCTGCACCGACACCACGAAAGCACACGGGATGGTGGATGCCAGCATGTGTCCGTGTGTGTGCGCGAGGTGTTCTGACCTTGTTGGACTTGTTCTCCTCAAACGTCCTGAATGCAGCCAGCCAGCAACAGGGACACAGGCAACACACACTCAGCTCATGATCAATGACGCCATCCACGCATGCACAGCCTAACTCACTTGAGTGCGAGTTTCCTCCTGTGTGCAAAGCTGGAGAGAAGGCCGCCGGTCGTCCGCGGCTCTGTGGGGTCGGTCATGAAGCTGAGCAGACCCGTGAGAATCGACTCGATCCTCCAAGACGGATTCCAACTCTCCTGCACACATACAGATGTAGACAGACGTGGACATCCACACATGACATTACACAGGTAGGCCGTACAGGATGGAAATCGGACATCGAAAGGCACAGCTTTGTGTTGATCTGAAAGCGACCTGAGAGAGAGATGAACAACCATCCAACCATACATGCCAGCCAACCAGACACACATCCACACAAACATGAACATGAGCCATTCTGTGGCAGTCTGCGATCCCGTGTGTGCACCACCGATGTGACAATACCATTGTTGGTGATCATGTAGATTGCAGGGGGGGCGAAGGGGTAATTCTGGGGGAACACCTGTTCAGGAGTCACGCGTCCCGAGTGAGTGCAGTGCAGCCTCATGTGTTGTGTATGTGTGCATCGTACGAGCTTGCCATGGTAGACACCGCCAGCGTATGCCGTATCCTTCGGCAAGTCGTGGCTGCCACACAGACACACACAGACAAACCAAACGAGGAGAGCAGATCAATCAGCATTGCCGCCATTCATGTATGTGTCCTGTGTGGATCTTACAGCACGTAGTGCCAGACAAACATGCTTGAAGGAGATGGTTTCACCACTATGTGCGGCACAGGGTCCTTCTCGAGCTGACAGCACACACAGGGCAGGCCTCACCTCGTTACACCAGAGTCGTTGCTCTCGCCACTGCAGCGCTGACCTGATGCAACTCGCGGTTGAGCCTGCCCACCGCCATGTTCCTCCTCAATCGACACTTTCCTTCTCCTCCTTCTCTACGCCCGCGATCCGGCATAAGCTCGCGTATAAGCTTGCAGGGGGAACAAGTGCGGAGCAGTGCTTTCAATTGTCTTCCCTGTCAATCCATCCATCGGTCACCGACAGCCATTCAGGCGGCTAGCCGCCAAAAACAAACCACTTCCATTCGCACTTTCTCAGGCATTCCACTTGCAAGCTGTCACTCACTCGCATTCACTCCCCATCCATTGCAAAGGATAACAGACGGCCATCCAGCCAGACGACACACGCCAAACTACACGCACTCTCGGCTGGGGGAACACCGAATTCTTCCGTTGTCTGTAGGTCTGTCTCTCTGTCTGTCTGTGTCTCTGCACTCGTGTGTGTTGCTGAATATGATGAATAGGATGGTTACGGTCAGGCCTTTGTGGCGAGCAGTGGTTCTTCCTCGTTGTCGGCAGCCATGGCCTCGGCCAAGATCTCGTCTTGCTCGGGGTGCGGGTGGAACTCTGGTTGAATGATACACGTACATAGATACACACGTATACACACACACCCGTGTTTGGACATGAGTGTGTGGCGTGTACATTGATTGACTGGCTGACTGACCAGGCACGGCGATGGAAGAGCGTTTGAAGTGCTTCTTCCTGTCCTCCACGACGGCGGGAGGAGCGGGCTTGCGCTCCGCCGTGAAGGACACGTACAGGCAGAAGAGCGCCGGAATCACCGACAAAATGGGACCCAGCAAGCACCACAACCTGGGACACACAGAGCAAGCACCATATCCTGTCTGCCTCTGTGTGTCTGTGGTCTGTGTGTGTGTGTGTGTGTGTGTGTGTGTGCGCGCGTGCGCTTGTCACTGACTTGTTGCAGTCGTCTCCCATGCAGAACTCGGCCGCGGGGTCCTTGTGCTTGTCGAACTGGGCTGCCGTGAACTTCGTGTAGAAGAAGTTGCCTATACACACACACACACGGATACACAGAACGTACACACGACAGTACATTGGATTGGCTGTGTGTGTAGAGCATGGAAATGTATCGGTCACCGGGGATCATGCACGAGTATCCGATGGCAGTGACGAGGCCAAACTGGCGGACGTCGAATGTGTTGCGGACGTAGGCTGGCAGGGCCGCGTATGTCGACGCGTAGGAGAAGCCAATGCAGATGACCACGCCCCACACGAAGTTGCCGTCCAACATCACGATGCCAATCTGACAACAGGCACAGGACACAAGAGAGTGAGCCATGGAGACAATGGAATGCATTCAAGTGCGTCTCTTGTGTTATGTTGTGGTGTGCCTCCTGTCCGATGCCCATGAATGCGGTGACGATGGCGATGAACTGGAGGCGGCTGATGTACGCCTCGAGAATGTCCGACAGCATCCCGCCGCCCAGACGACCAACCAGCTCGGTGATGATGTACACCAACACACATGCGCCCCCACAGGTATCACGACTGAGAAGTTCCCCCCGTCTTTCGTGCCCTGGTGTCGACCTGCTGGGCCATGTCGAGTGAGTTGTTGCGGCCCTCGACGTTGTACGAGGACACCACTGTCTTCATGGCGGCACCGAAGGCCATACCTGGACAGCAAGACCACATACATACACAGTCAAAGCAGGCAGGATACAACCGAGTGCGCTCTTGGTTTGTTGCTCCGTGTGTCAGTGGCTAGGACGGCTGGTGGCATGGGTGCATTGCATGCCTTGTGCGGTTCCGAAGAGGTAGACGCACATGAGCATGTAGGCCTCGATCTTGGTGAAGACCTTCCAGGTGGGCTCAGGGGGCGTCGTCAGGATCGACTTGCGCTGCTGGGCGATAGTCACGCTCTTGCGGGCGTCCTCTTGGGCCTGAAGGCACGCAGGACCACCCAGCCAATCACAACGAATCAACGAATGGATGAGGTGAGCGACATCAAGAGGGCAGCGACACACCAGCCGGTAATGCTGACTGACCTTCTTCTGGGCGATGTACATGTTGTAGAGGATCGGCAGCACGATGGTGACCACAACAGCAGCGACGGCTGACATATCAAGAGACACCACACGCAACCATCTTGCCCCTCCTTGGCATTGTGTGAGCACATTTCCTCCCTCGCTGTCTCCCCCACTGGCTCACCGCTGATGATGGTCCATGTCCAGACGTATCCTTGGATGATGCCTCCGAGTTCACTTCGCATCTTGTCCAGCTCAGGGCTCTTGGGGTCGGCCTTCTTCAAGTCAGATATCTTGTGCGTCAGGTCCTCCGCCTTTGCCGAAAAGAAATGCGACCACAGGAATGTCATGAACATCGCGCCTAAAACAACACATCACAACAGCGCAGGAAGCAGCGGCAGGTGCAGCCACTCAGAATGAACGGCTCAGCCGTGGTTGCTTCTCGCACTGCCTGGCCATACATGCAATGTCTGTGGGTGTTCGTACGTACCTGCGGAGTAGATGGCCAGCAGGACGCCGGACACGAGCCCCGAGCTTTTCGGCGGCCAGGCCTTGCCGTTCGTCCAGATGGCACCTGCAATGGACAAATTCCACACCATGCAGAGCATTCCCGCGTGTCTCCCAACCAAAGTTGAGTGCGCATCCTCCGTGAATGCCCAGGATCTCGAAGATGCCGTGGAGGTAGGCGTTGGGGTAGCTCACGAGGAAGAGGGCCTTCAGGGCGAGGCCGGCCGTGTTGATGATGGCGCCGTACAGCAGAATGCCAAAGGTCCCAAGAGCGTCGTAGACCATGCCTGCAGGGATGAGGAAGAGCCCGATACCGCCGATGGCCCAGACATTGCCGCTCTCGGCCGCCGTCCAGTCCGCGGAGGCCTTCCAGGCCTTCTTCATGTTGGAGTATATCTTGGGCGAGTTGGCCACGAAAGCTGAAAGGCCGCCCACCAACAGCAGGGCCACCAGCATCGCCATGTTGCTCTGCTGTGCTTTGGTGGCGGCCATTGTGAGTGAGGTGAGGAAGGTGAATGCAGGGAGGAACTAGTGCACTTGCTAGTGCAGAGCTACTTGGATGATGATGAGAGTAGAGGGGGGAAATAGCAATGGCACGGGGAGTCCACTGGGTCAAGAACAACACACGCGCATGCGATGGGGGCCCACTGCAATTTGAGACTCCGCACAGCAACACAGCATTCTCTTTCTGCCCTCCTGGTGGACAGTTGCCTCTCCCTGCATCGCAGCCCTGGTGTTACCGTGTGTCTAGCCGACGTGTGCTCTCTGCCGCTTGAGACAATCTCAAAGACACACCATGTACATCCAAGTGGAAGATGAGAATTCTGAATCGCATGCTACTCCCCGAGTCGTCACCCGAAGCCCCGAGGACGTGACGTGTTGCGAGCAGGGGCCTCTGTACGGCAAGAGCTGCCCCGATTGGTGCATCCCTGCATACGCTGGCCAGGACCTTGATGATGTCTTCAGCTATGGAACAAGCAAGACCGTCAAAATCCGCGACCGTACGTGGGCGCACGCCATCAACACAACACAACACAACACAACAGAACAGAACACAAACCACACTCTCACCCACCAATCCAGGTCGTCTCGGGTACATTAAGATGTTCTTCATGACGTGCATCTTCCTCTACATTGTCGTGTGGCAAGTAAGAGAGCAGACAAACGTGTGTGTCTCCGTCTGCATTTATCGCCTTGATGGGTGGATGGGCCTTTCGCGCTGTCCCTCTTGTTGCTTCAGATGCTCTGCAACAACCAACACATGGAAGTGAGAACACACACGAAGGACATTTCATGTCTCCCCCTCCCTCTGCCATGTCGCATTCATATCTAGGTGGGCGACGTCAGGGGCGTCGTCCGGATGCAGCTGCAGCACCCCACGGCGCACCACTGCAACCCTCATAAGCCGACCTGCATGTCAAACTATACGAAGCTGTCAGAACTGCCCTACTGCAAGCAATACAAGGGCAAAGACAGACCGCACGTCAGAAAGGTAAGTACTTGTGCCCGGCAGGAAACCCCACAGTTTGCTTTGGAACTCGGTGATGGCCTCTGGTTGCAGGAGACATGTGAGTATCGCGATGAGTACACTCTATCGCCGCTTGCATCTGCCGGCACAAACTCCTTTTTTGCAACCACACGGGTATGACAGCACAAAGGGGAGAGCTGGTCTGCTGGTATGCGTGAATGACCTGCCCTCCAGGTGTCGAAGCACGAGCAGCAGCGTGACTGCGATCCATTTGGCGAGGTCTGCACCAACACATTCATGCAAACACCACGGAACGCGTCTACGTCGCCGACATAGACAGGTATGTCCACACACAACCACAGACAACGACACATCAACATTCTCCAATCCCCTGCCCTTAGGTTCACCTTACTCATTGACCATTCATTCGAGGCGACACAGAAGGACTCGATGAAAGGATCAATGGTTGAGTACCAGGGCTATTGGGAGGCGTGCACTGGCGGCGGTGAGTGCCGCCGACTCAAAATACCCTGCCACGGGAAGCATTGCGACAAGAAGGACACCCCTCGGCACCCACTGCAGCCCCCCGATAAGGACGGTGGGTGGAGACACTTCCTGGGCCTCAAAGAGGAGAGGGCGATGGCAGACATAGACATGAAGGAGCCCGAGCGATACTGGGGGGACTACCTGACGGTGAGAGAGAGAGAGAGAGAGAGAGACAAGGATGGGAAAGTGAGCAATGAGCTTGCGAATGTGGGCGACTTTTGGCAGGACCTAGATGAGCTCGATGAAGTGGATCTCCATGACACGTCGCCAATCCCATGGCACGACTCCGAGGAGCTCCGAAAGTAAGCCACATGCTACGGGCGGGCGGAGGAGAAGAGAGACAAAAGAGGAGCATCGCGTGCGTCTTCAGGTTCACCGAGAATCCGTCATCGATCATCCAGTGACATCATCATCATCCAGTGTACTTCCGTCATACCTTTACCTTGTCTTGTGTACTTCCAGAATTCTGCCCGGAGACATCATCTCGCTCGGCCGGCTCCTCTCCTTCGCGGGTAAAGGCCAGCAGACAAGACGCTTTTACAACACAATGACTGGCATGTCCTGTCTCGTCAGGTGTAGACCTCGATTCGAATGTCAACCAGCAAGTGAGAGTGTCCTTGTGTATGGCACCCATTCGCACATCCACATTCTGTCAGGGCGAATCACGACGTGCGGAAGGCCTTGTACTGTCAATAACCATCAAATACACCAACCTCCGGCCCTTCATGACTTTGTTCCACGCCCCGATCGAATACGTGTACTCCGTCCAGGTATGTGACTCGCTCGTCAGCAGCAAGCACTCCTTCCTTGTCTCGCTTGCTTCTCATCTTTGTTGGTGGTTTGTGCTATCGTCAAGCCCAGAAGGCTCCGTCTTACAAGACAGTAGAGACCGAGAAAATGTCGGACACACACCGCGTCCTCTACAATCGACATGGCATATTCATCGACGTATGAATGCGTTAGCACGGCAGACACACAGCAGGCAGGGACAAACGCCTATGTCTCAGGTGCACCAGCAGGGCAACTTGGCGACGTTCAACTTCTCCCACATGCTGATTGTGTTGACAACCTCGCTGGCCCTGCTGGGCGCCGCCACGGCTTTCACGGGTCAGATGGCCGGATGCACTGACATTCATCGAATGACCACACACGCACACCCACCATATGTGGCCTTCACAGATTTCTGCGCGGAGAGCTTGATGAAGCACTCGGACGAGTACAAGCAGGCGCGTGAAGAAGTAACCAAGGACTTCTCGGAGGAGGACACCCACTGTCTGTGCTGGTTCCGACCTGGCGAAGAGCCAAAAGACCAGGAGAAGGAGCTCGAGAGCCTAGAGGAAGAAATCAACAATACAACTACCAGAGACGTACGTCAGTGAGGCGGCAGAGACACCGTCCTTGCAAGCCTTTCTGTCATGGATGCATTTACCTTGTGTTCACTGTTCAGCAAGTGAACAAGGAGCTGCTTGAGAAGCTCGATAACGTCACCCACCCATACAACACCTGGAGAGAGGCGTGTGCGGTAAGCATATCCTGACGCCTCCTGTATTGTATCCCTCTCTGTGTCTCTGTGTGTAGATACTGTTGGTTGAGGTGTCGGCGTTGAAGAAGAAGCTCAAGGCAGCCATCAAGGACCTGGATGTGCAGCAGCGTGTTGGCTTCTCTCGAAGTCCGACGGCCCACCGTGCCAGTCTCCTCTGACAGAAGTCCCTCGGCCAGTCCCAATCACCAAAGCACGAAGACAGGGACAGAAGACCGAGCTAGGCAGCCACCGGAGGGAAAGGAGGGATAGGTAGAGTCCTGTAGAGTCATCACTGCACCATTCGTTCGCGCGTAGATAGAGCTTTTGAGAGACGGACAGGTTCAGGTAGCCAGCCGCCGCAGAGTTCATAGCAATTGCAGAGTAGTCTCGCTGCATGGGAGAGTGGTGAAAGACACCAGCAAGGAATCTGCACCGTAGATCACTGACAAGCGTACCACTGCACAGTAGATAAGGTGGGTGGTGACAGACCCGAGAGGCCCAAATCCCGCAGTGCAAATGGGAGATCCCAGATAAATGGCGAAAAAACACGCAAACGCAGAGGGGATGAAGGGAATGGCGCTTTATCTCCCTCAGCTTTATCTCCCTCTGTCAGAAGTGCAAGTCGGTCCAGGGTTTAGGGTCTAGGGTTCATAGACCGACGATCCACTGATCTGTGAGACAGGACGGCTGTTGAGTCTGTCCGTTCCATGAGACAGGCCATGGCGGACAGGACGTCAGACAGGATGGACTGACGCATACTACATGTCCTACGTGGACTCTCCACAAAAACCACAGACCTTACGTTGCATTGACTTAATCCTTTATCCGGGAC
>CDMY01000022.1:14339-24750 GCA_001179505.1 Vitrella brassicaformis
GGGGGGAGGTGCCATGTCAGGCAGGACGGACGGTCCGTCGGGAGGCGGGAGTGAGAGAGAGAGAGAGAAAGGGACATACGGAGAGAGGAGAACGGTACGGCTTCGGTCTGACTCACTCATTCATTCGGTCGGTCGATCCTCGGGCTGTTTTGTCCGGCGGCGTGTGTGTCTCGTGTCTCGTTTTGGGTTGGCTTGCGTTGCGTTGCGTATTGTTTCGTTTTGTTTTGTTTTGTTGTTATTTTTGGTTGTGCGTAAGCGGTCCTTCAAATGAGGGCCGGCCACATTGACCACCAACCTTTTACGACAGACAGACAGACACAGACAGACACAGACAGACAGGACAGATGGATGGATGGATGGAGTTTGCCTTTCCCACACCACACCACACGTCACACACACACACACACACGCACACGCCCCTGAGGAGCCCACAGGCGCCTCGGGCGCGAATTCCACGCCACACCGTTGATGTGATGCATCTACACACCACGAGACGAACAATTCTCGTAGCGCCGTCCACACACACACACACACACAGGTTCATTATGAATGGATGGATGAATGATTTTCGTAAAGCGACAGCCTACAGCTTTTCTTCTCCTTCTTCGTTTGTGGCCTTGTTGGTTGATGAAATAATGGATGGCTCCACTGTCGCGCGTGTGTGCGCGTGGAGAACAGGGGACGGGGCGGGGGGCGGAGGGAGGGAGGGGGAGTTGACATACAGCGCCAGACGCGCTGCATTTTGCTTGCGGTTGTCTCGGCAAATGTTATACTCCATTCTTCCGTGCGCTTGTCCATCCATCCATCCATCCATTCCTCCCTGTCTGTTTGTATGTTTGTCTGTCTGTATCTCGGCTTACTGGAGGGGGGCAACGATTTTGGTTTTGGTACCTACCTGCCCATGAGCACCGCACGCACCCTTGCGCAACCAAGAGAGTCTTGGCATAGAGAGAGAGAGAGATGGAGGAGCGGACGGGCGGGCGGGCGGATGAGTGAGTGGACATCGGTTGCTTTTCAACGACCCTATCTGTTTGGATATATCACCCGACCCACCCACTCATTCACTACCGACACGACACACACACACACAGCTGCATCACACACATACAACCGACCGATGAGTGAGCGAGACGGCGACTGACTAACTGACTGACTGACTGGCTGACCGACCGACCGACCGACTTCCCCACACGAGCAAGGAAGAAAGAATCGCTGTGTGTCTATGCCTGTGAGGCGTGTGGTGTGGAGGTGTGTGGTGTGTGGTGCACGCCGCCCGTCCGTCGGCACAGAGGCCGTCCATTGCATGGCATGAAGGAGACGCGCACGGCCTGCCTGCCTGCCTGTGGGGTGGGGTGGGGTGGGGTGGAGTAAGAGAGGAGGGGAGTGGCGGGCAGCAAGAGAGAGAGAGAATCGAGCGAACAAGTTTTTTCGGTTTATCGCCGGGAGGGAGGGAGTGGGAATGGACACGGACACGACAATCGTGGGTGGGGTGGGGTGGCAGTGGGACCTTGACACCGACTGGTCTGTCTTGGGTATGACGCGACTTATGTGTACAGCTGGCCGGGTTGATTCACACCTGACTGACACACCCTGCACACACACACACCCACCCACACGACACACGACGCACTGAGAGAGAGAGAGAGGGGGAGAGATGGACTATTTTGGTGCTTTGGTGGGTGGGTGCCTGTCTATCTTATCTATACTCACTCACTCCTTCATTCATTGACTGCTGACGACTTACCCGACTTACTCGGCTGGCTACTCTCTGGTTGCTGAGACGCCTCCTGGCTCGGTGCGGTGTTTGATCTAATTAGTTGACTGCAGTGGTATACAGACGGAGGGAGACAGGGATGGATGGATGGATGGATCGGCGGATGGGCGGGTCGTGGCTGAATGAGCGTCAAGCCACGCCCCCCACGCCAGGCAGACTGACAGAGAAGCAGAGACGCGGATCACTCGATGCGTCCGTGTGCATGGGCAGCTGTGGCTTTGACCGTTGGATGGCTGGACGGATGGCTGGCTGGCTGGCTGGCTGACAGGGGAGAGAACCCACAGACAGACAGCCAGACAGACAGCCCAACAGACAGCGTTTTGATTCCGCTTGCTCGTCTTGTTGCCTTTTTGTTGTGTGTGCTGTCTGTGTGTCTTGTCTGTCGAAATCCTCTCCCCGCGTGCCGCACTCTCTCATTGCTGTGTGGGGCCGTGGAGGGTGCGTGTGGTCGGTGGCCTCGGCGCGCACACACGTCAGCGTCGAGTGAAGGACCCACGGGGGTACCACCATGCATCCCTCCAGCCATCGATTGCGAGGCGGCCAGCCTGTCTGTCTGCCTGTCTGTCTTCATGCATATGTGTGTGTGTGTGTGTGTGCGTCTGTGTCTGAGCAGGTGCCACCTCTGTGCTGTGCAAATGTCTTTGTCGCATGCCCCTCTGCCTCTCTGCCTCTCTGCCTCTCTGCCTGCCTGTCTGCCTGCCTGTGTGGCCGCCTGGTCGTGTATGCGCCTGTGCGTGGGGGTGTCTTGGTGTCTTGGTGTGTGGAGGTGTTGGTGTGCAAGCCATGGTGCTGTCTTTTTTCCGCCGTTGCAGTCATTCACTCATTGCGTCGCCTGTCTGCCTGCCTGCCATCGTGTGTCTATGATGATGTGTCAGTGTGTCAGTGTGTCTGTCTGCGTGTGTGATTCAGCAAGCGTAATACACAGCTGCCTGAATGAATGCCTGACTGACTGACTGAATGCGCTCTCTGGTGTCGGCCAGCCAGCCAGCCAGCCAGTCTGCCTGTGCGCGGGGATTTTTGACCATGGAAGTGGTGTCCTGCGGTGCGGTGCTCTTTCGCTTTGAGCGAGTGTCCGCGGGCCATGGTGGTGTGTATGGGTCATGGGGGCATGCCATGGGTGGGGTTGTGTGCATTGGCTGCTTTGGGGTGTGATGTGGTGTGGTGTGATGTGGTGTGTCGAACGGAGGGTTCATTTTGACACCAAACAGACGGAGGAACTCTGTCATATGACATGGCATACTTCCTCACCGGGTGTGTGTCTGCCTGCCCATCACTGGGGGGTAGACAGCGCATGTGTGTGTGTGTGTGTGTGTGTGTTTCGTGTTACGTGTTACGTTCTGCCCCACCCCCCACTCCACCTCCACCCCCACCCCCTAACACCACACCCTCTTTGCTCACTCTCACTTGATGCGTCTGTCCGTGTGGTTGGGTCCTTTTGGCTGTGCTGGGTTGTGAATGTGTCTGTGTGTGTGTACGTGTAAGTGTAAGGGTAAGTACATGGCTGGTCGGTCGACTGAATGACGCGAGCAACCGAGCTGCGGTCCTTCCGTCCCTCCAGCCAGCCAGCCAGCCGCTGTCGATGCCGCAGCTTGCGGCATGCAGCTTGGGCTGGTCACCACGGGGGTGTGGTCGTCGTGTGCGTAGCGTACGGTGTGTGATCGAGATGTGTGGATGTGTGTCGCGTTGTCATGTGTGTTTAAGATTGGTCTCTCTCTCTCTTTCTCTTCAAGTCTCTCCAACTCTCACTCTCGCTCGCTGTCTGCCTGTTCTTGAGCCAGCGTGAGCTGCTATGACGGCCAGCTGGCCGTCTCCTCTCGATGATCCATTCCAGCTTCTCTGCTCGACTCGACTCTACTCGACTCGACTCGAGCTCTCTCTTTTCTGCAGTGGTGGGAGGGTGGGGGAGGAAGTGGGGATCACATGAAAGAAGTGTTGATACAGCGAGAGACACGTGCTGCTGCTGTCACTGCTGCTGCCTTGGGTGGATGGGCTCACTCTTTTTCGCACTCTATCTTACTGACTACTGGTAAGACGAGCTACGTAACCTCCAGCCCATCCGCTCACTCACCTCGCCTGTGGAGCAGCTGTTTTGTTTGTACTGTCTGTCGAGTCATATGCCTGCCTGTCCATCAAGCGTGTCCATCAAGCGTGTCCGTCGGTCGGTCGGTCGGTCGGTCGGTCGGGAACGCAGCCTAGCCAGCGACGGAGAGAGGGCATTTTTAAGCGACTTTGTGGGCACTGGGCAGGGGAGGAAATGTCTTATCCCGTGGGCGTCGGGATTGGCTCGTCGTCGATGCGCGATAGATGGCTGGCTGACACGCACGCCACGCCCGGAGGGCGTGACGGGGGGTGAGAGGCTGACCCATACAAGCATGCCACACGCAGGCACGGAGACTAAGACATATTCACGTAGCTACCTCCTCGGCCGTCTTATTGCCGTCTGTCTTGCCCTTCTTCACACACTGACTCCCGCTCTCGTGTGGGAAAGAGGGAGGGGGACAGGGGGAGAGGGAGAGAGGGAGGGGAAGGTGGTCAGCCTACTGGCAGGCGCTTGGTGAGAGGTGCGTGAGATGATGAGTGGATGGATGGATGTGCGTCCATGTCTCGTGTGTGTCGTTACTTACCGGTATTTTTCCCCGAAAACACGACTTATATTATATGACACTGACTGAATGTGAAGGGGAGTGCTGATTCATTCGCCCGCCGACTGGGTGGGGTGGGTGCGGCACATGGGGTGGGGTGAGGTGAGTAGGGTGAGTGAGTGAGTGAGGTAAGGCAGCCCACGCAATTTCTGGGACGTACACACACGCACACATGCCTACACACACGCACACTCACATGCAGCCCCTGGCAGGGCGATGGAGCACACACACTAGTACTCACACATACGCGACTACGCGACTCGTTGATTGATGCATTCACATTCATTGGATGGACATGCGGACATGTGGATGTGCGAATGAACATGCTGCGCGGCGTGGAGCTGCGGTATGCTATGCTATGCTATGCTGTGATGTGTTGCTTGCCCGCGTCTCATCAGTGTGGCGTGCATGCCATATGCTCTCTCCCTCTTACTTACACGCGTGACACACACACGAACAGACATCACCTTTTTGTCACTCACTCGCCGTGGAGGCATCGAATCGTTCGATGGTCCGATTCATTCAACGACAGAGCTGTCTCGTGTCCCACTGTCCAGTATCTCCCGCACTCTCACTCAAACCAATCTCACCAAAAGACCCACCATCTCTTAGGCAGCACCACCTCACAAAACGCCGCCTCAACAGGCGTCAGCACCGCCCCCTCACCACCACCACACGGCCTCCGCTCTTTCATCGTGTCGGTCATCCTCTCCCAGTGCGCCTCGATGGCCGCCTCCTCTCCTGGTGGCCAAAACAGGATGCTACGGACATTCAGTGCCATCACACCAGCAACCACAGCAGCAGAGACGGCCGTAACAGCCGTCGCCCGCGAGGCGACCACTGCGTTGAGTCCCATCTTGGACAGAGCCGCGAACAGGCCGCTGCCCAGCCATGGTGACACCAGCAGCAGGAGAGGAGCGAAGAGCAGCAGGCATGACGCCCAGTTGACCTCTGCGAGCGGTGCAAATCGCCCCGTTGCCACGCCGATGGCCCATTGCTCGTTGTTGCCGATACGGCTGTGGTACTGCAGTGGGCCGAGCCACTGTGCCACCCGCTTGTGGATGTCAGCAACGTCTCGGGTGTCGAGGCTTGTCACCGCCTCGACCTTCGGCCACCATACGCCGGCTGAAGCGAAGGAATGCAGAGACACGATGCGCACTCGGCCATTCTGCCCCGCTGCGCCCCGCCTGGCCATGGGTGGGGGGTAGCTGATTGAAGAGAGGAAGCCGATGGTGCACATGGTGTCCGTGCCGGCGGCCTTGATCAGACGGGCCATCTCTTTGAGCCTCTTGTCGGAGATGAAGGCTGCCTGCCCTTCATGATCACGGGTCGCGTTGATGCATGTCTCCTTGAGCAGCCGTGCTGTTGCTGCAGCCCCGCTCGAGTTGGTGCTTGTGGTGGCATTGTCAGACAGGCTGAGGTCCAGCAGGGAAAAACCCGGCTTGGTCTTCTCAGTGACTGTCATCCTTTTCGGCAGCCTCGATGATCTCCTCACTCTCTCAATGGCCTTCACCATTGTAGCATTGGCCGTGCCAGCTGTCTGCATGCTCGTGCTGCTACCGTAGCTGCTGCCGTCCTGTGTGAATTCTCCAATCAGCCCACGGCCAAGGTAGATGCCGTAGTGCTTCTGCCACCAGCCGTGAGTCCTTCTAATGATGGCGCCAGGCTTGACGGGGCTGCCGTAGCTGTCTCGCAGAGTCGAAAGGTGTGCGGCGTCACACTCATTGAGGGTCGAGACCAGTGCGCCACACAGGAAGGAGGCCGGGTCCCAGGCGGCGCCCTCGGCCTGCCATGCATATGGCCATCGGGGCCCCAAGGAATGCACCGCCAGCAGGAGGAGGGCCGTGAAGCTCAGCAAAGTCTGCAGAGAAGCGACGACGAGAGGATCGATGCACCACGTTGTCTGCTTTCTTGCAGTGGTGGTCTGCTTCCTTGCACCTGCTCGGTACCTGCATCGTGCCCTCTGCGTCAGCTGCAGTGTCACGCGCCTCGGCACTGCCCGCCTTGCTGCCCGCTGTCGTCGGCGACGTCCGCTTGCTTCTTTCGCTGTTTTTCTTCGTCTTGGTTGATTGAATAAGCATGCACTCGGTCAAACACTGCGAGCTCAAGGGTTTCGCAGGCGTCGCCGACTTTTGCGCAGAAGAAGCCGCCGCAGCTCATCCGTTCGACTCTGCAGCAGCTGAGGGCTCAGTTGGCAGTCGCGAGATGGGTGCGGTTCGTCGCGGGTTCACGGCGTTTCTGATACTGATGCTGGTGGTGGTCACAGCGGCCTCGGGGAAGGACTACGCGTTCCACTGGGGCGTGGCGCTCATATCGCTGGTGATGCTGTTCCTCGCCGACCTCATGTTCTTCACCGAGGCCGACTTCCAATTCGACCCCTTCTACCAAAACTGGGCCAAGAGAACGGACCCCAACTACTGACCAAGGAGGGAGCAGAGGGAGGAGATGCTGATATGGTAGAGGACAGACAGACACGGGACCGCCGGAGTGGGGACAGATGGCGCGCTTCGACGATGGAGCTGGTGCTGATCATGCGTGCGAGAGAGGAGAGGATGGATGGATGCTACTCGGCGTACTGCTGCTGCTGCTACTTGTTTCGATGTGTACAGCTTACCTTCTTGCTTGGCTGCGTTTCTTTTGACTGCCTATGTGTGAGTACGTGTGCGCCCATGAGAGCGGAGCGGAGCGCGACGTCGATGCGTTGGTGCTGTCTGTCTGTTGTGGTGTGGTGTGTGTGGACTGCCGTCACCTTGACGAGTGCGACAAATCCTATCGAGCGCCCCCGTTTCGATGAGATTCGTGATGTTCGTTGAGCTGACGATTGTCCCGTCCTCCACACAGCGTATCGACGAACACCTCACTCAGTTGACGCGTTGGCGTGAGGCTGAATGTCTGTGATTTGGTGCTGTAGGGAACGGCTGGCTGCCTTGTTCTCTCTGCGGCTGTCATGTCGGTGTGACTGCGGATGGATGTGGGTGTGTGACACGCGTGCTTTATGAAGTTTTGTTTGATGAGCTCAATCAGCGAGCGAGTTGAGCAAACACGCATGGCATGCGATAAGAGCATTCATCAGATCACTGACTGGTTCGTCACGGTTCGACACGGTGGCGATGGCTGCTGTGCTGAGCCCACTCACTCACTCCACCATCAATCAATCAATCAACCAATCAATCAACCACAGCACACATCGAGACAGGCACCCCACCCCACCCTCAACACACACATCCGAAAGCAAGACAGACAGACAGACAGACAGCTGTACACGAGTGACACGCCAGGTGGTCTGTCTCTATGCGCTCACTCAATCACTCAATCACTCCTGCAGGCCTGCATCCAGACAATTAGTTGGCCTGTCAGTCAGGTCAGGGCCTATCTATCGTGTGTGATTGATTTCTATCCACAACCCTCCCCTCCCCCTGCCCCCCCCCCGGCCCATCATGTGCTCCAAAAAGCCCTCTTTAATTAATTGACCGACGTTCATCTCTTTACACACACACACACACACGCACCCACGGCCCCATACTTGAATCACAGCTGGGCAATGCATCCATCTCTGAGGAAGAATATCAGCAGACAGAAACGGCCGAAAACCTTCAGCAGCTGCTGAAGATTCAACTCTGTGGGTAGGCAATGCCACGCCAAGCGGCCCCCGCCTCTCTCCTGTCCGCTGTCTGTCTGTCTGTCTCTCTGTCAGAATGCGCTATGTGAAGAAGTTGCCCCCGCCTCGCCAAGAATGGCTTCCGCGAGGGCCACACAACACCCGCTTCTTTGCTTCTTTGTGCTACCTCTGTCTCTCTGAGTGTCTCTGTCTGCTGCACATGAGTCCAGTCCGGTGGTGTGTCTGTCGCCCTGACTCCCTCCCTCCCTCCCTCCCTTGTATCCTTCGCCGAGTTGCGTCACCGTGGTGAAGACAGGGAGACAGCTGACGGGCGAGAGAGAAGGAAAAGGAGAGCTGGAGACACACACACTGCAGGCATGATGACACCCACCCCAAGGTACCCCAAGCCCATTCCCTCCCCGTCATCTCTCTCTCTCTCCCCCCGGCCCCTCCTCCCCACACACACACACGCACACTCATGGATGGATGGATGGCGGATGGATGGATGGCGGATGGATGGATGAAGGCAAGAAGGCAGTCATGGCTGACAGGCGCGACACGGCACTTAGAGAACGTTGATTGACACACACTGATGAATGGGCTTGCTGTCTGTCTGTCTGTCTGGCTGGCAGCTTCAAGGCTGACTCTGACGGCCACAGAGAGAGCAGAAAGCTTCACTCAACTCAATTCGACTCCACTCGCCCCGTCAGTCAGGCAGTCAGTCAGTCGGCAGAGAAGGGGAGGATGCAGAGAGGCAGAAATTTCTTCGAGTGCGTGCGGATTGTGCAGTGTGCAGCAGGGGGTTCGGGAAGGCGCGTGCTCTCCCGGATGCAGCGGGTGGGAGGGGGTGAGAGGGAGTGGACAGCACAGCAAGAAGGAAGCAGGCACCCTCCCACCGCTCTGCACTGCACTGCTCTGCTGGTCGATCCCTCCATGCACGTGTGTGTCTACGGAGAGAGAGAGAGAGAGAGAGAGAGAGAAGGAGAGAGGATGTGTGAGGCAGACAGACGGACGGACGGACGGATGGATGGCCTAAGAGATGACTGACCGACCTGACTGCAGCACGGCCCATAGTAGCCTATGCATGCACACACACTCACCCACCCACCACCCACTTATTTGCCGGCCGCCGGCTCGTCGACGGCCGGCTGCTGCTGCTGCTGCTGCTGCTATTGCGTGACACTTGCCGTGCCGCCATGGTAGCTAGGACGAGCAACCGGCGGCCTGCCCTCCCCCGCCCCCGCCCCCGCCCCCCACCGCTGACACGTCGTCAATGCCTCGCTGCTGTGGCCGCTGCAGGTCCTGCGTCACGGCAGCGAGGTACGACGGACGGACACCACCCCCCGCCACTGGCCGACGGCTGGGAGGCCCACCCACGCCCACATCCATCTGCCCTCTGTTGATCTTGGTGTTGTTGAGTGTGTAAAGGGGCGGCGGGGGCGGCTGGTGGGGCTGGGTGTAGGGGGGACAGGGCGGCTGGAAGGAGTGATGGTGGTGGGATCCGAATCCGAATGCTGGTGGGCGCATTGGATGGGCGTGGGGGTGCTGGTATGGATGGTGTGATGACCGGCGGGAGGGCCGTGGTCCCAGGATGGGCCCCTGCTGCCTACCGGGCGTCTCGAGTGCCGTCTTGGCGATCTGGAGTGCCTTGAGGGGCAGATGCGACACCAGCTCGGTCAGCTCGCGGCCGTGCAGCGCCTCAACCAACTCTACCAACAACTGCCACCCATCCATCCATCCATCCGTCCATCCATCCATCCAGCAACACAACACAAGACAATGACAAAGGACCCTTTTGTATGGTAAAAGCGGTGCGTACGATACCTGACAGTCTGGTGGCGAGATGACTTTTGCGTCCGGTCCGTAAGGGCGCTTCAGCGGGGGAAACGTGAACTTGGTGAAGCACGCGGGCGCGAAGGGCGCCGCAGCCAGTGCTCTGGGGTTGATGGCGCCGGTGCTGCTGTTGCTGCTGTTGCTTGTCTCCGCACCGCCATTGGCCGCCGGCTGCTCGTCCTTCAAAACGATTTGTGCACACAGACAGATGAGAACAAAGGCGGACAAATGAGTGTGTGTGTGGGTGTGGGTGTGTTGGGGGTGTAGCTGCCGACGTACGTTGTGTGTGGGTGTGTTCTTGGTGGTGTTGTCTTTCTTGGCGTGTTGCCACAGCTCGATGTGCAGGGGGATGGGCGAGATGCCGTAGGCCGCTCGGACGAGGTCGACCGCCCGCTCGACATGGTGGCCCTGTAGACACCCCTTGAGCAGCACCGAGTACAGCTTCGAATCGACACTCACACCCTGCCGCAGGCACACACAGACATCCATCCAGTTCTTCCACCATGACACACACATGAGCGGTGGTTTGTTGTGTGGGGGTGTGGGAGAAAGGGACGGGGGGGG
>CDMY01000022.1:25050-47427 GCA_001179505.1 Vitrella brassicaformis
GGGATAGATAGGCTCAGCTCACTCACTGTATTGTGTGGTGACTTGTTCGAGCAGCTGGAAGGCCTTCTTGACCTGACGTGCGCGGCCCAACACCTTCACCAGCCCCTGCAGACACACCACATAAACCAGATGCCCACCTCCATCCACCCACCTGTCTGTCTGTCTGCCTGTTTGTGTAGTCCTCACCGTGAGTGTGCGATTAGTGGGCGGCACGTTAGCCCGTTTCATGTCTTCGAGCACGGCCAGCGCCTGGTCGGCGAGCCGGGTAGTGGGCTGCGACGCGCCACGACGGTGAGGACCCCCGCCGACACCACCATTGTTCTCACACCACACGTCCTTGCCGCCCGCAGGAGGGCTCCCACAACCTGGTCACCATCACACGCACACACACACTTATCTCCCAGAGTGCGGTGCTGTGCTGTTTGTTGTGTGTGTGTATGTGTGTGTGTGTGTGAGTTTGTGTTGACATTCGATGACGGCGTTGTAGGTGTGTTCGTCGAACATGGCGCCGGTGCCCTGCGTCTTGAGGTGGGTGTAGTACCTGAGGGCCGAGTCGGTGTCGCCGCTGCTGCAGTAGGCCTTGAGGGCCGTCAGCTGCGCTGAGGCATCCGGGCACATACCTCGCTGACGCATCCCCTGCACCCATCGACACGTGATAGCATATGGAAGGATCGACGTGATCCATGTGTGTGTGGGTGTGGGTGTGAGTGTGAGACTGAGTGACAGACACACCGAGAGCAGGTACTCGACATGGTCGGCCCTCTTGCACTTGGCGCAGGCCTCCAGCAGCTCGCTGTACACCGCCGCGTCCATCGCCACACCACGCTCTTCCATCGTCTGAACGCACAACATCCCAACGCCCAACGCCGGAGCACACGAGTGTGAGTCCATCAATTCTCCCGCCGACCGCCCCGCCCGATGAGCCCACCCACCCCACCTTGTATAACTGCAGGGCGTCGTCGATTTTGTGTGCCTGCGCCAGGCCCTTGAGGACGGTGCAGTACAGCAGCGGGTTGCCGCTGACGTTCTCCTGGCCGTAGGATGATGGGCCGCTAATGCCACTCACGCCCATCCGCATGCCGCCCGCCAGGCCTTTTGTGTGGATGATGGTGGGATGGTGGGTGGGGGGCGAGAAGGCGTAGCTGTCGAGCGTGGTGGATGTGGCCGTGGAGACGGATGTAGGGGACGTGTCGGTGTGGGGGGGCAACACGGGTGGTGCAGGCTGCTGCTGATGGTGCTGCTGCTGCTGCTGCTTGTGCAAGTCCCTGGCCGTGGGCGTGGGCGTGGTGGCGGCCTCGAGCTCCTCCAGCACCTGGAAAGCCGTGTCCACATCCTGACATCCCCCCCCCCCACACACACACACATCCATCCATCCATCTCCTTGTCTGCCTATCCTAGTGCATCGTACCTTATTCGCAACAAGCGCCTCTACGAAGCACCCCGTAGTCGCTTTGTCAACGGGCACGTTGAGCGCCTTGAGCTCGCGCCACAGCTCCCACACCCTGCCCATGGCCCCCAGCCGCCCGTAACCCCGGATGAGCGCCCCATAGATGGAGGGCGATAAGCCGCCCGACCCCGCCAGGATGCCGTCATGGCTGGTGGTGGCTTGGTCGCCTGTGTCCTGGACGGACTTGCGGCGCAGCTGACGCTCGCACACCGGCAGCTGAGATGTGCAGAGAGAGAGAGGCAGGTATGTCGGTGTGGGTGAGTGAGACACATACATACACACACCATGTTTGGCAGAAGGTCTGTGAGGCTCATGCGGATGCAAGTGTCGACCATCGACGTGAGCAGCACCTGACAAGCAACGAAACGCATCCAGCGCTCACACACACACACACACACAACGTCCTCTCTACAAGTGGACTTGCCTCGTCCATTTCTGTGTCAGGGAGGTGGCGCACAACGTCGAGACGACGCTTCACGACCTGCACACACACACACACACAAGGGGCATGGCACATTGGTGGGGTGTACAGGGGGTCTGCTGGTGTGTTGTTCGTTCGTTGGCTCGTTACGCACATCGGGGTGTGTGTCAGGCAAGAGGGAGTCGAGCAGGGCGCAGCACGTGTGCGCGTTGGGGGCCACCTGGTCCTCCGCCATCATGGACAGCGCCTCGTCTACCCACTCGCTGCACATCCATCCATCCATCCATCGATCGCTTTGTGGTCGGATGCGTCGACACATCCCTCCCTCCCTCCCTCCGTCCCTGTTTGTCTGTCTGTCTGTCTCACTCTATGTTGGGTGTGTTTTTGTGGGTGGCGGCGCCCAGGAGTGTGTTGTACGTGACGCGGTTGGGCCGCACGTCGTAGTTGCGCATCAGTTTGACCACTTCACGCGCCTCCACACACATGCCGCTGCTAACAAAACCCTACACACACACACACACACAGAGAGAGAGAGAGAGAGAGAGAAACCATCCCTGCAGACGTGTGTGTGGGTGTGGGTGGGGTGGCGCGGGGTGAGGTGGGTTTGGTGACCAACCAACCTTGACAATGGTGTTGAACGAGGCCACGTCCAAGAATCGGCGGTCCAACATCTCGCCTACCAAAGACACCACCCTATATGACACACACAAGACACACACACACACACACACATACAGACGGGACTGACTTTGCCCGGCGAACGGTTCGCTCACTGGTTGAAGTCTCCGCTGTCGACGCAGGTGTTGAGAGCAACGTTGTACATGAGCGCGTTCGGCACCACATGAGGGCACTCCACCAGCCGCCGGAACACCTCCATTGCGCGGGGGAGCTTGCCGGCCGCCCCATAGGCTCTGATGAGGGTGAGGTGCAGCGTCACGTGGACGTTGCCCTCGTCCTCGCCACACCTGACGAGCAGGACCCACACACAGGCATACCATACACACACAGGGAGAGAGGGAGAGAGAGATAATGGGTGTGCGTGTCTGCCATTGGATGGATGGACGCACTAACCCGTTTAGTATGTTGGCTGCGATGTCGACTTGGTGTGCGCGAATGGCTGCGTCGAAGACGGGGCGGAGGTACAGCTGCGGCAGCGTCAGGCCGTCGGTCCGCATCTGGTGCAGCAGACCCTCTAAGGACGACCACATGCCGCCGCCTACCATCATCTACAACACACCACACCCACATAAGGCAATCTATCTGGATGGGTCGATGGGTCTTTCATCTTGGGTCTTGTTGTTTCTCACCTTGGCAATGGTCCCATACGCCCTGGAGAGGGCCTCGCGCACCGCTTGTGGCATCTGCTGCTGCGGCTGCAGCCCCCCCCACCCCACCCTCTCTATGTGTGTCTCCCTGCGATACCTGTCCAGTACCTCGGTCGCCCAGCCCACGTCTGAGGCCCCCTCGCACCCCGCCAGCAGCCGATTCACTAGCTGCTCCGTCAGCAAGCGACCCTCCTGGTGCTGCTGTTGGTGGTGGTGATGGCGATGGCGGCTGTCGATGGTCCTGGCCAGATACTCCCAGACCTTGCGCATGGCGGCGGGGCCGTCACCTAACACGCGGCTGAGCACCATGAACAGCTGTGGCCGGAGGTCCTGCGGCCGTTCGTGCACCAGACGGGCCGCGAAGGCCTCGATCTTGGTCAGCAAGGGCACCGGCCGTGTGTGGGGGTGATGAGGGTGTGGCATAATGGTGGCATTGTTGTTGCTGGTATCGCCATCGGCGCGATCGTGCTGCTGCTGGTGGTGCTGGTGCTGGTGCTGGTGCTGGTAGTGGCCATCACCGGTCGTCGGGGTCATGGGCCTGCTGCCTGTGTTCGGGGTGGGTGAGAGGCTGTTGTTGGGTGCGGGTGGTGTGGGTGCGGCGGTTGTGGGTGGGGTCGATGTGGGCGGTGTGGGGATGGGCGATGGTGAGGCCTTTGGTGAAGGGGAGAGGGAGAAGGGCTGCGTCGTGTGCAGGTGCTGCGGGAAGGTCACCAGGTGGCGAAGAACCACGTCGAGCCCGTCAACAGGCAACTGCACATGCACTCCAAACACACACTTTCTGACCTTCCCCTCCCCCTCCCTCCCTCCCTCCCTCCGTCCCTCCTCTCTGTCTTATCTCTGTACCTTGAGTGGCCAGTGCATCAGTTCCAGTGCCTTGACGGCAATGTCCAGCCGGCTGGCCCGACACGCCGCATGGCACAGCTCCCCCACGTCCGCACCCAACACCACCGTCTTGCCATCGGCAGTGCTCATTGTCATGCCACCGTGATCGTCCCCCTCCGTCTGCGTGTCGTTGCCATGGTGTCGGGAGACGGTCCAGGCCAGAAGGGTGAGGGCGGTCTCGAGCTGGTCCGATTGGATGGCCAGCCGATACAGCACCGTCAGCAGGGGCGTGTTGAGACAAGCCGGGGGCGTGCTGATGATCCTCTCGGTGGTGCCGGTGGTCGTGATGGCCTCGCTCGTCGCCGTCATGACAGCGCGCAGCAGGCAGTCTTCGCGGAATGGCCTTGAGCAGAAGTTCTGGGTGAATGGGTGTTGGGAGAAGGAGACGGTGAGGGCGATCTCGCCGCTTTTGGACAGATCCAGCAGCAGGTAACGCAGCACCGCGCGGCACCACTGACGCACCGCCGTCGTGCCCGCCGCGGTCGGCGGGACGTATGTGTGTGTGCCCGTCCCCGTGCTCGTGCTCGTGGCCGTGTTGGTGGCGAAGTTGAGGAATGAGGCCATCTCGTCGGCAACGCGCGTGGCGTCGTTGTAGTGGCGCGCGAGTGTGAGGGCTATGCGTGCCAGGGGGACGGCCTTGAGGGCAGGGGGGTCGACAACGCCGTCGCACAGACCGATGCCCGACGGGCATGGCGAGTACGGGGCGTCCTTGCCGTGTGTGGCGGCCGCCACGGCCGCGGGGTAGATGTGCTGCCACATTTCGCACACCTCGGCGTCGGTGTGACCGGGCTCGACGAGCTGCAGCAGCAGCCGGCAGGTGGACGGATGGGGTTGGGGATGGGGAGGGGGAGGGGGAGGGGGAGGGGGGTGGCTCTCCTGCTGCTGTGGCGGTGTGATGCTGGTGTTGGTGTTGATGGTGCTGGTGCTGGTAGTGGCGTTGGGCAGCTGACGGGATGGCCGTGTATTGTTGTTTGTCTTGCTGTTGGTCTTGTTGGCCACAGTGTTTGTGTTTCGCCAACCCATCTGCCGCCCCCGTCTGCGGCGGCAGCCCGTGAGGACGTTGGGGATGAGGAAGAAGGCGAGTGCCAGGAGGAGCATGATCACACACTCCTCGGCGATAGTGACGAGCGTGTTGGCGCCAAGCTGCATGTAGCTGGACACCGGGTGGCCGCCGTGGAACAGCACCATAGAAGATGGGCAGATAAAGAAGATGAGAAACAGATGGACGGACGGACGGATGGGCCGCAAGATGGGCCGCAGACACGCCTTTCAGCCGAGGAGATGACCGGGCATCAAGGCATCACACGCATCAATCAATCAGCTTCCGCGCAGCGCGGCGAATCCACCACCCGCCCGTCGCCACACGACCCTGCGCACCGCACACATCACAGCATCAACCAAGTTGACCCCACACCGACAGAGCCAGATTCATCCATGGAATTCATCCGACGGTGGGTGGGTGTGGTCCCACAGACTTGTGTGGTCGCGTGTGTGGTCGCCGTTCCTGCCTCCATGGATCTCTCTGTCCTCTGGTGGGCCTTACTTCGCTTACTGGGTCGGTGCCACGCGTAGAGCGATGGATGGATGGATGGTGGAAGTTGGGGATGATCACAGCCGTTCCTCTCAGGCCCTTGAACACATGCAGGCTGAAGAGGAACGGCTCGAAGCGCGAGCAGTTTCACGAACAGCTCGAAAGCCTTTCGTGGTCCTTGGCGCGGTAATCGTTTCCCCGGGCGGCACTCAACCGACAAGTTGTAGATCTGGCCAGATCTGTGCGTTGTCAGTCATCGGCGATGAATGGGACGGAGGGGTGTGGCTCGGGCATCCCCGACATAGCCCGCCAGGCTCGTGCCGCCGCCCAGCAGCTGGCGGGCCTCTCGACTGAAGCCAAGAACGACGCGCTGCGCCTGTTCAAGGAGGAGCTCGTCAAGCAGAGGGTGAGTCACAGGACACAACACAACACATCTACTCAGATGGATGGATGTGCGGGTGTGTGTGCAGGGGCTGATACAGGCGGCGAATGCTGCCGACAAGCGCGAGGGCGAGGCGGCTGTGAGTGCGGGTGCGATGGCTCCGTCACTGGTGAAGCGGCTGGACTGCAGCGGGGCCAAGTTCGAGACCCTCCTCAAGGGCATCGACGACATCATCGGACTCCCAGACCCCGTAAGTGTGTTTATGTGTGTGTGTGTGTGCATCTGTATTTATGAGTGTGTGTGTGGTGTGTGGATGCAACGCAGGTGGGTCGGTGTGAGCTGTCGACTCAGCTGGCCGACGGCCTGGACCTCTATCGCGTCACCTGCCCCATCGGTAGGTCGGTGGAAGTGGGACTGCGCTGGATGCGGTGTGGACTGTTTCTGTGTGTGCATGTTCGTGTGTGTGCAGGGGTGCTGGCCATCATCTTCGAGTCTCGTCCCGAGGCAGCGGTGAGCAGAGCGCCGACACAGCACACTCATAGACGGAGCCGTGACGACACCACCAGCCATGTTTGTGTGTTGAGATGGCCTGATGGCTGGATGGCTGTGCAGGTGCAGATATCGTCCCTGGCCCTCAAGTCGGGGAATGCGCTCATTCTCAAGGGCGGCAAGGTGGGTGGGTGGGTGGGTGGGGGGGGTGACGCATTCATTACCATACCAACACCCTGTCAATCATCTCTGGGTGTTGTTGTGCAGGAGGCCATGCGCTCGAACCGTGCGCTCTATGACGCGCTTGCAGCCGCGCTGAAAAGAGCACCAGGCAAGACACCACCACCACCACCACGTGTCGCTTCCTGGCCTTGACGGACTCCCTCCTCTGTGTGTGTGTGTCAGGTGTTCCCGCGACGTCGGTGCAGCTGGTTGACACCCGTGAGGAGGTGACATCTTTGCTGCAGTGCGACAAGGACATCGACCTCGTTATTCCCAGAGGTAGGTCAGCCAGCCAGCCAGCCAGCCAGCCAGGTCGTCGATCGTCTGATGAATGATGGATGGATGGATGGATGTGGGTGTGTGTCGGTGTGTGTCGGTGTGTGTCGGTGTGTGTGTGTGTGTGTGTGTGCAGGTTCGAATGCGTTGGTCCGGTCCATCAAGGACAGCACCCGGATTCCCGTGTTAGGTAGGTCGGTGGCTCGAATGACCGCATCCCTATTGATCGATCCACTTTGTCACTCGCTCACCCCAGGCCATGCCGACGGCCTCTGTGCCGTCTATGTGGACGAGGAGTGCGACCTGCAACAGGTGCGCCTGGCGCGTGGCGAGCGGCCTGTGGCCTGTGAATCCTTTGTTCTGTACCTTGGTTGGTCCGTTCTCTCAGGCGGTGTCGATAGTGGAGGACTCCAAGATGAACTACTGCTCCGCGTGCAACGCACTCGAAACCCTCCTCGTGCACCAAAAGGTCAGCCAGTCAGCCGGCCAGGGCAGTCATCATCCCACTCGCTCAGCGAGCGACACCGCAGCAGATGAGGCATCGGTGTGTGTGTGGATGGGTGGGTGCAGGTGGCTGCCTCGTTTCTGCCTTTGCTGTCGGAGCGCCTGGCTGCCCACAGTGTGCAGTACAAGGCCGACACGCGCAGCCTCCCACACCTGTCGGCGCAGTGCACGCAGCCCGCCACACAAGAAGACTTCCAGTGAGCGAGCCGGCCACCAAGCAAGCAACTGACACCCACTCACTATACCTGTGTGTGTGTGTCTTTGTTTGTCGAAAGCACTGAGTTTCTGGAGCCGACGATGGCCGTCAAGGTGGTCGACAGTGCACAGGTAAGCGAGGGAGGGAGGGTGGGCGGGAGATGTTGTGTTTGTGTGTGTGGTGTGATGGTAGGAGGCGATAGGGCACATTAATGCGCACGGGTCGCACCACACGGACTGCATAGTCACCAGCAACTCACAGACAGCAGAGACCTTCCTGCAGTTCGTCGACTCGGCCGGTATGACTGACACATGAGCACCTGGACACACACACACACACACACATACCCACATACACACAGATGGTGTGGGCGGGCACGGTGCGGTGCGGTGCAGGTGTCTATCACAATGCCTCCACTCGCTTCGCTGACGGATTCAGGTGCGTGTGTGTGGGTGTGGGTGTGAGTGTGTGTGCCCATTTGTGTGTTCTTCTGTCTGTGTGTCTGACCTTTGTGCGGTTTGCCCGTCTTGATGCGATCGATGCAGGTATGGCTTCGGCGCTGAGGTCGGCATATCGACCAACCGCATCCACTCCCGCGGACCAGTGGGCCTCGAAGGGCTCGTCATACACAAATACAGGTGGGTGGGGCACTGATCTGCCCTAGCACCCAACGAACAGACAGACAAAGACGCCTGCTCTCCTCTGTGTGTGTGTGTGTGTGTGTGTGTGTCAGGCTGTATGGGAGGGGCCACGTCGTGGGGGAGGTCGGCAAGAAGTATGGCTTCACCCACGTGCACCGGGACCCGCGAGACACCCCGACCGTCGACAGTATCCAGACTCGGCAGCACCCCTGACTGACTGATTGATTAATGTGGCCGGTGCTGATGTGTGTGAGCGTGTGGACGAGGGTGTGGTGTCTGTCATTTGTTTACGTGTCGAGGTGGCGCCGTGGTCGAGCCACAGCTGATGTGGGGAACAACGTACCAATTGAGAGAGAGAGAGAAAGCGAAATGGTCTGTCACCAAGACATTGACACATTCCCTGTCAGGCAGAGAGGGAGGCAACGCCACACATAATTCGACCGGCGTCCATGTGCCATCGCCATACATCGTCAATCACAGTCGCGATGTGCAACACACACTGCGGACCACAGACAGACAGACAGAGAGGGAGAGGGTTCAGCAGAGAGAGAGAGGGAGGGAGGGAGGGAGAGACAGCTCCGCTCCCATTTACCCGAACCACAGCAAGTGACAGACAGAAAGGCAGCTAGAGGCGGTGCTATGATACACATCAGGCCACCCCCACCCACCTCGCCCTCCACACCTCAATCAAAGCAGACGCACATATTACCCACACCCTCTCCCTCAGAGTAGCAGTGAGGTGAGTGGTACCTCTGCACCCACCCAGCGGCAGAGCCGTGCGCTCATGACTCAGCTGACACACGTCTGCCATTTGTTTACGTGCCGTAGCGGCGACGTAGTCTGAACACAGCAACAGCGCTTAGAGAGCCATGACAAACAAACCGCCACATGCCCTGCTGGCAGTGCGCGGCCTCCGTCCTTGCGCTCATGGGCGCCGCTTTCGCCATTTTCTTCATGGCTGTCTTGGACTTCTCCGGCTGGTCCTTTGCGAAAATCCTCTGGGCCTTCTTCACGTCCCTCCGATAGTCCTTGCCGCCCATCCCAAACGACGAAAGGATTCCTGCAATGAATGGCAGCTAGGATGCCCCCGTCTTGACCTGCCGTCGTTGGTAGACCTGCCGTCGTTGGTAGGGCCCCACTTCCTCCTGCAACACGACTCTAGCAGCAATCTGGTCGGCCGTTTCTCTACCCCTCGCAGAAGCCGGACTGCTGGCGAGACCCACGCCAAGACCCCCGGTACGTTCTGACCGGGCCACAGCCATCCACAGACAGCGTTGTGTCGTTCCTTTACGTGCACACTCACTCACCTGCGAAGCTCACATCGAAAGTCACATCGATTTGGTTGTCGTAGCTGCCGCGCTGTTGGTAGTCCTCCCACCTCACATGGTAGTCGTCGGCCGTCTTGCCAATCAGCTCAGGAAAAGGGAGGCTCCACCTGTCTGCCAGCTGCGTCGCAATTGCCTCCCTGAGGTCTTCTCCAGACGCAACGCGGGCGAGGCGGTCGGGGGGGACGAAGAACGGAAATTGAGTGCGCTGAGTGCGCCCTCTGAAGAAGAACCACTTGCCTGACTGCTGGTTTGAGTTAACGTTGTCTCTCTCTCCTGACTGCTGGTTTCCCATTCCCTTTTATTCTGCGACGCGACTATTATTCTCGTACTGCGAGCTTATGCAGAAACCACGTCGTGTGAGGCAATTGAAGTGAAGTGAGGCAGCTATGGACGAGGAGGAGCTGGAGTATGCGTTGCTGCAGAAGGGCGAGGTGTTCGTCTACAAAATACCGCCCAGGCCGTCTGTGGGACACAGGTGGGATGGGATGGGGTGGGGTGGGGTGGACAGAGCAGAACAGAGCGGAGGGCAGGGCAGGGCGGGGCAGGCCAGGCCAGGACAGCAAACACAACAAACACACCTGTGTGGTTTCATTCCCTCCCTCCCTCCCTCCCTGTCTGCCTGCCTGCTTGCCTTTGTGTGTGTGTTCATGTCATTGTGTGCGTGCCCTGCCCTCTTTCTGTCTGTGTATATGTATGTCATGTCATCAGGGCTGAGGATTGGAAGAATCCAATATGGCAGGGGAAGCTGCAGATTGTGGCCAAGGGCGACAGATGCACAGTCAAACTCGTCGACAGAAGCTCTGGTAAGTGACGAGGGAGGGAGGGATGGGCATGGCCACGCTCACTCAGACAGACAGACAGACAGAGAGGGCAGCCTGGGCTGAAAGAGTCCATCCACACCCGCCCACCCATCCATCCATCCATCCACTTGTCCATTCGTCCGTTGATCCACTAACAACAGGTCAGCTGTTTGCGATGTGTCCGGTGCCCGAGAACTACGAGGAGGCCATCGAACGAAGTCAGTGAAGCAATCAAATGACAATCAATCAACCAACGACCCACACGACACTCGTCCATCATATGGTGTGTGCTGTGCTGTGCTGTGGTTGTGTGTGTGTTCTGGTGGGTGGGTGGGTGCAGCCGTCGACAGCTCGCGCTACTTCGCCCTCCGGATCGATGACGGCAAGGGTAGGCGAAAGAGCACACCACAACATGCACACCGTTCTCGATGGTGCGTGGCTGTATGTGTGTGAGCATGTGTGTGTCAGGTCGTCACGCTTACATCGGTATGGGGTTTGAGGACCGCAACGACGCCTTCGACTTCAACGCAACACTCAACGACTTCGCAAGGTCCGTCATTCTGTGCTGTGCGTGTCTGTGTGGGTTCCGTCTTCGACTGAGGCTGACGCGCAATGGCTGTGCTTTAATCGTGTTCGTTCAGGCGTCGTGAGGTGGAGCGAGAGGAGGCGAGTCGGCCGGCCCTTGCCGACCTGCCGCAGAGGGACTTCAGACTGCAGGAAGGTGCGTGTGTCTGTGTGTCTGTGTGGCATACACATACTTAGACAGACGCACACAGACATACAGAGGCAGATCAGATGTGCAAGAGAGACAGAGGAGACGACTGGATGGATGGATGGATGTGTGTGTGCAGGTCAGAAGATCAAGGTCGAGATCAAGGGGGTGAGGGGCAAGTCACGGTAAGCATCAAAGCACCACCACAGCAGGAGGGAAACGAAGGAAGCCATCCATCCACCTATCTATCCATCCATCCATCCGTCCACGTCTGTCTGTCTGTCTGTGAAGGCGCAAGGACCACCACGAGGGCAGCCAAGGCGGCGCGGGCATCGCCGCGCCACTCATGCCACCGCCACCCGCAGGACACACAGGTGCCCCTCCACACACATAACACACCACACCCTATCCAACCCACCCCACTCTGCCTTCGTTTCTCGTCCCATCAGGTCCGGCCACCCGCTCTCGTCGCCACAACTCCCCCTCCTCACCGCAGCTCGACGCACAACACCCGCCACAGCCACCACCACAGCAACAGCAGCAGCAGCAGCAGCAACAGCAATATCAGCAACAACAGCAGTTCCAGCCACAGCAATACCAGCAGCAGCAGCAGCCAGTCCCTACAGCGACGTACCAGGGCCACATGCCCAAGCAGCACCCGCTGCAGACGCCATACCAGCAAAACGTGAGCGTGCCGGGCGGCGGGATGCCCTCATACCCACAGCCACAGCCACAGCCCCACCAGCCGCCACCACAGCAGCAACCACAGAAGCAAGCACCACCACCACAATCTGCCACAGTGGTAAGCAAATTTGCATCCGGGGAGGCCAAGAGAGATGGGGTGGATGGATGGATTGGATGGATTCTGTGTGGCGTGCCGGTCAGGATCTGCTCGATTTGGAGTTCAGCGACTTCCAGACGGCATCGGTCGCCACTCCCGCCCAGCCACAGCCAACACAACAGGCGCAAGCACAGCCACCGGCCCCTGCGGTAGGTCAGCCATATGGCGGCTATGCGCAGCAGCAGGCGCCTGCTGCTGCTCCCGTGGCGCCACAACCGGCGTACGGCTCTGGTGTTGTGGGTGGGTATGGTGGTGGTGGTGGCCAGCCGATGGTTCCTCAGCAGCAGGGAATCCAGTACGGCAACAACACACATGCACCGGCACCAGCACCAGCACATGGACAGATGGCGGGCAATGTGATGCCTCCTCCTCCTCCCATGAGTCAGCCGCAGCAAGGCAACTACCAGCAGCAGCAGCAGGGGCCGCCCATGGGTGGGATGCAGGGGATGGTGCAGCAGTATGGGCAGCAGCCACCGCCGGCCGCCAGTGGTGCAATCGCGCAGCAAAGCCAGCCACCGAAACACCAGAGGTGAGTGAGATCCGCTTCAGGCAGGCAGGCAAACAGACAGACCTCGGTCTGCTGTATGCATATGCAGCAATTTTGACGAGTTCGATCTGCTGGGGTGATGTGACTGACTGGAGTGAGTCATCGATCCATCGACCGACCGACCGTTGCAGTGAGATTGGGGGAGGCCGCCATCACGGTGGCAGTGAGTATGTGAGACAACGAACGGCTGGAGAGGGGAGGGGAGGTGCTGGGTCTCGAGAGGAAACCACCATATATATAATGTGGCTGGCTGCATGAGTGGAGTGAATTGAGTGCATGTCGTGTGTGTACATGCACGAGGGACAGATAACTGACTGATTGACACTGTTTAAACCGGCATCGGTGACGGCCTGATGGGTGCGGGTGAGGCGGACGACCCGATAGTGCTAGAACGAGCTTTTAGCTCTCTCTACAGCTAAAAGCTTATTCAATAACTATCGGGTTGTTTACCTCACCCGAACGCATCGAAAACACATGAATGCGAGCTTGCCTGGCTTGTGCCTGGCAAAGATCTCTCATCTGCCGCGATGCAGCGAGTGAGATATAGGCTTCTTGGTTCGGGCGGGAGCCGCTTTGTTCATCGGCTTGGCGTTTCTCAGTTCTTCTCTTTCTCGACCTCATCAGCAGCGTACTCATCAGGACAGCTGACCGTCCTGACGGCGTGGAGCAACGACACAGACAGGCACAGAGCAGGTACCCTACAACGTCATCTCGCATTGTGGATGGATGGATGGATGGATGGTGTGTTCAGTGGCGGAGATCGCCCGCAGGCATCTGTCGGCCATCGAGCAGCGGCAGAGGCAGCGTGATGCCGATTCGCAGATCTGCTGGCTGTGGTTCTACGATGACAGGCCGGCCCACAACAACAACAGCAACAGCAACAGCAGCAGCTCGGCCACACACCTGGTTGAGCACACGGCTGCCCGCAGGGACGACCTGAGTCTGGCTTTCCAGACGCCATGCCTTGACGAGACGCCCTACACAAGCTGCTCGCTCATCATTGCGCCGTCCATCAGGGTGCGTGAGCGAGGCCCGTGGGAAAGACACACAAAGGTGCATGTGTTGTGTGTTGTGTGTGCTGTGTGTGCTGTGTGTGGACAGTTTTTCAGCACTCCTGACGAGTCCTTCCCATCAGAGGTGCAGCCCACATGGATGAGCGAGTCGGGGGGGATATTCCTGTGTCTGGGCTCAAGGACCTCCAACGCCTACGCCCTCTACCGGCGCTTCTCGGGGCTATTCCACCGCACCGCGGGCATCCTGCTGCACACCTCCTCCCCCACATACGCCCTCTCCCTCCCCCAGCACACCCACACCGACACGAAAGACGCCTCCAACGGTGCGGCGGGGCTCTTCATCTTCGCCATCGACCGGCCCGACGACCACCACGCCGACGCCTTCCCGGTGCTGGCATACCGCAATCGCTTTGACCCGATCCAGATCCACTCGTCATTTGCGCGGCGCTTCTTCTTGCCCGAGAGGCTGGCTGAGTTTGCGGAGAAGCGCGCGACGAGGATTGTGTCTGTGGACGAGGAGGAGAAGGGCCGGGCGGCGGTGACCTCTGCGGTGCGGCTGAATGCGTTCAAGCCGGAGCCCCCGACTGTGGCTGACGGCCAGTTTAAGCGGCTTGAGGGGGTGCCCGTTATGACGTACAATGCGCCGTCATGGCCACAGAAGGAGATTTATCTGACCCTGTTTGAGCCACGGTGAGTGAGTGAGACCAATACTGAGTCTCGCTTTTGTGTCTTCTGCATCGCACACTGTGGGGATGGGTGGGTGGTTGTCATGTGCAGCTATCGGGTGATGTTCAAGCACGCCATCGACCGCTGCGGGGGGCTCTTTGGCTTCATCCGAGAGGGCTTCTCGATCGGCTGTCTGGTGGCCATAGAGGGATGGGCCTTCACAACGTCAGACTACCAGGTCATGCTCAAGGGCACAGCCACACACCGCTTCCTTCTCGGCCGCCGACAGCCCGCCCTCTCCGACGCCCCCGAGAGCTTCGGCCTCTGCTTCCACGACGTCTGGGTGTACGATGACACCCACAGCGAGGTCGAGAAGCGGCAGCTGGAGGAGCAGGAGTGGGTCAGGCGGGACATCATGCCGTCCATAAGGGCCAGGGGCATCTCGCTGGCCGAGTACTCCTTCTCTGCCAGGGACGAGAGCAGCGAGCTGGTGCTGGCGTCGACCAGCCTGTCTGCCCGGCTGCAGTTTGCCGTGCACGGGGACGCGGGCCTGAGCCGGCTCCAAGAGACATCTGTGTTTGCGAGGGACAATTTGCCAGAGGAGGTGGTGGAGAGGAGGGGTGGGAGCGAGTGAGTGAGAAAGAGATGCATTCATGGGTGGGGGAGGGGTGTGGGCGAGAGAATATGCTATATAGCATCGATCCGTGTGTGTCTGTGTGTCTGTGTGTGTGTGTGTACAGCCTGACAGACAGACAGACTTGCTTGCACCGTGTTGACTGACTGATGGATGGATGGATTGACGCATGGATTGACGCGAGGTGCACGAGGTGAAGCGTTTGTGGCGACTCAGATCCGTCTGGCCATCCATCAATCGCATCGCCAACATCCATCATGATCGATCACCGCTATCTCAATTGTTCTTCCCATATGCACCAGTCAGCCTAAACCCACCCACGCGGCTAAGCTAGTTGCAGTGTTGTTGTGTGTTTGTTGACTCTCTGTTGGACCTCTGCATGACTATGTATATCAACACGCGTGTGGTGGTGATTGATTCGTTGACTCACAGCGCATCGATCATCTCCCTTGCACACCAACACCACTGCGGGCTGCGTCCGAGTAGGGCTCTTCATGCTTCCCCTCCCACCTGGCCACACACATACAGACGCACACACACACACACACACAGAGAGAGAGAGAGAGTGTGAGAGAGAGAGTGAGAGAGAGAGAGAGAAATATAAGTGGTCTGCACTGAGATGTGGCTTACTTGCTGCTACTACTGCTGCTCGGCACAGCGATGGCCGTCTGTTCCTGCATTGCCTTGTCATGATGCGACTTGTACCCATCCGAAACAAACCTGATGAATGCGCACGAAGAGGACACACAAGAAGCACACACGCACGCATCTGTGGATGCCCTCGACGGTCACGAAGGCGTGTGATCACATGTTGCTATTGCTGCTGTCTCGTGCAATGAGGTCGACGTCCGGCATTAAGAATCTGATGGATCAAATGACCCACACGGTCATATGACAAACACACACAGCGTCACAGGCGTGACACGGACGGACGGACAGACACGCGCGCACACACACAGAAAGGACGTATGGTTGGTGGGCGTACTTGCTGCTATCATTGCTGATCTGATTCAGCCCCGCGATGGCAGGCTGTTCCTTGTCATGCGACTTGTATCCATCCGCAACAAACCTGATGAATGCGCACCGACATGAACGCATCTGTGGATCGGATGCCTTCGACAGTCACGGGGACGTGTGGTTGACCTGCTTACATGCTATTGCGGCTGCTACTTCGTCCGATGAGATCAGGACGATTGTCCACGCCCTCAGAAACCGACCTATGGACAGACAGACCATGGGAATCTTCAAGATTCCATGTGGGGTGGTTCTTCACTTGCAATTAATGCCATATGTACTGACTCAGCTACGGGAGCCGCCTTCTCGTCTTTCGTGCTCTCCTCAGTCTGCTCTTTCTTCAGCCGCAGCCTTTTTTCCTTTCTCCTCTGCTGCCGCGACTTGGGATTTCGGTTCCCTTTGCGCTTGCGGCCGCGATCTGGACGATCGATGGACGAATCTGCGGTTTTCTCCATCACTTCGCCTTCCTCCTCATCTCCATGTCCCCAAGGGGTCCTGCGGATTTACATTGGATTTACATCCGTCCAAGATGTCTGTCGATATCATTCTATCCTCTGTGTCTGTCTACAGGGGAAATGGCCCACTTACTTTCACCTCAACGGATTGCTTCAACCGTCTACGGCCATTGACCATCCATCCATCCACACCAACATGCACGACCATCAAAACGTCTGTATGAAAACACGTCGCACACACATGCACACGCATCACAGCAGTGGCCTGTCCAGCCCCCCTGCCCCCTCCCCTCCCCGCCCCCCAGCTACCTACACACGCAAAGACTGAGAGAGAGAGAGAGAGAGAGAGAGAGCTATGGTCCCCCCATCCCCTCATCCATCCATCCGTCCATCCATCCATCCGTTCATCCATCCGTCCATCCATCGGTATCTACCGTCACTCATCGGTATCTACCGTCACTCCATCGCTCAGTCAGTCAGTCAGTCCGTCAGTCCTTGCCTTTGCCGCCCTTGCCCTTTTGTGGCGAGTGTGTGGGTGTGGGGTGTGTGTATCGCTTGACGAACTCGGGGAAGACGTCCTTGCGGATATAGAAGCAGAGGTAGCAGTCCTTGGCGATGCGCCTGAGCAGCCGATCCACCGAGCCGTCAGCCTCCTTGGCGCACTGCTTGACCGGGTCGACCGTCTCATACTGACGCACACACACACACACAGACAGAGAGAGAGAGAGGGAGAGGGATGGACCAATCAGCAGCACAAGGGTGTGGGGTGTGTGTGTACGGTGAAGACGCGCGAGTCGTCGAAGACCCTCCAGTTGCCCTCTTCGTCCTGACAAGACGACACCACACAACAGACAGACAACAGAGACCTTTCAACACATGGACACACCACCACCTCGCCTCCCTCCCTCGCTCACCCGGGCATAGCACACATAGTGTCCGGAGCGCATGGATCCGCTCTGGTGCGCCACCACACACAGCAGCTGGTAGTCCAGACACGGCACTGGGTGACGCAGATCCCCCCCCCCCCCACCACCAGCACCAGCAGCTGCTGCCGCCGCTGAGGACGATGGCTGGTGTGGCTGCTGTGGCTGGGTGTCGGTGGTGATGCCCGCGCCCCACTGCTGGGCCTCGCGTATGAAGGAGTTGTTGTCGAGTCGGTCCTGGTTCTCGTCGGACGCCCAGTACTCGTGGTCGAAGAAGTCAGCTGATGAATGAGAATGCATCAACCAACCAACACACATCACACCCACACACACACAGAGAGAGAGAGAGAGAGATGTGGTTTGGTGTATCGTGTGTGTGTGGGTGTGTTGGGTTACTGACTGATGGAGAAACCCGATGGGCAGTCGACGGCAATGGTGCACTTGCGATAGCTGCACAGCAACACACACACACACACACACACAGAGAGAGAGAGAGAGATATTGAGATTGGGGGGTGTCTGGTGCCCCTGTCTGTGTGTGTGTACCGTCCGGCGATGCCGCTCTCCTCGTATCTCTTGAGGTTGCAGGTGAGGATGAGCGGGGCCTCCTGCATGCGGTACTTCTTGCGCACCAACTTGTACCCACACACGTCGCACAACAACTCGGCTGTCGTCGTCTGTCGGTGTGGATGTATCACACACACACACACACACAACCCAGGCAGATGATCAGCTGGACGGATGGATGGATGTGCCTCGACCCACCCGGAAGAACTGGTCCAGGACGAACCGCAGCGACACACGCTTGTCAACGTCTCTATCCCTGACCATCCCACAGACACAGACACACACAGACCCCACAACCATCCATCCACCCCTCTCCTTTCTCCCCCTCCCCCAGTGCTGCCTCACCCGCCAAGCAGCTTCCGATTTTTGCCCTTGTCCTTCTTCGTGTCCGGCGAGGACGGCGCGCTCTCTACATCATCCTTGTCGCCACCACCCGTCCCCTCCCCCTCCCCCTCCCCCTTGCCGCCCCCACCGCCCTTGAGCCGCTTCCCGCAGCCCTGGGACGGCCGGATCGTGCGCTCCTCGCTGCGGCCCCTCTTGCGCGCGCAGGGGTCGGTCTGGTCTTCCTCCTCGGATATCTCGTCTGCGTTGATGGGCGATTGGGGCTGCATGAGGGGGGGCGCGGGGCTCATGATGGGGTCGTCATCGTCGTCGGCGGCGGGTCCGCTGTGTCGGAGGTGGCTGGCGGGCTGCTTCTTGGGGGTGCAGAAGATGTAATTCTTCTCCTTCTTGCTGCGGCTGTCCTGCTGCTGCTGCTGGTCTTGGTCGTTGTCTGGGGACGCGTCGAGAGTCGGGGGGAAGAGCTCGTCCTCCTCCTGCCCGCCGCCCCCACCGCCGTCGCCCTGCAGAAGCTCGTCGTAGCCCTCGTCCTGCATGGCCCCATCGCCATCACCACTGCCTCCGCCACCACCACCGCCACCAGCTGCTGCTGCAGCAGGGGCCTCGTCGGCGTCGTCATCCTCTACTTCTATGACCTCGGGGCCCTCGACCCCACCCCCACCCTCTCCCCCAGCCGCCCCCTCGCCCTCTCCGTCCATCTCCTCCTCTGTGTCTGGTTTGCCCTTGCCCTCCTCCTTGGCGGCAGCGGCAGCAGCGGCCTGCTCCTCGAGCTTCTTGAGGGCCTCGATGTCCTTTGGCCAGAGGCCGTTGGCGTCTTGTCGGGGGAAGGGGGTGATCTCGGGCTCGTGCATCTCGTACTCGCCAGTGCGGGAGCGGGGCAGGTCGACGTTGAGGAAGTTCTCGGGCACCTCCATGAAGCGACTGAATGAACTCACCAGACGGACACACACAAACACACACACACACACAGAGAGAGAGAGAGAGGGATGGTGTGTGAGTGGGGAGGGGAGGGGGTGCGGTGGGGGAGGCGTACGTGTATACGCATGAGATGCAGCAGACTTGCTCGCGGAGGACGACGCGGAAGTACTTGTGCAGGGCGAGGAACGGGAAGGCGTCCGGGTCGACGGGCGCGTTGGGGTCCTTGATGCCCAGGCTCTCGCGCACGTACAGCTCCATCTGCTCCTTGTTGCCGTCTACCAGAAAATGCGCAAACTCACCAGCATCCTAACACACACACACACACATGACTCTCTCTCTCTCTGTGTGTGTGTGTGTGTGCGTCAGTGAATACCTCCTGGCCGCCGCCCTCGAATGCCGGCACGAGTGTGGTGAACTCGCGCAGGAAGGACCTTGGCATGATGGGCCCGTTCTCCGAGCCCTCCTCCACCATGCCCATCTGGTGCAGCACCCCGGCCGTCTCGTTGTAGAAGGCGCACTCATAGTCGGAGGGGATCTTGAGGACGTACAGGCCCAGGCAGCCGATCGGCGCAGTAGCGAATGTGGCGTCGTTGTCGACAGGCCTGACGTTGCGGCCTATGAGGTGGTTCCTCCACGCCTAAAGGCATCCAGGCATAGATACGGCCAGATACAAAACAGGTGGGTGTGGCTGTCTGTCTCTGTGTGTGTGGGTGTGGGTGTGGGTGTGTGTGTTGAGCGTCATACGGCGGGGAATTGCAGGTATTCCTTGACGAAGGGCTTGAACTGGTTGAAGGACTGCAGCACCGCGTTGGCGTAGCAGCTGTTGCCGAGGTTGCGCATCCTGATGGACAAACAACACAACACAACACAACACAACACAACACATTGGTGACGGACGCCCCACATGTGCAGCTGTGTCCGCCTCTTCCCCTCCCTGTCCCTCCGTCTCTCTCTCTCTCTCTCTCTCTGTGTGTGTGTGTGCGTGTGTGTGTGTGTGTGTGTGTGGTCACTCACCCCGCGCCGCCGGGCGCCCCCCGTCCGGCCCGCAATCGGTTGACTGCGAGGCTCGGCCGGCCTCGACCAGGACGACAGCAAGCCCCACCAGCACCACCAGCACCACTGCCGCCCCCGCCACCTCCACGCCCAGCGCCAGCAGCGACATTCTGACGCACCACACGCCCGACCGATACATATGTAGCCACCCATCCATGTGTGTGGGGTGCAGTGCGTGCGTGCAGTCTTTTCACCTTGGCCGCCAGCGCCCACTTGGGGACGGGGGGAGGGACTGACAGCGTATGAGACCACAGGATAGACACCACACCACACCATCGACATGTCCTCAACTGACTGTTTTGTTGCCGTGTGCAAAGGTGCGGTGTGATGTGGTGCGGTGACTGACCGTGGGGTTTGGCCTTTGGGTGCGCTGCTTTGGGCTGAGCCTTTGCCGCTGGATGGAGAACGGCCCGCAGGTCCGCCGGCCGATTCGCGCCAACGCCACCGCCAACAGCAACACCAACATTACCTCTACCCCCTGAACACACAAATGGACGGACGGCAGGGAAGCAACCGAATGATTTCTCTGTGTGTGGAGCACTTTTCTTTCTGTCTGTGGGTCGACTGACCTCGGTTCCGTCCGCCCCCCGCCCCACCCCGTCCTTGCCCACTGCGATTCGGTGCCGCCCCGCCGTCCTGGCCACGGTAACCACCGCGACCACCTCCACCACCACCACCTCCCCCGCCAGCACCCCGTCCAGCACCGATCCCACCTGTTGACGACGTGACAGTGGACAACACACGCCCCATGTGTGTTTGTTTGCCGGGTGGGCGATGTCGATGAGGGGAGGGATGGGGAGAGGGGAGGGTAGCTTACCTGACGAGTGCAGGGCGTTTGCGCGCGGGTCTTTGTGTCGGCCACGTGGCTTGAACAGCACGGGCCCCTGCTGCATTCTGCCGATGCCGCCGACGCCGCCCATGGCGCCGCCCAGCGGTGGCGGGCCGGGGTTGACGTCAGGCTGCCCGCGTTCAGGCGGGATGTAGCTACTGCTGTAGTTGTAGTTGTAGTTGCCCTGGCCCATCATCTGGCTGCTGGACGACATGGAAAACATCATGTGGGGGTTCGTGGGCTTGTAGCCGTCGTCGTTGGGGTTCTCGCCACCTGACCGATGGAGGGATGGAATGGAATGGGTGGACACACACACACACACACAGAGGAGAGGGGTGTGGCGGGGTGTGGTGTGGTGTGGGGGGGTGTGGGGTGTTGGTGTGTTGGTAACCTCGTTTGCGTCTGAACAGGGCGCCGTCTTTGACGTTGGGCGGCTTGAGTTGGGGGAACCTGGCGAAGAAGACCCTGAGCTGGTCTTGCCGGGGGTAGAAGTTGACCTGGCGGTTGCTGCCAGTCTCGATGCAGGTGATGTGCTGGACGTCCCCCTTGCTGTTCATGATCGCCTTGACAGACTGAGAGTTAATCTGACGGACGCACAGATATCAGATATCAAAAACAAACACCGCGTCACTTTTCGGTCACCGCCACACGATTCATCCGCCCGTCCACGTGTGTGCAGGTGATTCGTGATTCGTCGCTCACTCACTCACCGTGAGCTGGAGACTCCCGAGTCCATCGGCAGGTGATAGTTTGATGACGAGGAACCTGCCCTTGAGCTCGAGCGTTTTGATGTGGGCGTACTCACTGCACGCCCCGTCGCTCTGGTGAGCCACCGTCACGCGGCAGTCCATCTCAGCCTCCTTTCGGCGTCCAGCCATCAGCTCCGCCCCTTCCATGTCCATGACTTCACCTCGGTGATCCGATCTGGGCTGATCTGCACGCCATACACAGCACACAGCACACGGCGCACGGCGATGGTGGTGCGGCCGCATCCAACACGCTTCCTTGCGCCCTCCCAGCTGACCTTATGGGCTATCAGCAGACGACGTCAGATGGGTCATCGGCACGGGGGAAAGAAGATGAGAAGTCCCCGCCATGTTCGAGAATGGCGGCTATCCATACGCAATCAGTATTACTGCATCGTCAACAGGACTCTGGCGATGTGACGCGATGATTTCTCCTTCATGGCGCGCTCAGATGCCCTCAAAACCGAACACTGCCGGCCAGGAAACCAAAGAACGCTCCATCGCGCTCAACGTTTCTGTCGTTTTCTGTCGTGCCGCCGGCATGCCTACGTCTATCGTTCCTCCATAAGCCGACCCCTTTGCTGGCGTACCCCACCCATCATGGATAAGAAGGTGCGCCGAGTGCCACCCCTCCCGTCCATGGTCCGACGGGAAGAGAAGTGTTTGTGGATGTGTGT
>CDMY01000022.1:51633-66301 GCA_001179505.1 Vitrella brassicaformis
GGGGGGGGGGGGGGGGGGAGATGTGTCTATGGTACAGGCCAACGCACACAAGAGAGTGAGCACAAGTGTGGACGAGTCAGTCGAGTGCCCAGATATCGTTGCCTGCCGGATGCCGTGGTGCGCACGGGCGGCCTAAGAATAAAGAATGGCTGACTGCATGACGTCACGTGCGTGTTGTGGGTTATCAGACTCTCTCGTCCCCACTGAAGGAACCAGAAATCAAATACGCTCATGCAGCCAGCCAATTTCACGCATGCAACGCAACCATGTACCCGCCCGACACAGACAGACAGACAGACGCCCCAGCCAGCATTTGCACATTCACCGACCAAATCAAGAAAGAGAGGACGATCGACCGAGTGAATCGTCTGTTCACCGCCTAGAATCTGAGAAGGTTTCGTCCTGAGCCATTCTCAACCTCGTCCGCAGGCTCCTCGAAGGCGGCCCCAAACACATGACGCAGCTCGGTGCTGTTCAGCTCATCGAACTGGGCCACGGGTACGTTTTCGACGGTAGTTTCATTGCCGCGACGGACAATAGGAAAAGGCCCGTCTTTCTCCGACACGCCAATGGGCCTCCCACCGGGGCAACTGAGGGTGATTGTTGTCAGAGAATTACCACTTTCATGTCTGATAAACTCGTTGAATCTCTGAAACAAACGGACACACTCGCATAAGCGCAACGACATCTCGAGATGTGCCTCTACACTTACACCTCCGAGACAATCACTGGTGGCGTCACCAGTCCAGCGGATTGGGCGTGGGAAGACACTTCCAGAGGGTGGGCGGCGTTGGCCGTTAGCCGCCCACAAGTGGAAGTCGCCAGTGTGGTCGACAGGACTGCGAGACACACATAACACGACTGTACCACGGTCGTGCATTTGGGATGCTGTGCAGGTGGGATACTGAGCATTCGGTATCTCACCTGAGAAGTTTGCAGCCCCTTTTCGGAAGGCGGAAAAAGCCACAGGTGGGAGAGGTGGGATTCTTCGGAAAGACTCTGAGAAGAAAAAAGGGCCCTTCATCGAAAGTTGCACTCCTAGGACCGGGGCACTCGTTGCACACTTGAAAAGAATGGGCTGAGGTCCCGGGCAGAAAAATCGACGCGCTCAGCAGAGCCAGGGCGATCGCAGCGAGAGAGTGGGCCATCCTGAGAGAAGGCTGGGAAGGCTGACGGCCGCGTGGACAGCGTGTGTGAAGGACTGGGGGTCCCTCTGCTTCTCGCCCTGCTCCCTTTCCCAGACCGCTGCCGTTAACGTCTTCGGTTAGCGTCCTCCTCCATTTGGATCGCAGGAATGGGTAACCTTCGCCACTCGCCCCTACATCGGTCCTGATGTGAGAGCGGAGAGAACGCCAAATTGGCCGGGATGACATGGAATCTAAGCTCGCAAGCATGGCTCGCCAGATGTGAAAACCGCTGCGTGCGAAAAGCGCTCAGTAAAACGAATACAAACAGTGGAATCCGCCCGAGGTGATGTCGCCATTTCTTTCTTATTCGAGATCTACGACCTTCTTAAATCGGTGACTAGAAGTTGTTGTGGCGTCATGCGTTGTTCGTGCGTGCGGCTGAAGGCCGACCCGGCGCTGCTGGTGTCTAAGCGGCTGCCCAACTCGGCCAAGAGGTCCAAACTGCTGCCCACACTGATCCCACAAAAGGAGTACAAGCATCCAGAGATCGTCAAGCGCATCATCCGAATGTCGCTGCGCAAGGAGCGGGACGCTGTCATCTGGTACAACTTGTGCGGCCAGGCCATCGAGAACCGCTCTGTCTTGCTGCCCATTCACATGGCCGAGATACTGCGGGCGTGCGCGAGGGTGGGTTATAGGCATGGCGAGATGATGGCCCTGTTTGCGGAGAGCCTCAAGCAGCGGGCGGACGTCAGGAGCGTCGTCCTGGCCCTCACCGCCCTGCAAAAGCTTCAGGTACACACACAGGTTCGGTTCAAGTGGATGTAGACGGCTGTGGATGCTGCTGTCTGGCTGTCTGTGTGTGTGCAGATGCCATGTGAGGCTCTCAAGAGTTCCTTCCTGCGTCAGCTTGGCGGCAACTGCGCCAGCCTGAGCTTCATCGACCTCCGACACGTGCTCAGCGCCTTTGCATCGCTGCAGGTGAGCGCACCCACACACGCATGAGATGGATGGACCACCCACGAGTGTGTATGTATGTCTGTGTGCAGATCGGTGTGAGCCACACTGAGCTGCTGCATGAGGTTTGTGACGGGCTGCTGGCGGCCGCATATGCGTCAGAGCAGCCCGACATGACGGGCATCGACGGCCGTGAGTTCCTGCAGATACCGTACCATCTGGGCCGGCTGGGCTTCCCCCACCCCACACTGCTGCGGCTGACGTGCATGCGCCTCAAGAGCCTCATGGTCTCGCGGATTCGGTGCGCTCCCCTCGACGCACTCTGCGCCTATGACGGCTTCCTGAGGCTGGGTGGGCCATCAATTGGGGGAGAAAGGGCGTGCGTCCGAAGAGGATCACGTGCTTGATTCATTGCCTTCGTTATGTGTCTGTCTGTTCACAGGTGAGGAGTATGAAGGCATCGCTGAGAAACTGGAAATGGTACGCTCATGGCAAATCTGTGTGTCTGTGTGTCTGTTTACGCAAAAGTGGTGCTGGGTAGGGACATCTGTGTGTCTGTGTGTCTGTCTGTGTCTGGGTCATGTATGTCTATGTGCAGTACGGTCGATTTCTGCTGGCTGAGGTGTCGACGAAGGATCTGCTCAACATCGCTGCATCGTTCACTGCCCTCGACATATCCACCAACCCGGTCAGCCAGCCAGCGAAGACACATTAATCACACTCACGAGCCAATTGCTTCCCACCGTACTATCGTTGCTGTGTTGTTGTGCAGGTGTGGTCGATATGGGCGGACGAAGTGGCCGACCGGCTGGAATCACTCGACGCCCGGCAGCTGGACTCGGTGCACCAAGTCTACAAGCTGCTGGGCAGGCCTACCAACCGCCTCTTGTGGGTCAAGACACAGCCAAGACACACACAGCAGCAGCAGATCCCTGCGACTTCGTCACCTGATGACGGAAGTGCACTGAGCCGGCGCAATGGCATCAGATCGGCCGTGGGTGGGGACAGGGGTCATGAGAGTGATGAAGACGACACGCTGGTCGTCATCGATGACGACCGGCCGAGTGGTGCCATTGGGGGTGGGGAGGGCGGTCGTGAGGGGATGACGCAGGCTGCTGTGACGTGAGCGACAGACAGAGTGGGAAAAGAGAGGCTGACACACAATGTGTACATGTACTGTAGCCTTGTAATGCGTATACATGTGATACACACACATGTGCATGAGACACACTTACACAAAACGCCCCACACCGAGACACGTACAGACAGACAAAAGCCAGCGCACGCACAGTCCGCACTCTCTCCCTTTGAGGGACGTCCTTGTCCTCCTTCTCTGCGATGTATGTGTGTCCGTGAAATGGATGGATGGATGGATGGATGGCAGAATTTCCCGGGAGGAGGTGGGCATCAGCCTGCATCCGGCGGTCATCAGGGAGCACTCGGCAGGCGTCAGGGGACCAGTTTTTCATCACCAAACCCGGTTTTCTGTCACAAAACCCGGTTTTCTGTCACAAAACCCAGTTTTCCTATCGAGTGTCTGGTTTTTCGGGCAGAAAACGGTTTTGCAGCTGGAAACCCAGTTTTGCACTTGTCTTCCTCCTGGTGGTGCAGGGAGAGGTCCGGGTGTGTGGTGGTCGTGGCCAAGATTAAACAAATTTACAGACGAACGCAAAAGTCTGCTGCTGGGCTAATGGCCTGGTCTGTGCTCTCCGCAGCTCTCCTCCTGGGTGCGTCAGCCCGCACCACGATAAATGCATCCATCAGATCACCCATAAAACCCTTTCTCTTGTGCATGGCGCTTTGCAGGGGTTGCTGCAGGAGTTGTTGTCGGCACCTTCGAGCCGTACGACACGTACCAGTCCACGCTCGAGAAGGCTGGCGGGCGCTTCCTCAACTTCATCCACGACCCACAACCATCGGCGGCCGCCACCGAGGGAGAGGAGGGAGTCCCCTCCTTCGCCCAGGAGCAGGAAACGGCCGAAGCCAACATTACCGGTGTGAATGTAGCGACACAACCATAGATACCAGCAACGCCTCACCTGTAGCGTCTTTCGGGTGTGTTTGTGGTCTACAGGCTGGAGAGACGACGAGCTTGTTTTTGCTGTGGAGATCTGCCGACACGGTGCGCGGGCGCCCATGGAGGAATTCACGGTCATCCATTCATCCCTTGGCTGAATGATGCACCGGCCTCCTATTCTTTCTTATCGTTCGATCTTGTTGTGTGCGCGTGTGTGCCGGCCGGCAGGGTGATAAGGAGAACAAGCTCAACAATTGGCTGGGTGGCAGAAGCTATCTCACCCAGGTTGGCGAGGTCCAGGTAAGTGCATCCATCCATCCATCGGTCTGTCTACAGACATATTCATGACGTGTGGATGTCCGGTATATCTATGTGTGTATCTACCCATCAGCACTGGCTGCTGGGGCCGATCCTCCGCGACCGCTACGTCAAACAGTACAACTTGCTCTCACCCACATATGCACCGGTTTGTATGAAAGGATGCACACAAGACGACATAATAGATAGATCTGCACAGGTGGCTCATGCATCACACTGTTTGTTCCCTCTTTCTTTCTCTCTCTCTCCCTCTCAGGGAGAGATCTACATCCGCTCGTCGGCCATCTGGCGCACAGTCATGTCGGCACAGGCACAGATGGCAGGCCTCTACCCACCTGGCACAGGTCAGTACCTGGGGGCGCTCGTGTCATGCACATGGACGGACGGATGGATGGATGGATGGATGGAAACATACTGGCTCAATGTGTGTTTGCAGCGCCCTCTTACACGAGTCAGCAGACCGAGAAGCTCCGCGCTACATATGCGCAGGCCATCGTGGGGTTGCCACCTGACATGGATTGGGAGTGTGATGTAGATGTGAGTAGCTGACTGCGACCCATTGCTACATTTCATTCAGTGCGCATGTCTTTGTGACACGAGAGGTGTGCTTGTGTGTCTGTGCTTGTGTGTCCGTGTTTGTGTGTGTATACATGTATGTATACACACAGACAGTGAGTATGTACGTGTACGTATATGAGACATGCACAGTCCTACTCTACATGACTCATTGTTTCTCTCTTCCATGTCGTCAATGAACGACAGAGACGGCGTGGCCTCCGCCCTGAGGGGCAGTCGATGGCTCTGGAATCGGGTCATCGGCACGGACATCAACCTTGAACCCGCCCGCCGTGCACTACAGGACAAGGCCACCGGCAACCGCTCTGCAGACGGGGAAACACACGCGTCCGAGACAGCGGGGAGTTCCACCCACACCGACGGTCGCAACGTGCGCCCACGGGCCGCCAGGAGCCAAGCACACACCGAGTCCTACTGTAAGCGAGCACACGACGTAACAACACAGAGACACATGCAGACGAACACTCATGCAGGAAGACACACGACAGTCCAACATGTGTATGTCTTGATCTGTCTGTGTCTGTGTTTGTGTCTGCCTGTTGTGTGTGCTTGTGTCTGTGTGTCTGTGTTTGTGTCTGCCTGTTGTGTGTGCTTGTGTCTGTGTGTCTGTGTTTGTGTCTGCCTGCTCTGTGTCAGACGTTCGTTGGTTGAGGGCCGAAGCCAAGTCAATCCAGAGCGACTGGTGCCCGCAACTTCGTCCTCAATCTTCCGGGCGACAATGTGGTGACTGGTGTGGATCAGCGCCTTGTTCTCATCGTCAAGAAATCCTATCGCTACCTCCTGGTGAGAAAGTGCATCTCGTGCGGATCCCTCTCAGCGCACGTGTTCTGTGTCCCTCAGTGGTCGCTCCGACTCAAGCGGCGTGTGGAGGGCTGGCTGTCGTCAGTGCGGGACCACTTTCGGTTTCATACCACGCCGCACCCATGTGTACAACAGCCTCAGCCAGTGCATACCTCACTTATGCCCACCTCGGCGGGTATGGAGGCGAGGCCCCAGGTGGTGAGGCCACCAGGTCGTGAGGACGCTCTGCGTCGCCTGGACGAGGACAGATATGAGGCGGCATGCGATCGACTCAGGCATGCGATGAATGAGGGAGTTTTGGAGATGACGGCTGCGTTGGCTGATGACGAGTGCTCTCACCTTTGGCTCACGAGGTGAAAGAAGAACTCGCTCAGACCTGGAGGGATTCCCGTTTGTGTGTGTGTGTGGAGCACATCAGGCCGGGCGGAGTCAGTTGCGTGAGGAGATGGTCGGGGCAAACAACACACTCACCTCTGCTGGTGGCGCTATGTCGAATGGCCTCGTCACTTACTTCGATCAGCATCGCCTTCAGGGTCCGTGCGGAGCTGAGGGGCTTGTGGACTTGACAGAGCAGGTAAGTGAGGGATCAGAGGCAGGTGGTGCATTCCTGACATTGTCGCCGAGCTGCATACAGGAAGTGAAGATACTGGTGGCCGACCTGCAGATTCTCCACCAATGTCGCCGCGTCATGACCACACCTGAGCTGAGCCGCGAATGGGCAAGGCGAATGGGTGAGTTCCTGACCAGGTGCTCGACAGTTGGCGTCGTGAAGGTACGCGACATCCATCCACGCGCCACGACGACAGATAAGAATATCAGGTTCACTATGTCTGTGTCTGTCGCGGCTGAGGTTAGGTGAGATCTGTGGTGACACGTGTCGGTGCCCACCTGCCCCCCCTCGAGTGACGTCGGAGATCGGTGGACGCCAAGAAAGAGAGAAATGTGTCAGTGGGACTCGTGTGTGTGCCTGCAGTGCATGTTTGTGCGCATGTTTGACTGTGTTACCATGCCACCGATTGCGCGTTCACTGCACGTTCGACGTTAAATATTGACAAGCAACTCATGTCCGTCACCAGGCCACAAGTAGTGGGTGTGGATCCTGGTGACTTTTGCATCGTCGCGCCGAACACCGTCATCCACTGCGAGGTGTACATACACACACACACACACACACGCACAGGCAGACTGGCCCCTTCTTCTCTCACTCACTGAGTCAGTCAGTCAGTCTCTGGGCAGTAGGTAGCCATCCCTCCCTCTATCTACTGCTCGCCACCTTATGTCATTCGCGTCTCGTGTGTCGATGTGTGTCATCAGGGTGAGGCTATCATCCGCGAGGACGAGGAGCGGCTGGACGATGTGGGCTACGAGGATGTCGGGGGCTGCCGCAGACAAATGGCGCAGATCAGAGAAATGATCGAAGTCCCACTGGTGAGCCGCCACACCGAGTGAGCCGCCACACCGAGTGTAAATGACCAAGACACACGTGCATTCAAATACCAGGGCGTGCGTGAATTCGAGACGTACGTGAGGAGAAAGGGGGCCGCAAGACACACAGACATACAAACGGCACGGGAGATAGATGTGTTGTCCCTCCATCCTTTTCTGTGTGCATGATAGAGCGGACAATTTGGCCACGCTGGCTCGCATCACCGGGGTCAGACAGCTGGCGCAAGTCGATTCGATGGAGGGGGACCGCCCCCGCGACCTTCCGCCGTTTATTCCGATCTTCACCGGCGACAAACATTCAGACGAGATACTCCAAGCCATAGTCACAAAATTTATCGTCCAGCCCGCACACACACAGAGAGAGATCCCCTTGAGACACGGCCAATCTCTCCTTCCTCTCTGTGTCGCTCTGTCTGATCAGGAGCCGTTCATCTGCGACAAGTATGAGTCCGTGTGGCGCGCCCTCAACAACAAAATGGACAAGGGCAAGTACCAGTTCTGGAGTTCATCCGGCCAGTTCTTCATGGACGTGTGCACCGGCAAGTTTGGGCACCTGCTCAGTGACCCATTCACCGGTCGAACCTACAACACGGTACGGTCCACAACACAACCTGGCTGGACACATCCCTGACCTGCATGACGGACGCATCTCACTGCATGGTGCCTTTCCTGTCTTCCTGCCGATGGATGGATGGATGGATCACTGACAGACATTGCCGGAGCAGAACGAGATACACGAGCAACACATCAACGAGCTCTTCGCCAAGAACCCACCCGGTGAGTCAGTCCGCAGTTATTGACAGTGGGGAGACAGAGCAGGAGAACTCAAGCTTCTTACGTATGTCCGTCTGTCTGCAGGCGCTCCCCTCCACGAATACTGCCTCCTCGATAACCCCATCTTGTCCAATATGCACACATCAAGACAGACAGAATGGGAGAATGCGGCTCAAGTGTGTGTGCATCTGTGTCATCTGTGTGTGTCTCACTGATTCAGCCGCGCTGGCCTGCTGGGCGACGCTCTAGCTTCCATACTCTACGGTAATTTCCTAATTTCCACCGTAATTTCCTTCCTCTCTCGCGCTGTGTGTGTGTGTGTGTGTGTATGTGTGTGTTGGTGCCTGGCTGCGTGCAGATGGCCGGAATGTGGTCAGCATCAAGGAGGACTTCTCCGAAAAAGAGATCAAGTGCGGATTTACCCTCCGGATGCAAGACATTCATGCAACTGATTGACCCTGTGGTGTGGTCTCTGTGTCTTAATCTGCTTGTCCCTCACTCATTCATCAGCGAGCTGCAAAACTACATGGACGTTAAGTACAGCTTCACCTTCGCAGACGAAGTAAGTCACCAACACACACACACACACACAGACAGAGAGAGGGAGAGAGAGAGAGAGAGAGAGAGACGCGGCCTCCGCCTTTTAAAATATTAGTGTGTCTGTGGATGCATTCATTCATATGTGTAGTTCTTCGGCCGCATGGCGAGCAGCAGCTTCCTGGACATCGTGCAGCGGGCCATCGAGGCCAAGAAGGCCGCCCACGCCAAAGAAGGCACCTACACGGCCGTCATGAGCAAAGCCAAGAAACACATTGCACACGTACGCACCTCAGCCAGCCACAGAGGGAGGCAAGCAGGGCCAGTGTCTGTGTGTGTGTGTGTGTGTCTTGTATCCAGTATTCGGGTATCAACCATCGGAGGAAGAGGACACACACGCCATGCATCCCTGTCTCTCTCTCTGTCTGTCTGTATGTCTGTCTGTCTGTCTGTGGCTGCGTGTTGTGTTGAATTGGCGCATCGATGACTCCATCAATCAGGTATGACGGAGATCAAGTTCTCCGAGCTCAAATTTCTCCTCTTCTCGGCACACGATAGCCTACTCACATCCATCCTTTCCACTCTGGGTGGGTGGGTGAGCTATCGGCGGTCATCCATCCGAATGTCTGCCTGACGTGTGATGTGACCTGGCTGCCTGCATCATGTCATGGACGGATGGGTGCGGTGCAGGCATGTGGGACAACAAGGTCCCGCCATTCCCCAGCCACCTCCTCATCGAGCTGTGGAAGAACAAGGAGGGCAGATACATCGTCAAGGTCCGTAAGATAGCGAGGACTCTGCTACCCCCTTTCCCTCTAGATGTCATTCTCGCGTCTCCCTCACGTCTCTCTCTCTCCATATGTGTGTGTGTGTGTGTGTATGCAGATAATTTACAATGGTCAGGAGCGGGAGAAGTCTTATGACAGCTTCATGAAACTCATGGCGTCAGTAAACCTAAGACACACAGAGAGACGGAGCAAGGAAGAGAGACATGGAGTGCAGCAGAAAGGGCTACGATGTTCCTGCTGGTCGGTCACGCGCGTGTGTGAATCAAATCAGCCGAACGCTGGCCGCTCCCGGAGTGCCTGGCGGGCGCCTGAACTTGGAGCACTGGTGCCTCAACGCTGAAGACCCTGACTTGATCCCTGATGCAAAGGCCGTCTACGTACGCACAGACACACAGAGGCCGGCGCGTTGGTCATCCATGGACACATGTCTGTGTGTGTGCGGTGCAGAATAACCCCGATTTGCTGCATCGCAATCCCCCTGCTCGCCACGCCACTCGTGCCGACTTCCCCGTGTGTGTGAAGATGAACAAGCAAATGGCCGGGAAAATCGCCACTCAGGCACGCACATGATTCCTCCTTCATTCGTATGAAAACTGTAATTGAAGTGTTGAACGGTGATTCATTCATTCACTCAGGAGAAGATGCGGCCGCTGACGGAACAGGGGCCCGTCGCATCGAGAACCAGGATCAGGAAAACGGCGAGCAGCAGCATGCTCCTCGAGCAGGGAGAGCTCTGACTGAGGCAGCCAGCCAGCCAGCCAGCCAGCTAGCCAACAACGTATCCACACGCACATACATGTATAGGGGCCGAGGGGGTTGGTTGGTTGGTGTGGCTGATTTCGTGTTTTGAGTCAGGACTGAATAAGGGTAATTAAGTGACTGGTTTCCGTTCGACCAAATACATACGTATACATCCATTCAACGAACGTACAGATGATGGATGAATTGCATGCCCATGAATGAACGAACAATAAACAGACCGAGACGCACGGCAAATCAGACAGGCAGACATAGATAGAGTTCATTCAGGCACTCGAGTGCACACACGGTAGCTAGTCTGCAGCACAGGAAACCTAAATTCATGACAACACGTTTATCGGCGGCATGCATATGGAACGAACGGGTGAGCGAGGGAGGCAGCCGGTGTGTGTGTTTATGTATGTAGTGGTGATCAGTGATTATATACGAAACGGCTGGACAATCATCGGTCGGCCACATGCGGGGATGGATGGATGGACTGTGGGTCGTCGCCACACACACACAGACAGACTGGGTCAATGGGTGGGTGGGTGGGTGGGTCGGTGGGTGGTGCGTGCACATACAAGTGAGACGTGTCGGTCAACGAAAATTGATTTGAGATGAAAGGGAGGCAGACACAAGTGCGTTTCGCGCTGCTTGAATATGCTTATATGCTGTCTCAAGAGCGTTCCATCTCGCGACCAGTGTCCTTATTCCTGCTCGGATCGCAACACGCGGGGGTGGCTCGAACAGGAGGAAACCCGACGTGTCCTGCTCGACCGTCGCGTTTGCTCGTCCTCGAGCGGCCCGCCCCCCGCACGTCACTCAAGGCACAGCACACATGCACCCAAACCTCACGTTGCCTTCTGCCTGCCTCCTCCCTCCCTCCCTCCCTCCCTCTTGCCGTGAATCGAATCAGTCAAGCCAGTAGTCTGCCCAGCTGTGCCTGCCTAAAATTGCCGCTCAGCAGACAGCACCTGACCAGCAAATCGGCCCGTGGCCAAACGACGCCAACGTATTTTCCTCCAGTCGGGGCCTCGGTTGCACAACCGAGGTGCCCTCTCGCAGTTCGCTGTACACCAACACACATGGGCGCTCGGACGGTCGTGAAAAGGGTCACAGTAGACCCGGCAGCCACGGCACACCAATCAGCTGGTGAGGTCGAGTCTGCCCTCCTCCTTGGCTCGAGCCACAAGGTACTCGATGGCGCTGCGGACGAAGTAAAAGTTGGAGCTCTCATAGTCGTCCTCAGGGATAGTGATGTCAAGCTCCTCCTCAACCCTGCAGCACACACACAGACGGACACACACACGGTGGCATGCAATGCCACGCAGTGGGGCGCTGCACTGCAACTGGTTGTGCAGGTGACTTCCCCCTCCCTCTCCCTCTCCTGCCCACCTTGCGAGCGCCTCAACCTGCCCGACACTATCGAGCATGAGGTCGAAGTTGATGTGGTCCTCCTCGCTGATCTCGTCGACGCTCTTGCACGACACGTCGGCCAGCACCTCCTTGACAGTGATGACGATGTCAGACTCTCGCAGCACCGGCTTGCTGCTCGTTGCTGCCAGAAGCCTCAGATGCGTCGGTCGAGGGGGCGAGGGAGGGGAGGGGATGAAAGATGGAGCCGCCGCCGCATCAGAAAGGCTCAGGATAGAGAGGAAAGAGGAGAGAATCAGATGCACGATGGAGACCATGTTGAGTCACGTCACCATGGGGGACCACGGAATGCTGGATGTCTCTCAAGCACGCGCGGGGGGAAGGGAAAAAAAGGAAACAGGAAGGCCACGTACGACGGCATCGGGATGCCTTGAGGCTTTAATGCGGTTCGGGAATGAATGCTCTCCGAGATCTCCGCCAGCTGCAGGCATGGCAGCGCCGCTGCTGAGCGCTCTCATCTGGTCCCTCGTCATCTGCCGCTGTGCAGACGCCTACCTCTCCCCTCTCCCTCAGATCATGATGCCGCGACTCATCCCGCGACGACCCGCCTCGCTGACTGTCCTCCAGCAGCAGCAGCCGCCTGTGAATGAACCAGGTGACAACTGGCTGGCCGACAGGGAGACGGTCGTCAAGGCGGCGCTGATCCGTGACATTATCGACCATTATGAGGCGGCGAGTGAGCTGGATCCGTTTGACACTTCGCCGATCCAGAAGGAGCTGCAGCTCTTCACCAAGGGCAAGCTGTACGAGAGCGTCATGATCAAGGCCCAGGACAACCAGCGCACCAAGCCGCGGCGGCTCGAGAAGCTCAAGCAGATCGACAAGAGGATACTGCGGTATATCAAACCCATCCGCAGCAGGAACGCCAGGATGAAGGTCGAGCGCATCATCAGGGCGCTCCAGGCAAGCAGGGACACACACACACACACACATATATATGTGTGACGTGTGTGTCTATGTGTGTGTATGCGTGTGTGCAGGAGGGTGCGGGCAGCGTCGATCTGGAGCTGGAGCGGATGATGGAGGCGGGGGCGTTCGACTCGAACCTGATAGACTACCTGGACGAGACCATCCAGCGGGCCAGCGGCCTCAGCGGCAACGAACAACACGACGCACTCACCGCCGCATTCCTCAAAAACATCAAACTCAGGTACGTGTGTGCGTACGTGTGAATGTGTGTAATGGGTGCAGGTGCGCACAGCCAGCCAGACAGAAAGAAAGACAGACATCACTCAACGACGGCGGGCGGGCGGGCGGGCGGGAGGGAGGGAGGGAGGGGAGACCATCTGCTTGCTTTTCTGGGCAAATGTCATCCATATGTGTGCGCAGGATCTTGGCAGAAGTGCAGATGACTGGGAAGGGCAATGAGCGATACGTGCGCACACTGGCGTTCGGCAAAAAGGTCAGTCAGGACGACGGAACGGGACGGGAGAAAGAAGAACACCAATGTGATGTGATCTTGTGTGTGGTCGGTGCAGATTGACAACAAGCACCAGAGGAGGGAATTCATGCAGGTAAACGAACGAACACCGGCACCGGCAAAGGCTTGCTTGATTGCGGCTTCGATTGGCCGCCTGTCTGTCTGTCTGTCTATCTATGTCGCTGTGTGCGGTGTGTGTATTCCGTCCCCCTCAGCAATCGATCGGCAGGATAGAGGGCCTGGAGGAGTTCAAACAATTCCTCCAGGAGGCCATCCAATACAACGGTCAGTCAGTCATGGATGGATGGATGGAGGGAGGGAGGGAGGGAGGGCGAACTACCTGACAACACACACACACAAACGCCTGTCTGTCTTTCTGTCTGTCTGTGTGTCCATCGATCAGAGCACAGCGACAAGCCCATCTTCAGCGACTCAGAGGTATCGCGGATCCGGGAGATGATAGCCGACTGCGACCTCATCAACCCCCTCATCACCAAGCCGCGCGTCGACTTCCCCGGCATGCACGGCGCAGACAACCCTCTCAACGAGGCAGAGGACAGGCCCTACTCGTTCCCAAGACCAGCACCGCGGCAAGCCGCCGGCTGAGAGAGTGAGGGAGTGAGCCAGCGACACAGCCAGAGAAGGACGGAGCGAGACAGGGGAGGGAGGGAGGGAGGGATGCGTAGTCATGAGGCTGCATGTGTGTGTCGATAAGCAAGGTGGATGTATGCTTTTAAGGGTCGGCGGCAAACTGGCAAGATGCTGGTGTGACGTCAAATGATATTTTGCGGGTGGGTACGCAATGCGGGTTCAAAACCCTACAACCTGACAAACCTCAACCAACACCTTCAAACCCCAACCCAGACGATTTGAACCCAAGGCGCTGAGCTCGCAGATCCCAAGGCAGATCTCGAGGCATCCTCAGCCTTGTTTTCTTTTGGCTGAGGATGCCATCGGCTTCCCCTTCCTCTGGGGGTCATGTTGGTCCTCGTCCGGTCCTCGTCCGTGCCCATTTGGCTGTGGTTGGCGTCTCCGATCTTTCCTCGTGATGCTGCCCGCCGCAGCTCATCATACCGCTCAGCCTTATTGGCTCTTCCTCTGGCGTCCTTCTCGCCCCCCCGGCACGCTCTCCCACATCCCCCCGAGCCTCAATTGGGTCTCCATCGTGAAGATCTGCTTGACGACGCCGTCTCAGCGGACCGACGTGACGAGAACTGCCCTCGCTCCTGCCTGGGACATGCGGCTTCCCCCCCGTCCCCGTTCGTCAGGGTGTGCTGAACCGCTGGTGTTGCCGTGGTGAAGCTGCAATGATGCTTGCGTAGGGATGGGAGGGCATCTGCTTTATTGCATGGTTCGCTTGTTGCACTGGCACCGTGATCATGATGTGCTCTGTGTGGTGTGGGTGGAGGCGGTCTGTCATGTCTTGTCATTTGGATGGTCTCTGTGTCTGAGGTAGCCATCACGTGAGGTCGCACGCCGCCATGTCTTTTCTTTTGCGTGCACATGATTACGCGTGTGGTTATACTTCGGCGTGCCTCTGTGTATTGAGACCAGACTCCTGTCATTCATGGTGCTGCCTCTGTCCGTCTGTGGGACCCTTCTTGCCTCTGTCTGTCTAGCTTGCTTCCCCCGCCTTCCCCCTGCCTTTCATGTCCTCGTGCTCATCATCTTCGTTTGAGTGCTTGGTGGTGGGGGTGAAGCGGCTGGTGATGTCTTGTCATTGGTGTGGTCT
>CDMY01000022.1:66601-90741 GCA_001179505.1 Vitrella brassicaformis
GAAGGGATGGAGTGCACCTTAGGTATTGTCTATCATATGTTGCAGGGCCTCATGGCCTGACTAACTGTTTCCTTCTCTCTCCCTTTGCTATCTTCCTCTCTTCCTTCCCTATGGGTCCCGTGTGTGTATGGTGGTGTATTCATGTGATTGGCTGATTGTTGCTTTGGTGGTTCAGAGGGCGCTCATTTTTCTACTTCCCCCTTCTGGCTTCTGTACACTTGCCATGGCTCTTGCTGGGCGACAGCGCCCGTTCTTGTGTATGTAGCCGGAATCGGTGTTTGTCAATGTTCTATAAGGCAGCCAGTGCTCTCTGTTGCCATCTGTTTGTCCGCCGGTGCCAGTGCAGGGAGGGGTAGACAGGCCGTGTGCATGCTTTGCATGTACATGCTGCTAGTTTAGTGCGTGAGACAACAGGATCCCTCCGGGGTTACAGACACGAGTCTCGTTAAACACACTAACCAACCAACCACTGGCACGACCGCACAAGCAAAAACACACGTAAGCACGTGGCAGGGAGCAGCAGGACACCTACATCTTCTCCTTGACATTGATTGATGTCTATTGCGCATGTGTGCAGGCATCGCATCTGTCACTGAGTTCCAGACCCGCCCGGCTTTCCATTTCATCGATGGCACCGTCTGTGGCGTTTGTCGCCCTCTTGCATCTCTCGCTGAGCACGGCGTTCTGCCCTCCCCACGCCACACACATACGCACACGCCTCACCCCACCCCAGCCACTCCTCTCCCACACACAAGGGGACCAGACCAATGTAAGGCAACGCACACGCGCCTGGCACACACAGACATGGAAAGCATCGCTGTCACGGCTGTGCTGTGCTGTGCTGTGCTGTGTTGTGTTGTGTGTGTGTGACCATCCATCTATCCCTCCCTCCCTCAATTGACCATATGTCAGGCGCTGGCCAAGTATGGCCACCTTCAGGCTGAGATCGACGCCTTGAAGCGGAAGGAGGCCGAGATCATGGGGGTGATCGGGGGGGAGCAGAAGGACACGCTGCTGTCGTTCTTCCCGTGGCGCAAGATCCTCTACGCCAACCAGCTGAGGGAGATTGAGAAGGAGATCGACTGGCGCAGGGAGGAGCAGCGCCAGCTGCAGATGGTATGTATATATGGTCATTTCTGCGGCCAACAAGAGGGAGGGACACGGCTGTGTGTGTGCCTGCGTGTGTGTGTGTGTGTGTCTTCTCAGGAGTACTACGAATTGTTGCCAAGCGAGTGACTGGACACGTACACACACATCTAATCTGGGTTGGGTGCTCGGATGAGATGAGACTTCGGTGCAGGGCAGAGGCAAAGAGACGAGGGCGTATGTTGCTTAGGAAGAGATTGGTATCGTATCTATTAGATAGATTGATGAGTGAGGGAGCCAAGAGGGAGAGCGTCCCTCCCTCAACGAAACACGACAAGACTGAGTGGATCGATCAGTAAGGAAGGTGGGATGGGCCGGCCGGGGAGTGCGTGGAGCCACCGGATGGTTTGCTTGTTTTTCCGACTGACATCTTTTGTACATACGTCTGTCTATCTGTGTGTGTATGTGTCTGTATGGGTCACAGAGAGAGGGAGAGAGAGAGAGAGAGAGAGGAGCCACACGCACGACGCCTACTTAGTCAGTGGCTGTCTGTGTGGCCTTGAGCTTTTTCCTATCCTCTGCCTGCGACTGACTGAGCGAGAGAGAGAGGGAGAGAGTTGCCGGCTCGATCTTTTTGGTTCTGACATGTCATGTGTGTACCGTAGGTATGTGGCGAATACGAGCTCGGGGCAGAGACCCCCAGACGGACAGACATGAGTGAGTGTAGCTAACTCTTTTTCCGTCCCGACACACACGAGCGCTCATTGATTGATTCATCGACACGGCGCGATGCAATCAGTGTCCTCTCCGCCACACAAGCGATTGAATGTACACCTTGAATGTATTGTATCCACAGCCACAAACGCGTCACGAAAGCAGACAGACCAGATCGTCCCTAGCTGCAGCCATATCCATCCATCGGTTGGCCTCAGTCAGTCGGAGTGCCTCTCCCCCACTCCCTCAAGCGAAGAGGAGGTGGACTGCGGGGCCAAAGAGTCGACGACACTGCCGTGCTCATCTCCTCCTGCTGCTGGGGGGCCGGGGGCCGACGATGGTGGCGGGACTGAGGTGGGCTGGCCGGCGTGGGAGATGGTCTTGTAGATGCCCATCGCCTGGGCGACCTGACACACGCACACCACACACGCGAGACAGACAGACAGACAGACAGGGATGGATGGATCCATGTGTAGGGAGCTGCGTGTCAGTGAGGGAAAGAAGGTACCATCGATGCGGGGTCTGAGGCGTTGGCGGGGATGATCATAGTGGAGCCCTCCTTGGCTATCCGACTAAAGGCAGCCACGTACTGCACATACGCACACACAGACACACACACACACGCACATGTCTGCCTTCTGTGAGTGGGGTGTGTGTGCCTGCCTGTTCTGCGATCCTGAGTGCGACTGCGTCCCGTCCGCCCGACTGGAGGATGGCCTTGGAGAGCTGGTTGATGCCGTCGGCTGTGGCCGTGGCGCGCTGCCTTATCGCCTCGCCCTCACCCTGAACCACACACACACACACACAGCATCTGTGGGGGGGCAGCGTTGCTGGCTGGCGGGCTGGCTGACCTCTGCTTGTAGTATGACGGATCTGCTGCGGCCCGTGGCGATGTTGATCTCGCTCTCGCGCTCGCCCTCACTCTGCACACATGACACACACCATCCATCCGCTGATCCATTGATCTGTACCAATTCACCCGCACGCCCACCTGCAGGATCTCTGCTCGTTTCCTCCTCTCGGCTTCCGCCTGGACGGAAGCGATCCAGACAGACAGACAGACATATGTCGTCTGTCTGTCTGTCGGTCGGTCGGTCTGTCTGTCTGTATGTCTTTGGGGTCGGTCGGCTCACCTCCATTTCCATGGCGTGGCGGACACTTTTCGGGGGCACGATGTCACCTGGACCCCGCAGGCAAGCGAATCGACGCCATGTCATGCAGCCGCTGCCTGTCTTTGTGTGCGCTGTGTACTGCTTACGGATTTCGTATCTCATGCACTTGATGCCCCAGGAAGACGCTGCATCGTTGATGGCCTGACACACACAGACAGACACACACACACACGCATAAGGGCTTCATTCGGTGCCTGATGGCCCTCCATCTAGCAGCATACCTGGACAATGCCGAGGTTTAGCGAGTCCCTCTCTTGGAAGGTCTTATCGAGCGTCAGCTTGCCTGCATCCATCCATCCATCCATCCATCCATCCACACGGCACACACAGGGACGAATGGACGGCCTTGCTCTTTCCTGCACTGCCCCCACCCACCCAGCTCTGAGCGCATCGTGGTCTGGGCGAGCTGAGCGATTCGATCAACACATCAACCAACCGATGAATGGACGTGATCGCCTGCTCCCCTGCCCCCGGTCTGCTGTGCCCCTCCTCACCTGTGTGAGCGCATAGATGGGGCTCTCGACGCCATAGGATGCCTCATAGGCATTGACAATCCTCACGTAAAGCACGCCGTCGATCTGTATCGTCACGTTGTCCTTCGTTATCGCAGTCTGACCACACAACACACCAAACACACACACACACACACACACACGCACACTCTCTCTCTCTCTCTCTCTCTCTGCCTGCCAGTCAGACAGCCTGCCTGGTTGGGAATGGGTATGGCCTCCTCCTTGAGGTTGTGTATGTAAGATATCTTGTCGACCAGCGGTATGAGGAAGTGCAGCCCCGGCTCCAGCACCGTCTTGAACTTGCCGAACCGCTCCACCACCCACGCCGTCTGCTGCGGCACCAGCACGAACCCAAAGTGGTGCACGTCGATGCGCTGTGAACGCTGCACTGAAGACGCGAAGCTGCGACCGAGTCGGAACGGGATCAGACCCATCAGGCTCGTCATAGCTAATAGTGAGGGTGGGAGGGATTGATGGATGCCTTGGTTGTTGTCTTGGCAATTGTCTTGGCCGCCCCTTCGGAAAGACAAACAACTGGATGTGACAGATCTCAGAGATCTCTTCGAGCTGGTGGCCCTGCCGGCTTCCTGCGTGTGTGGGAGGCCTGCACGCGCCCTTTCTCTGCGTGGACAGTCGGCTCCCGAATTCTTCGGCGATCCATTTTCGGCTTAGCTCGCTGATCTTCGGCATTTCTCCCGCCCTTGGAAGGGGTGTTGGGATTTGAGTCAGAGCTGAATCAGAGGAAGAAGGTACAAAAGATCCATGACGACGGGAGCTGTGTGCGTGAATTGGTTTGGCAGATGCGTGTGTCGAGGAGGAGTCTAGTTAAGCTTACGGGTCCGTCGAGCAGCGCCGCACACAGACAGATCAGATGCACACACACAGACTGTCTGTGGTAGAGATTTCACTTCTCGTTTGTTCTGTAATGCATTCGATGCAGGCGTGATGAATGAGATGAGTGAGGTCCACGCACCTGCGGCTGCGGCAAGTCTGCACAGGGGGTGGCCCACAGTACACACACAATGGGTACGTGGGTGCGGTTCGGTGCGGTGGATACACATCGCATCCGCAGGCAGGCAGACAGGCAGACAGACACACAGACAGACGAACAGGCTGACAGACAGGCATAAGACGATGATTGAGGTCCCACCCACACGTGCGTCTGTCTGCATTGCCCACATCCTTTCATCTGTGTCGTGTGTGTCACTCACTGACCGCATGGCATGCAGGACGGTGTACGGGCGATCGAGTGCCAAGTCTGACGGTGCCGATTCGGTGTATGAAGACTACGTGCTTGTCCCGGCCGCCCACGGGGTGACCGCTCACTCATTCGTCGTCCCCGTCAACAACACAGACGCACAAGTGGTCAGTCAGCACACCAACTAACCAAACCTGCCTGCCTGTTACATATGTAGCTGCATGCAGACGGTTTTGATGTCGTTCCGCAAGGATGGCGCCTGTGTTGTACCCTTCAAGATCGCCGGCCTCGACAAGTCCGTGACCGACCCCTCAGTCGTCGACCTGAACGAAAACGCGGCGCCGCGACCGATGGCCGACAAAAGTCTTCACCGGGGCGGCCCCTCCGCACTCCAATTCTCCCCCTCCCCGTCCTGGCGCCATGGCCACCTTCGCCGCCTACAATCATCTTCCCAGCCTCCCTGAGGAGCAGGCAGACATGGCCAAGCGATTGGTCGACGGCATCCGCCAAGCCAACGACACGGCCGGCATGTCCGAGAGCAGCGGCCTGGACCCGTGGGAGGATCGACTCGCGAAGAACGTTTTTGTCGGCCCCGCACACCCACCCACTGACTTACCACCAGACACACAATCTCGAGGGTCTTCACTGGCCTCACGCTTCAGACAGGCAGACAGATAGGGTGCTCTTCGGAGCTGGCTTTGTCTTGTGAGAGGGTGTGTCTAAGGCGTGAATGCGACGAGACTTGACTGACAAGCTTTGTTCATGCAAGCAGACGTTGAATGGTCCACGCCTCATGTTGGCCACAATATCGGCCAGTTGAGGACTTACACTGACAAGACATTGCACAAGCTGACAAGACTTGCACGTGACACTTACAACTGCATCGGCACACAGAAGCTCGAGGCACGTGAATAACAAGGCAGATAAAAAGCCTCCACGCATCAGTCACATAAAAATCAGATGCAATCAGATAAACACCAGATGCAATAAATCCCCACCACACGACTACGTGCAAACACACCGACGCCCTCCACCCTCTCTGTCTGAATGTCTGGTTGATTCACAAATGCCATTTACCCCCCTTCACCCTCCCAACAATACACCGAGTGACTTGGCCTATCCATCACGACAGAATGGCGGTACTCCAGCCTGTAATGGGCTGGCGGCACATGGGGCAATCCTCCAGCTGTGTGGCGCAATCCTGACACACACAGAAGTGGTTGCACGGCCGCAACACCAGGCGCCGCTCCCTTTCCTGGCATATCAGGCACGCGGCGGCCTCAACCCTTCCCTGCTGATTTTGTTCCTGCATCTGCTGGCGCAGTTCGGCCTCGCCCATCTCGCGCGTCTTGTGCTGGGCTCTGGTGAGGAGGGCCTGGAGTTGCGGCAGTTCTGTGGTGGTGATGGTGGTCAGTCGGTCAGCCAGCTGCATGGCGAAGCCCATCACCTCCTCCTTGGTAGTCAAGCCCTCAAACGTCTCAGTCAACCTGAAAGACACAATACACATGGAGAGGCAGACCGAAATCAGTGGCTGCCATCTTCCTGTGTTAATCTATTTGTATTACTTGTCGATGTGATGGCTTCGGAGCTCCTCAATGTCGGCCTGGAGCGCCCGACTGCTCTCATGCAGACTGACCGAGACAGACAGAGAGAATAGAGGGCATGCCCTGTCACCGTGTGTGCGCCGCCTTTGTCCCACCTGGCTATCTCTTGTCTGAGAGATTCCTCTCTAGCAGCCGAGGCCCTGCAATGCAGCAACAAGTTCACACACGAGTGTTTTGGTCATTTACACGTGCTCCTGACCTCACTCACCGTTTGTCAGCCTCCAGTTGGCGCTTGTCGCCGTCCGCCACGCGAAGTCTCTCTTGCAGCCTGCCATGGAAAGACAGCGCACATACAAGCGTGTGTCTGCTGGGAGAAGTGTGTCTTCCTCACTCGGCCGTTTGCTGACGGAGGTCACCGTTGTTGTCGACCGCACTGTGAAGAAGCAGCAGCAGGTTAACAGGTACATGCTGGGGGGGACATAAGGTGACTCTGGCAGGCCACGTGCATTGTTGGTGCCTGCCTGACCGCGCGATGTTCCTGTCCTGCTCCTCACGGGCCGCAAAGGCCGGCGCACGCAACCTTCTCACACACCACATCTTGCGTAAGACGGTCTGGAGCACCTCCATGACGGTCTCACGCAGCGACGAGGCGTTGCACGTACCCATCGCGCTGTTGAAGTGCTTCTGCGTCACGACCATACTGTCCAGGACCTCAGCGTCGATCTCGCGCTCAAAATCGATCAAATCCATCTTCTCACGGATGCACTGAGATGCTGCTTCACTGCACAGCTGCGCCAGGTCCGCTCCCTGCGTAGTGCGCATAAGCGGCGTGGCTGGTAAGTGACAGGCTTTCGACTTACCACAAATCCTTCCGTGTTTGTAGCGAAGTCCTCTAGCCTGACGTTCTCGTGGAGCTTCATGTCGCGCGTGTGGATTCTGAGGATTTCCAGGCGACCATCATAGTTTGGCACCCCGACGCTGATCTCGCGCTCAAAACGCCCAAACTGACGAAGCGCCATATCAACCTTGTCTGGCCGGTCGGTCGCCGCTGATCAACGAAGCCAAGCACAGCATTTGCTGCATAATTTGTGGGAGCATGTACGTTTGTTGTCTCTTGTCTTATTACCAAAGACCACCACTTGTTGGCGCTCTTTGACCCTATCCATCAGTGTCACCAGCTGCGACGCCACGCGGCGCTCCACCTATACACAGCTCGGGCGAGCGCACATATGTGGCTAACCACGATGTTTCTTTTGTCTCTGACTGACTTCTCCATTGATCTGGTCGCCTCTTGGTGCGATAGACTCGATGTGGTCGATGAACACTATGGCGGGGCTGTTCCTTTCGGCCTCTTCGAAGGCGCGCCGCAGGATCGTGACACCGTTGGCCATCTGGGATATCACCTCGGGCCCGTTTATGGGGAAGAAATTCGCACCTGTCTCGTTGGCAACGGCACGCGCTATCAAAGTCTTGCCGCACCCTGAACGACCATGGTGGTTAACACATACAGCCAATCACAGAGAGAGAGAGAGAGAGTGATGTTTGGTGGTCGAGGGCAGCTGGGTGTGTTTGCATACGCGCGTGTGTGCGTGTGCATATGTGTGTACCTGGCGGTCCATACAGCAGCACACCGCAGGGCGGCTTCCTAGCCAAGTTCTGGAGAACCCTGGGGTGGCGCTGCGTGAAAGTGACCGAGCACTTTACAACATACAGGCTCACTCGGTGTGGCGGCTCACCAGTGGGACTTCGATCATTTCTCTGATCTGCGCCATTTGTCTGCGGCAGCCCCCGACATCCTCGTAGCCCACATCGTCCAGCCTCTCCTCGTCCTCGCGGATGATAGCCTCACCCTGATGACACACATCGACACACGAGACGCGAATGACATGAGGTGGCGAGCAGTAGATAGAGGGAGGGATGGCTACCTACTGCCCAGAGACTGACTGACTGACTGACTCAGTGAGTGAGAGAAGAAGGGGCCAGTCTGCCTGTGCGTGTGTGTGTGTGTGTGTGCGTGTGTGTGTATGTACACCTCGCAGTGGATGACGGTGTTCGGCGCGACGATGCAAAACTCACCAGGATCCACATCCACTACCTACAAAGGACACACTTGTGGCTATCCTTTATGTCTGTCTTGTGTGTACCTTGAATTCGACGGGCCGGAATTCGCCGCGCACAAGAAACGTGTCCCCCGTGCGCAAGGGCCGGTAGGCCTCCGTGAAGTAGGGCTTCAGGTACGTGTCGAACAAGTTGCCTGTGAGGCCCTCAATCGTGTCGGCAAAGGGCGACACGTGAATGCGCTGACCGACACACCACACACACAGACAGAGAGGAAGACCATGTAGTGGGTGCACCGTCACAGTTCGCCCGACCTGCGTACCTTCCCGTAAGCGACATCGCCGGCTGAGTAGATGGACACGATGTCGCCGAGCAACACCCGTAGGTTCTTGCGTATGACCTTGTTCATGCGGATCTTGCCCTCGTCGAGGTCTTCTGTGTCGGCCAACACGATGCACACCGTATTGCGCTCATCGGCTTTGATCAACACTGTGTCGCCGCGCCACAAATTCAGGTCTGATCAATCAATCACATGAATAGACAGACACCCGACAGCGACGCCATCCAATGTCACACTCAGCCGAGGTGTGCTCACCTTCCATGCGCGTCGGGTTGAGTGCGACGACAGAGTTGTCATCGTTGACGGCTTCCTCGACAATCAGCCTGTTGACGGGTCGCAACATGCTCTCACGTCTAGTGGCTGGATGCCGGTGCCGATATCTGTGTCGCAACATGCTCTCACGTCTAGTGGTTGCATGCCGGTGCCGATATCTGTGTTACGTGACGGAGATCTTGGTAAGAAGAGCGGCAAAACCGGAAAAGGAGGCCAGAAGAAACCCTGAACCCCGGAACCCTGAAACCCGACCCTTCGCGGCGATCTACTCATGTAGCGCTTTCCTTTCTCATCTTTGCGCGAGTACACCAGGACGAGATCTGATGAGTGAGGACAGCCAGAGATCCCGCTGAGCATCAAATCATGCGCAAGACGAGCATCAGAGGCAACGAGAGGGGCGGAGGCTCCAAAGGAGGGAGAGGAGGCGACAAGGCCGCCAACAGCAGCAGCAGTGGCCCGAGGAAACCCATTCAAAAGGCAGCAACAAAGGGGAGAGTCGGTGGGAGAGGCGGCATCAAGGGCCCAATGGCCACCAACAAGAGAGCCAAGCCAAAGCAGAAGCCAAAGCAGAAGCAGAAGCAGAAGCAGAAGCAGCACCAACAGGCGAACAAGAAGTTGCCATCCCCCTCCACACCCCGTCAACAGCATGAGCAACAGCAGCAGCAGCAGCCCAATAAGGCCACTGATCAAGGGAACCGAGATGCGTCGCAATCGTCATCGAGTGGGCCAAAGGGGAGGAGGGTGGTGGGTGTGGGTGTGGCGAAGAGGAAGGCGCGGCCTCGTCCCCCCGACGGTTTGTCCAAGTCGCAGCAGCGCAAGTGGGTGCTCAAGGAGAGGCTCAAGCGGTTCAAGGGCGACTATGAGTTCGCACACACATGCAATGTAGGCCTCGTGTGGCGGCTGGGGTGGGGGAGGGGAGGCTCTCATTTGTGTCTGTGTCTGTGTCCATGTGTGTGTGTGTGTGTGTGTGTGTGTTTGTGTGGTTGGTTCAGCTGCTGTATGCTGGTGTGTTGGGCGCGCACAAGACACACGACAAGGCGCCCGACGAGGTGGCCAAGCTCATGGCCCATATCGACAAAGACATGGAAAAGGTCAACAACACGTGTGTCATGACACACGCCACCAGGCCACACGAGTGTGTGTGGTGTTTTGCTGTGTGTGGGATGGTGTTCAGATGACCAACAGCGCCCCCGTGTGGCGGGCCATCCAGGCCTGCCTCAAGTTTGGCAACCCACAGCAGCAGCGCCAGATCGTCGACAGACTCAAACACAAAGGTAGGTGCAGTGCCCCACAGCACAGCACAGCGCAGCACAGCACAGCCCCCACCAACACCAGCAGCAGCGGCATCATCTCTCTCTGTCTGTCTGTCTGTGTCCTTCGACACAGATCAGGTGGTGCGCATGTTGGAGGGCAAGCTGGCGCACAAGCTTGTCATGAAGTGCTACTTGTATGGGTCTAAAGAGCAGAAGGCCCACATACTCAAGGGGCTCATGGCGCACCCCGAACTCTTCTACTCCAAGGTGAGCGGCGGGGTGGGGTGGGGGTGGATGGGGACGTGTGTGTGTCAATCCATCCATCCGTGTGTAAGTGTCTGCCTTGGTTGTCAGTATGGCGCCACTGTGTGGGAGTATATCTACTGCATGGACCTCTCAAGCAAACAGTAAGTCACCGACACACACACACTCACACCCGGCCGGACACACCTCTGTCTGTCTGTCTGTCTGTCTGTCTGTCGGGTTAGGCAGCGTGGGATGCTCTACAAGCTGGTCCTGCCGCGGACGATTGAGCTGAGCCTCCCCTCGGTGCAGGATGTCCCCTTCGCAAAGCTCTTTGACGCCATCCCGCCAGCCGAAAGGCAGCTCCTCATGGGTAAGTAGCACAGGCAGGCAGGCAACCTTAGTGTGTCGAGTGTGTGCGTGCGTGTGTGTGTGGTTGATAGATTCGTTGGCTAAGGTGTTTGAGCGGTGTGTGGACAAGGAGCTGCTGGACAAGGTGATCGTGCACCACCTGCTGAGACACTTCACCGTGTAGGCAAACCACCGACCCACACACACACACTCACACACACACACACACACACAAGTGTGTGATGATGTGTGTGTGCTCTGCACCATTTAAGCCACGCGAGTGCCGAGCAGCTGGCGGACTACTACGAGCGGCTGGAGGACGGCTCGCCACACCTGCTCGAGTCGAAGGAGGGCACAGAGGTAAGAGAGGTCACACCGCCCCCCCCCCCTCCCCCCCACACACACACATCCATCCATCCATCCCATTGCGCGTCCACAGATGCTGGTGCGTATGGTGGGTGTGGCGACCGCCAAGCAGAGGAAGAAACTCGTCAAGAGCATCAAAGCCAGAGGGGTCAGTCAGTCTGCTGCACAACATTCGCATGGGAGAGAGAGAGGGGGGGAGGGAGCAAGTGAATCTCTCTCTCTCTCGCTCTCCCTGTGTGTGTGTGTGTGGTGTCATCTGTGTGTATGCAGATGGCCGAGCTAGCCACCAACCAGGCGGACTACCTGCTCATAGCGCGGCTGCTGTCGATCGTATGATAAATAAGCACATCGTGAGTAGTGTGGTCCTGAAGTGCATGTGTGTGTGTGGGTGTGTGGGTGTTCATTCAGGTGGACGACACTGTGCTGCTCAACACGACCGTCCTAAAGGTGCAGCACACCCACCACCCCATCCATCCACCCACCCACCCCTGCACGCCTCATGTGTGTCACAATCAGGACATATTCCCCTCACTGTCGCGTGTGTGCTTCGACAAGTACGGCAAGAAGGTCATACTGCAGGTGCTGTGCCCGCTGAGCCCGCACTACTTCAACGCTCACGAGAGGCTGTTGCTCACGGCCGACGCGCCGGCGAGGTGGGTGGGTCGGTGGGAGGGAACACAACACCCTCAGAGAGGCAGGGAGGGAGGGAGGGAGGGTTGTGATGATGCATTCGTTAGTATTAGCTCTATCCGACCGGCTCGCTTCTCGCTGGCCGCTGAGCTGAGAGTTCAAACACTACTGAACGACCTTCCGCGCACACACACACACAGAGAGAGAGAGAGAGAGAGAGACAGAGAGAGAGAGAGGGGGAGAGGCAGCCACAGAGAGAGGGGGTTGGGTGGCGATCGCTGTGATGAAGCACACGATTACCTCTACCGAAGGGGCCCACTTAGGTCACTGTAGACAACTCGTTTCAGCCTTGGCTGAGCAAAGGCCACACCACCCCCTCTCCTCCACCCCCACATATAACACATACAAACAAACACACACACACGATGAGTGACTGAATGAATCGACGAAATGACACCCTCCATCCCTGTCTGTCTGTCTTTCTGTCTGTCTATGTGCGTGTGTGTCTCACACAGTGTCAAGGACCCCCTCCAGCGGCGGAAGGAGCTCCTCCAAGCCCTCATACCCAGGCTTCATGACGCCATCCTGCACCCACAGCCATCCACAGCCGCAGCCGCAGCCACAACCCCCGAGCAAGCCGAAGAGCAGAAGAAACACAAGGCAAGCTTAGCTTATCCAGAGGGTTGCCAGGGCAGGGGGAGACCCTCTAATTGTGTCTGTGTTTGTGTTTCTTGTGTGTCTCTCTGTCTGTCTCTCTGTGTCAGGCGCGGAAGGAGAAAGGTCTGCGGCTGCTCCGTGGACAGGATGAGCATGAGCATGAGAAGGGGAAGGAGGAGGAGGAGGAGGCGGCGGCGGCTGCCGCTGCCGCTGGTGGTGATGGTGGTGGAGGTGGTGGTGTCCCGTCGCTGCCTTCTCGATCTGTCGATTGGCTCACTCACGCACAGTACGTCCCACCCCCACTACCACAGCAGACACACAGACAGACACACAGACACACAGACAGACAGACAGACACACAGAGAGGGGTGCTATGCTATGCTGTGCTATGTGGTGTTATCTATCTGTGCAGTGCGCGTGACGTGCTGATCGAGTATCTTCGGCTCACACGGGGTGAGTGGCGTGGTGTGTGGTGTGTTATGGTCGGAGTGTCGTTCGTGAGCTCACCTGTCTGCCTGTCTGTCTGCCTGCCTCTGTGTGTCAGACGCTGCTGTGGTTCGGAGGATGCTCGACGAGATGCGGCAAGAGGTCAGCGCGTGAACGGGTCATAGTGACCCCCCCCCCACCCACCCACACGAGATTGCTCTGTCCCTCCCTCTCGCTCGCCCACTCACTTCAGGCATCCGACAACCCCCACACAGACACAATCGGCGACAAGTGAGCAGCCAGATCAGCAACCCACGAGCAAACCCACACGCACACTCCACTCCCCTCCCCGTTGTCCCTCTGTGTGTGTGTGCGTGTGTGTGCAGGGTGGGCCATTTCACCCTGGTCGCACTGCTGCGCCTCAACGCGTCCCTGAAGCAACGAGCCGACCACCACCAGCAGGAGCAGCATCATGAGACGCTTTTCAGCCCCGACACAGGCATTGAGGCGGCCGACACAGACGCAATAAACGACTTGCTGCTGGGAGGTGAAAGCGATCATGGTGGCGAGGAGAGTGGGAGTAGCGGGTCATTTGAGCGCGCTGTGTGGGAGGTGATGGTGCGGCGGGGGGTGGGCCGGGTGCTGGCCACGAGGGGCGTGTTCGTCCTGATCGAGATGCTCAGGCAGACACACCTCCCTCCTGACCTTGCACACGAGGTGAGACCACACACACACACACACACAGAGAGAGAGAGAGAGAGATGGACCTTGGCACATCCATCCATCCATCCATCGGATGTGTGTTGTGTGTTGGCTGGCTGCAGATCCGCCGTGTGGTTGGCCGGGGTGCGCTGGACGAGGCGCGTGCCGCACTCGACCAGCGGGGTGAGAGCCGCAAAGGGCTCGACCTGCTGGGGGAGCTCATCGAGGAGAATGACGGCGGCGACAACAAGCAGCAGCACAAGAGGAAGCGGCATAATGACAGCAGCTGCAGCGATGAGGGGCGGGGGAAGAAACACAAACTGCCTTGAGTGAGCGAGGGAGGGCGGGAGGGTGGGAGGCAGGCGTCGGATGTATGGTACCATTCGGTGAGTGAGTGGATCAGTCGGCCAGCTAGAAGGAAGGAGTGGGTCTCTCTCGTCAGTCACACCATTCAACTTAACTAACTTGCACGAGAGAGACAACGCATCAATGTGCGCAGCTATCAGATCAAACATGCCTTAGTCGGTCGCATCCACACACACACACGCAATCACTCACTCACTCACTACACACACGTTCGGTTCGGACGCCCGCAAATAAAGAGAGCCTCAGAGCCACCGAGAGAGACACACAGAGAAAGGTCTACAGAGAGGGAGACCCTCACACAAGGACATAGGACAATCCAACACAGTTACACTCTCTCGTGAGCCCCCCACCCCCACCAGCCAAGCCCCCCACCCAACAGACACACAGACGCACATCATCGCTGGCTGTCCGTCTGATGATTCTCCGAGAATGGTGGCGGCGGCGGGGGCTCGACCACCCCAACCAGCCTGTTGATCTGGTGGAACAGCAGCCGCCCCGCCCCCCCACCCCCGCTCCCACTCCCACCGTCATGCTCATCTCCCGCCTCACCACTCGCAGTCTGTGAGTGTGACAGCGGAGTGAGGTAGACGGACGTGGCCTGGCTGAGCGTCCGGGACCGATGCTGCTGCTGCTGCTGCTGGGGGGTGCGGCTGCCGTGGTCGGCGAGGTGCTCGTGGTGGCTCTCGTCGATCTTTTCCAGGCTGATGGCCTGGAGCTCTGTGTGGTTGCCGGCAGATGACTTGCGCTTCGCCTTTTGACTTGTGGTGCGGATGGGCGAGAAGCCCCCGGCGCTCGAGTTGCTCTCCTCGTGCTCGAGGGTCAGCGGGGCCAGCGAGCCCCTCTCACTCAGCGACGCGTTGCTGCCGCCCCCCAGCCCGTCGGGTGAGCCCAGCGGGGCACTCGCCACGCTCCTCGACGCGGGAGGAATTGACATTAGCCGGGGCACCACCGGTCGAGGCCCACCACCCACACAAATGCCTTCCGCCGGGGAGAAGAACGAGGGGTCTTGCGACAGTCGAAGGCAGAGGTCGGGGTGGCTGGAGCTGTGGTGGACCGCCGGGCCGTCCGACCGCTCTTGCTGTCGTTGCTGCTGTGTGTTGGCGGCATGCACATGCCCATGCCCCTGGGCGGCGAGGGAGGTCCGCAGCCGCATGGCGGGGGTGCGGCTGGTTTGCCCCGGGAGCCGCCAGGATGATGATCCAGGTGTGTGTCGGTGTGGGTGTAGGTGTGGCATCGGCAGCACCAGGTGGTTCCGCAGCGATGGGTCTGACCTCGACAGAGGGATGGACGATGACCCAGCCGATGAGCCCGTGGTGGCAGTGGTCGTGTTGGTAATGGCAGCGGTGTGCTGCCGGTCTCTCTCCCGCGCTGCTGAGGCTGACGAGTGGCGCGTTAGTGAGGGGGGATGGGCGGTGGTGAGCACCTTTGCGACCTGCCGGCGGTGGTGCTGTTGAAGTGTGTGGCTGTAGGAAGCCAGCGAACGACGGTCACCGCGGGAATCGTCCTGCGAGATGTGTCAAGCAAGACACACAAGACACACACACACACACACACACACACAGGGGGAGAGAGCCCGCATGTGTGCGTGTGGGTGTGTGGGTGTGTGGGTGGATTGGATCTTGCCTGTGAGTGCGAATGTGAGTGCGACGAGGCGAACGAGAACCGCAGCTGCGGCGAGGAGCCGCGGTGGGTCAGCAGGGGGGAGAGTCCCACACTGACACCACTGCTGGCTGGCGTCCCGCTCGCGTGTTTCCTCCTCCGGGCCCATGCCATCGATCGGCTCACGTGCTGCTGGTGCTGGTGGTGCTGGTGGTGCTGTTGTGGGTGTGGGTGTGGGTGTGGGCGTTGTGTGTCGCGGATCATGCTGGCGAATGAGGAGTAGAGCATGAGATGGCCGCCGCAGTTCTGACACTTGGGGGCACACACACGCACCAGGCGGTTCCAGAACTGACCGACCAGGGCACAGACAGACAGACAGACAGACAGACAGAGAGAGAGGGAGGGAGAGGGATGGAGAGCTCACACCAAGTCTGTGTGTGCGTGTGTGTGTGTATGTGTATGTGTGTGTCTGGGAGGGGGGAGGGGGCAGGTACATTACCTTGTCGAAGTCCCTGACGTCATAGCAGTGGAACTGGACGGTCCTCGGATATGCCGCAACCTGCACAGACAAACGACCCATTCCCACCCACCCCACACAGCATGACCATGACCACACACGCTTCGCTTCCTCCCTCCCCACCCACCCACCGCCCCAGCTCACATCACCTCGATGGTCCGCAAGGTCTCGCTGCTCCGGCCCCCACAGATGTTCCGAACCGGCCGCTCCCACACGGTCAGCCGGCAGCCCGGCCAGATGTACCTGATTGCAATCCATGCCATGGCATCTATCTCTCCAGTCAGTCAGTCGCTCATCCCTCACTCACAGTCGTTCGCTGGGCGTGAAGTCCATGTAGGTTCGGTAGGAGAGCAGCTGGCCGCCGCCGCAGGGCGAGTCGAGGATAACCATCCACCGCCGGCGCCACACCCCCAGGTAGCGGCTCTTCTTCGCCAGCCACACACCCTTCGGCAAACGAACTATCGAGCTGCTCTGAGGACCTGGTGTACCAGGTCAACAAACAAACAGACAGACAAACAGACAACACGAACCACACATGCCATGCAGCCGACCGATCTTCTGTCTGTCTGCTTGGATCATTGATGATGTGGCTGGCTGGCTGACCTTCGTATAGCAGTTCGACGGGGTTGACCTCTGTCCACAGTAGCGACGCATCCGTGCAGATGAACGACGTCATTTGCGGTCACCACGATCTGCTTCTCCAGCTCAGCTCAGCCGCCGACGCTCCTACATCACACAGTTTAGGCGCACGGTGGCCAGCGATCTTCACATCTGCGAGCTCAGAAGGAGAGAGAGCGAAAGGGAGAAGACAGGAGCTAAGCATATACCCAGCCAACCGACCAGCAGCGAATGTGCAGCTAGCTGCCCATTTCGGTCTGGGGCTTGATTGATCTCTCCAGCTGTGCTGCACCGAAGAAGCAAAGCATCCATCCTCATCGATTCGTGCTTTGCTGACCCTCTTGAATCCATCATGGCTCTGTTATCTCACTGGCGCTCGTCAGCCTTTGTCAGGCCGGCCCTCGTTGGCGAGCCTTCTGCAGCAGCATCCCGCGCAGCCTCCTTCAGCCATCGCACACAGCCCCATCCATCGAGGCGGCCGCCGCCAACACACCTCAACAGCACACGCAGTGATCCACCCACGCCGCCTGTCGATGGCTACGATGTGAATCGTCTGCAGTGGCACTGGAGGAGGGGGCTGGCGGGCCGGCATCACGATGATGGTTTACGTCGCCTGCCAGTGGATGGACGGTTGTTGCGGTGTGTGCGGAGGAGGGTGCACAGTGCATCGTCATCCGGAGCGTCGAATGTGATAGGGGTGTCCAGCCTCGTGGGGCGCACAACCAACCCTATACGGTCCGCCAGGGAGGGAGCAACCGAGGGAGGGAGGGAGGGACAGAGGGAGGGAGGGATGCTTGATTCGATTAATAAGTGTGGTTGCTGTGGTTGCTTTGCCTGTGGGCCTGCCTGCCTGCCTGCCTGCCTGTCTGTATGTGTGCAGTGAGATCGTTGACCGGATGCACACCACTCCCAACCCCAACAAGGAACTGTGAGCTGCCCGCACACACACACACACGCGCACAGACACACACACACAGACAAACAAACTTGTGCCTGCCTGCCTGCCTGCCTGCTTGGTTGCTTGGTTGTGTGGCCGGGCGGCGTTGCAGCATCCCCCTGTCCATCGGAGGTATGGTGCTAGACAGACAGACAGACAGACAGCAAGCACAGCACAGCAGACACCGCGCAGTGCAAGCTTCCTGCCTCCCTCCCTCCCTCCGTGTGTGTGTGTGGTAGACCCCACTGTCTACGGCAACTTCAAGGCCCCCCAGAGGATACAGCAGAGGTTCACCCAGCTGGTGCAAGACCTCGAGCACAACGGCTACGTCCACTCGGCCGGCATCCCGGCCGTCCGCGAGACAGTCGCCAAGAAGTTCTCACCGCCACCGCCACTCAGACAGCTGTAAGTGCGTATGTGCGTGAGTGAGGCGCGCTGCTGCACAAGTGTGTGTGTGTGTGTGTGTGTCTGTGTGTGTGTGTGTCTGTGTGTTTGGATGCAGCACGGCTGAGGATGTGGTGCTGACGTGGGGGTGCAGTCAGGCGCTGGAGTTCGCCATCAGTGTGCTGGCTGAGCCGCACAAAGACGCCATCATACTGCCCAGACCTGGTAGGGGTGGGTGGGTGGGTGGCAGGCCAGCCACACAGACAGACAGACAGACACAAGTCGATCTCTCTAACTGTCTGACATATACGTCAAACGTGCCTGTGTTTCCTCTGTCTCTCCTGCCTGGGTCGGTCCAGGATTCCCTCTATATGCCACTGTGAGGAATCCTTCCATCCATCCACACACACCAGGCACGGGCCCGACTGTCTGCCTGTGCCGTCTTGTGTGTGTATGTGTGTGTGAGCAGCTGTGCCGTCAGCGAGAGATCGGCTTCCGCTACTATGACCTGAAGCCTCAGCCTTCGCCCGACGGCACAAGCCTCCTGTGGGCCATCGACCAGGACAGCCTGGCGCGGGCCGTCGAGGACGACTCGTCAGGCACGGCGCGGGCGATACTGGTCAACAACCCCGCGAACCCCACCGGCAGCGTCTTCTCGCGCACGCAGCTCCAACACGTCATCGGTGTCGCCGAGAAATACGACCTGCCCATCGTCGGGGACGAGATTTACGCCAACATGGTCACACAACCACTGCACGCCATTGACCCGTTGGTTGACTCATTGACTCATTGACGGATGGATGAATGGATGGCTGGGTGGCCCCGTCATGTCATGTCAGGTGTTTGATGGGTGTGAGTATCACTCGCTGAGTTCGCTGTCGGCGTCGGTGCCGGTGCTGGAGGTGGGCGGCATCGCCAAGCAGTACATGGTGCCGGGCTGGCGCGTCGGGTGGGCTCTCGTCCACGACAGGGACGGCAAGATGCACCAGGTCAGGGCAGGGGGCTCGACTCACTCGTGGCTGGCTGGCTGGCTGGATGGATGGATGGATGGCTGGATGGATGGCATGTCTGTGTGTGTGTGGTGTGGGTGCGCAGGTGCGTCGTGGGCTGCACACGCTGGCCACTGTCACCCTGGGGCCGTGCTCCCTCGTGCAGCCTGTCGTCGAAACGTGACCTAAGCAAACACACCACCCGCGACCGGCCAGCAGTGGTCGATCGGGTCTGCTTGTGTGTGTGTGTGTGTGAGTGGTTGGCAGGCTGCTGATGGAGACGCCCGAGGATTACTACAAGGAAACCATGGTAGGCACGGCACACACGGAGCACCAGCCGACATACAGAGAGACAGACAGACGGAAGCAGCCTTCTGTGTCTGTGCTGTTGGTTGTGTGTGCAGCTGCTGCTGGAGGAACATGCCCGCGTCTTCGCGTCTGAACTCAAAGGTCGCCGGCCACTCACTCTCGGACACACACACCCACCCCACTGCGCGCGTGTGTGTGTGTGTGTCAGGTGTGCAAGGTTTGGAGGTGGTGTCCCCTCAGGGCGCCATGTACGCCATGGTAACCGATTGACTGACGAATGAATGGCCTGGCTGCATGCAGAGACATTCTGCCCTCTCTCTCTGTCTGTCTCTCTTGGTGTGTGCGTGTGTGTGTGCAGGTGCGTGTCGACTGTGGTCTGCTCGGCTTCGATAGCGATGTCGACTTGAGCAGACAACTGCGTAGGTTGATTACACACACAAACCGCCAGACGAACAAACCCCTCTGTGTGTGTGTGTGTGTGTGCAGTTGAAGAGGAGTCTGTGTTTGTGTTGCCGGGTCAGTGTTTCGAGAGCCCCGGCTACGTCCGGGTGGTCCTCTCGCCGCCTCTCGACAAGCTCACGGAAGCAGCCAGGTACACAAACCCACCCACACCACACAATCCATCCATCCATCCAGAGGGGTGTGGTTTTATGGCTTGTAGGAGGCTGCGTGAGTTTTGTGCTCGTCATCGAGCTGAGCAGAGGGGCTGATGCGTCCGTCCGTCCGTCTGTCGTGTGTGTGTGTGTGTGATGTGTGCCAGCCAGTGCGTACGAAGGCAGTAGACATCTAGATGGTGCATGCGAAGCAGAGGGGTGTCCCATGTGACCTACCTGAATTAATTAACTGACCTGTCCATTGGTGCACTCCCTCCCTCCCTCCCTCCCCCCCCTCTCTCCTTCAGGTCACGTCACCTACCGACGCCCCTATCGACCCACACAGACAGACAGACAGACAGGCGGGACGGATGCCTCAGCCAGCCAGCCAGCCAGGCCGCTCCAAGCCGCCTAGCTAGACCCACCACCAACCATCCCATGTCGATGGCATGGCATGCAGCCAAGCCAGCCATCTCAAGAACTGAATAGTGAGTCGGTCAGTAGAGGACGCCCAGGTACTTGGCGCGTGTGTATCTGTGGGTGAGAGCCTCCCAGCTGACGATAAACTCGTCGGCCAGGGGGTACAGCAGCCGCCCACTCAGCGACAGACTCTTGACGCGGCAGAAGCTCTCGACAAACACCAGCTTCTTACGGTGGTAGCACACCAGCTGCACACACACACACACGCACACACACAAGTGGAAGTGTGGGCTGGTGTGGTGTGCAGGCCTCTGCCTCACCCAGCCCCCCGGCCGCCCACCTCGTGGAGCAGGGCAGCACAGCACACGGGGATGCAGGTGCCAGGACCGTTGACCAACACCTGACACACGGAGGGATGGACGGATGGATGAGCGTCATTCAGTGACCCGTTGATTCGTTCGTTCCTTACCAGGTCAGGTGGGTCGTCAAAGACCATCCTCACACTCGCCCAGAGGCTCACCAAAGACGTCCAGCCGCTGCTCAGCCACCTGCACCAACACACACACACACACACACATTCGACGCACGATATAAGGAACCAGATCAAATGACAGCAGAGCAGAGGACCGCCAGTCTGTGGTTCTTACGGCTGCCCAACCTCCCGGCTCCTTGGTATGACCCGGAAGGAGAACAGACGCTCGATGTCCTCCTCCTGCCGTCCATCCATCCATCCATCCACCCGCACAGCGGCCGGCCGGCCTGCCTGCCTGACTAAGTGGGTGAGTGATTGCTATCTGACTCACGGGCAAGTGTCGTGTCCTGTGGATGAGTTTGCCAAGCTTCTGCTTGCTGGTGTGATCGGTCTCGGCCATGACGAACGTGATGCGGTACACGTCGAACCGCCACTGGTGCACCAGCTGCAGCATCTCCATCGTGTGACCCCCTGCATGCAGCAATCACATCAACCAACCGTGGCACTCACTGCAGGATGCCGTCGGTTGCCCGGCCCGGCCGACCTGATCCGAGCACAACCATGGTCTTGACGATTCTCTTGCCGTCGTCGCACACGCGGCCGACGGGCGGGGAGGCGTCTGAGCTGCCCCGGGCCAACCTCTTGAAGAGCCATGTGACCGCCCGCAGGCAAATCGCCAACAAGACGACGAGGGCGAGGTTGGCGACGACTAACAGAGGGAGAGAGTAGCTGCTGCTCACGCTGCCGGTGCTGCTGCTGCCGCTGGAAGTGCTCGGAAGGTGTGGATCTTCCATGGTCACGGCAGATCATTGCAGTGCCTGAATCGGGGAGCGAGCAAACAGCGCGGCATTAAGCACATGAGTTGATTGTTTCCATTCCTCGCGCGAGCTCACAATCGTCTGCGAGCTCAGCCCTCCCTCAGGAAAGATCCTGTTGAGAACAATTGGTTGAGAAACCAAATAGGCTATAGCCGAGGTTATACCTCTGCGGGCCGACACATCATTTCCCCAGGCAACAGGAGAGGAGGCGGCCTCGGGCCTCAACGTAGCCGATGCGGCGATTGGCGAGAGACCTGAGGCTTGCAAGGCCTTCACGCGATGAGCTGTGGTCCCACTACAGGAGGAGGCCGCATCGGCATGTCAGCATCCCGGCGGCCAAATCAACACCATCGCATGGGCACCAGCAGCTGCCTCTGCTGCGTCTGCACCACCGGCAGCAGCGCGGATCTGCCCCGTGCCCTTTTCCCGACGACGGTAGATTGATGACCGAGGCGGCCTGGACGACACTGTCAAGCCGACCTGTCACTGCACCAGGTGTCCAGCTGTCAGCAGCAGAGGCACCATGCGCCTCGCGCGCACCAAGATCCCCCCTCCCTCCCTCTCTCCACCACCACCACCCGCCACGGCGGTGGCCAGTCCACCACCGCTGCCACGGCACATTTGTCAGCCGTCGGCTGATGTCGTCGTCATCAGCCGCAGCCGAGCGGCGTGGTGAGCCAGATGCCGACACGGACGAGGGCGCGACGCCTTTCCGTGAGAGGCTGGCGGGGGACGTGGGTGTGTCGAGTGAGCATGACGCGAAGCGGCTGGTGCTGGGTTTGTCATCCGACGAGCGGCTGATGTTCGAGCGTGCGCTGGTCAAGGTGCGGGAGGACGAGGCGTGGCGCGCGAGGAAGGGCGGCGGGCAGCTGCACCCCGTTGAACACGAGTGCCAGGCCGACCAGATATTTCAGACCATTGACGACAACAAAGGCAAGCCACCCCACCACACACCACGCTCAGCACACGCAGCGCATCGTTGTTCCTTCCTTGTGTGTGTCAGATGGGTTCGTCTCTCGTCGGGAGTTCCGCAACTTCTACAACAGCATCGTGTTGCCGGCTCGTGAGGTTCAGCAGGCCAAGGTGTCTGAGCTGAACCACCAGCTCAACCAGCTCAAGGCCTGGCGCGACAGACAGGGGGAAGGGGCCCATGCCGCCCCGGGAGCCGATGGCTCAGCAGGGGAGGGCATCACGTCCAACCAGCTGGCACTGGTGCTCATCAGGGGCATGATTCCCTATATCGGCTTCGGGCTGTGCGACAATGCTGTGAGGGAGATACACACACCACACATGGAGAGAGAGAGAAGAACGGCGTCTCTGTGTGTGTGTGTGTGTGTGTTTGGTCGATTGGGTCGTTTGCTCGTTTGTTGGTTTGGTTCCTTCAGCTGATGCTGGTGGCTGGTGAGTGGATAGACAAGACCGCTGGGGCCGCATTCTGCCTCTCCACACTCGCGGTGAGTGGGGTGGGTCAAGGGGTCGGTCGGCAACACAACACACGCAATCACAGGAACCGTCCGAGAGCTGCCCTTCCTGGTTTGTCCATAACGGTTTCCTTAATGAATGCAGTCTGCCGGCTTCGGCAACCTGATCAGCTGCGCGACCGGTGTGGTCACCGGCGGGTTCATCGAACGCTTCTCATACCAAATCGGTGGGTGAATGCATTGCCCGGCCTCAGTACTTGACCCGGGCGGCTGCACCGGTGCTGCCCTAGGCAGACACGCTTCGCTGTGTACCGGCTGTTCAGGTGTTCCGTCTCCCAACTTGACCCCCCAGCAGGCCGAGTCGCAGTCCGTCAAGAACCTGCACATCATCGGATCGGTGCTCGGCATCTGCGTCGGGTGAGTGAGCCGACAGAGCCACACCACACTCTCAGCTTTGCACGGCACCTGTAAAACCAGGAATGCATAGCAGTGCTATGGACGCACTCTGTCGCACGAGTCAGTTGGTCTGTTGGTTGTTCTCGTCCTCTCCGTGGCTGGTCTGGTCGGTTCATTCAGGTGCTTCATCGGTATGTTTCCGCTGTACTTTCTCCCGACGGCCAACGGCAACGGCCATGGCAACGGCGGCCATGGCAGTGGCAGGGGGCACTGCACACTGGACAATGCCGCTGTCAAGGCGGGAGACGACGAGTGTGCCAAGGCTGCTGCTGGTGCTGCTGCTGCTGCTGCTGCAGAAAAGTAGCTAGGAGGTAGACTGGATGGGTGTGCGATTGATGTGCACAGCCAGTAGACGATGGACGGATGGACGGACGGATTGGGCAGCTCGCCCATGACTGACGAATGTGCTGCTGATGTGACAGACACACAGACACAGAGACATGCGTGTGTGTGGAGTGAGTGGCCGAATGACAGACCAGCTAACGTATCGATAGTTGGTCCTTCTCTCTATAAGTGTCTGTGTGTCACACGAGTCTTTTTGATTGATCTCTTTCTGTCTGACTCGACTCTGATGTTGATCGATCAATGGTAGCCAGCCGGATGGATGTCCACTCACGATCCAAACACGCTCAGCTCACGTGACTGACGTGGTTTGGCGTCTTCCCTGCAGACACCAACACGCCAACACGCAACACGCAACACGCCCCCCCCCCCCC
>CDMY01000022.1:96790-106928 GCA_001179505.1 Vitrella brassicaformis
CCCCCCCCACACAGAGAGAGAGAGAGAGAGGAAGAGAGAGGCGACGTAGCCTCCCTCTCGCACCCGCCCACCCCCACATCCATACCCACACCAGTTGAGCTCATCACGTCCGGCAGCCAGTTGTGGAAAATTAAAACTTACGCAAGAGAGAGGGGCAACACAATGAACGGCTGCGCCGGGGCGTGGTGGGGTTGAGGCAGACAGGCAGACAGGCACACTCGGCAAAATCGTGCAGTGTCCGGTGTCAGTCGATCTTGTTACGAGATGGGGGGGATCGTGCGCAGGAAACAGCCGATACACATGCAAAAAATACATGCCAGTGAGTGTGCACGGGGGGAGGGGAGGGGAGAGGGAAGGAGAGTAGGTACGCCTGTGGGGTGAGCACCTGTCGGCCTGGCCTCTCTGGGTGTGTGTGTGGGTGTGCCTGCCTGAATCCATCTGACTGTCTGTCTCCTCTCTGCGGGTAAGTGAGTGAGACAGCAGTGAGAGCACGCAGCTGTCTGTGCGTGCCCTTCTAATATGTAAGTGACTCCGTCCCCGTGTGCAAAACATACACAGTCGCCTGCCCGTCTGCCAGCCTGCCTGCCTGCCGTTTGTTCGCTAGCTGGAGTGAGTGGAGTCGTCATCCATCGGCGTGGCGTGGTGTGTGTGGTGCGTCTTGCGTGCCAACCACAGACAGCCTATGGATGGATGGATGGATGGAGGATAGATGGACAGCCTCAATCGAGAGTCCTGGTCTTGACATGGTCTCATCCATCTCTCAAAATACGTAGAGAAGGTCGCCCCACACCCTCACACCACACGCCAACAGCACATCTCGCACTGCGTCCCTGCCTGCCTGCCTGGCTGGCTGCCCGCCTGCCTAGCGGGCTCAGCGACGGACAGGCACACAGAAAAAATGTGGCTGGCAAGTAGGTGGCTTGTGCCAGCTCTCGACCTTCGCACCGCACACACCGCAGTCCATCCCCCTCTCACCCCTGACTCCCTCCCTCCCTATACACGCACACATCACATCTGTCATTGCATCAAATCACCCATATCAAGGACAGAAAAGAAGCCCCCGGCGCGCACAACAACAAGCACGCTGGTGCCACCCTTCATAGTCAGGTCAGGTAGCCAGCAGGGACCCCCACAATGGGCAGGCAGGAAGGAAAAGTCGTCACTTGGCTGCTGATGCCTTGGGGATGTACTTCTGCTTGGTGGACGATGCGGCGGACGCCTGGGAAGCGGCGGTATCGTGTTGGCCGTCGGCCGCCCCGCACACGTCAGCAGCAGCGCTGTCCTGCGTCCGGTGCCCACCGCCGCTGTTGTTGCCGTTGCCGTTGCCGCGCCCCCGCCCGCCTCCAGCCACACCCCCACTGCCGTTCCCCCTGGTGGCCACGAGACCCCTCCCCCTGCCGCCCCTGTATCCCCCGCCGCCCCCACCCCGCTGCTGGCCAGCGCCGTCATGCGGCCCTCCCTGCGGCCCCCATCCCCCTCCTGACCCACCCGCCAGGTCTGTGTCTTTTGATGGCCACCCGGGATGGCGGTTCTTGTTAGGGGGGGGTCGTGGGTGGGGGTGGGGGTAGCCCTGCTGCTGGAAGTGGTCAGGGTTGGGGGACTGGTCGAGGGTGGGGGAGCGGTCTGGGCCGGTGGAGTAGATGGGCCGCAGGCGGTGCTGGTCGCGGGGGAAACGGGTGCGGCCTCGGGGCGGCTTGCCCGTCAGACCAAACTGACGATTCACCTGACAGACAGGCGACACGCATGGCCAATGCAACGCAGACACTGTCTGTCTGTCTGTCTGCGTGTTGGTGGTGTGCAGTGCATGTCATGTCACCAGTCAGTGCCTGTCTGTGCATACCATACCTGCTCCATCTCTTCGTCGATCTGGAAGAGGTCCCGCTCCATGTCAGAGTACACCTGCATGGATTGGATGGATGGATGGCCGACAGAGAGGCAGACGATGGATGGATGGATGGATGGATGGTTCGATCCCTCCCTCCCTCCCTCACTGTTTCTTGTGCTCACCTCTCTGTACTGGAGGTGGGTTTCAATCATCATCTTCGCCAGCGATACGTTGGCCCGCTTCCCGCACAACTCGTAGCTACACCGGTCGGGGTGGTACCTACACCAACACCACACACACCACAAACACCACACAACACACGGCACAAAGTGCACAAACCCATCAGGCTTGCCCCGTCCCCCCCCTCCCTCCTTTGCAGCCGTACGTACGTCATTTTGAAGATGCCGGACGTCTCGGCCACCTCCCTCTCAGACACCCGCCCCTTGTTGTGGTAGTGCATACGCCTGAACGGCCTCTCGCCACGCCCACCACCACCACCGTATGGGGGCGAGCCGTCATCGTCTCGCGGGCGGGGCGGGTTGAGCCACATGAACTCATCCTTGGTGAGGGTCACATGCTCGCTCACGAACTCAAAAGCCGCCCTGGCGCGCTCCAGGGTGTCTTGGGAGGGGCCGAATATCCTGACCTTCGCCATGCCGTCAACAGGGTCCAACACGCGAATATCAACCTGACAATAGCGACAACGTGTGTGTGAGCATGTGTGTGATAGAACCGACCGATCTCGCCCACCCACCCACCTCGAAGTCGCTTTGGATCTGCTTGATGTGCTCTCCGTTTTTGCCGATGTGCATGCCGACCATGCTCTCGGCCACCTCGAATTCGAGCTGCTCGCTCTCCTCGTACTTGGTGCGGCGGGTCTCGAGGGCCTTGAGCTGCAGCGCCCGGCTGTGGTTGTGCTTCTGAATGTGTGCCAGGTGGTTCATGTGGATATCCAGCATCATGAGCCCACGATCCAACGCCTTGGGGAAACCCAGCAGCACCAGGATCGGCACCTCACGAGTGCTGCCGCCCGACCCCTGGCTGCCGCTGCCACTGGTGGCAGCCCCGACCCCGCCCTCCTTGCCACCATTGTCCTTGCCCGACGCCTCCGACCCGCCGTGAGACGCGCCAGACCGCTCGGGTGCGTGGTTGTCGGTGGCCATGGTGACGATGCGGGCCTGGCCGACCCGCTTGTGGTGGTCCCCTCGGTGCCCCCCACCGGTAATGGGCGCGTGTTTGACGAGTATGCGGAGGAGACCGGCCTTTGCAGCGATCTGGTCGAGCTTGCCCCTGGCCTCCTCGGTGTCCAGCCAGTGGTGGAGTATCTCGGGGACCTCCCTGGAGCGTCGCTGAATCTTGGACCAGTCGACGCGCTCCATGGCGTTGAGCGGCCGCAGCCGATCCTTCTCGACGATCAGAGCTGGCGAGCCGTCAAACGAGACGAAGTAGAAGCCGTTCTTGATGTTCTGCAGGACGCCTTTCTGCCAGTAGGGGGGCGACTCGGGGCTGGAGGGGAAGGACACCTCGACACAGTCGCCCTCGTTGGGCTGCAAGTGCTGCGTGGCGATGGCGGGGTCGGACGCCCGCCGGATGGACGTGCCGCTCACCTCCCGCTCCGCCCACACGTCGCCCTCGAACCGAACCAACACCGTGTTGTCCGAGGGAAGGTCCTCAACAGTCACGGCATACCTGCACACACCAGGCAGGCGGGCAGGTAGACAGACAGATGGAGACCATGACGTCATCCCTCCCTCCTCTGTCTGTCTGTCTTCTGCGTATCTGGCTGCCCTGCCCTGCCCACCGCACAGACCCATACGTACCAGCGGTCTCTTGTTCGCGTGGAGGCGGGGTAGGTGGGCGTGGAGGAGCCTGAGCCGGAGAGTGCGCCGCCTTCGAGGTCCAGGTTGACCTCGAACTTGGTGCTGCTCTCCATCACTCCAACAGCAGTTAACGCTGAGTGAATGGTCAGAGACGGAAGCCTGCTACAGACGGTAGACAACGATGGGGGTGAAGAAGAACAGAATCGACGGCAGACACCGCTTCTCGCTCCCTCAGGCGCGAACCATTTGGTCTCGACTGCGAGCTAAGCAAGCGGGGGAGGGTCCTCTGTTCCTCATGGAATCAGGCTGTCTGCCACTCACTCAGCATCCAATCAGTCGCAGCATTCCAGCTCGTTATCCCGTCGCGTCTCACAGCCCGTCTTGAGTCAACATCCATCGGCCAAGTCAAGTCATCTGAGCGGCCTTCCCCCACATCACATAGGCGTCATGTCCTCCATCATCAATCAGCTGTCGCCCTATTTTTGTGCCGTGTGCACCCCCGTCAAAGGCAACACGCAGCTCGGCACCCTTGTCGACCAATCGGAGATTCAAATAAACGCCCTCCAGTTCCAAAACAGCCGCAGCCAACTAGAGGGTGAGCACACGACGGCATGCACAAGACGCAGGACACGCAGCCCACCTGATTGCGGCGAGGGGCAATACCTGTGATGTTTGTCAGCGATGATTGTTTGGTTGACTGTCCGTGTCTGTCTGTCTGTCTGCCTGTCTGTGCTGCAGAGAATCAGAGGTCTGTGGTGGAGAGGATTGTGAACAGATGGGCGGCAATGCTCTACAGGGTGACAACAATTTCCACGTCGTTATAAATTGATTCTACACGGATCTGCAGACAAGCCATCCATCGAATCGATTTGTGTCTCTCTTTGATCAGGGTAAGAAGTTGGAGGTGGTGCAGCAGATGATCCACGGCACGCAGGTTGTCCCGCTTGTCGTCACGCTGGACAAAGACCTCTTGGTACACACACACACACACACACACACAGGGAGAGGGAGAGAGAGAGAGAGGGAGAGAGACACGCAGAGGGGGCGATCGATCGATGGATGGCCCGTCCATCCATTTCTCTTTCCCTCCCTCCCTGTCTCCATGCACTCCCTGGCTGGCAGACTCTGGACATCGGCGGCACTCGTCAGTACCTCCGCAACCTCACCACCCTCAAACTCATCGACAACAACCACACCGCCACCGCACCACAGCCACCAGTAGCAGCAGCAGGAGCTGCAGCAGGAGCGAGTCGTGCCGCTTCGTTGCGTGGCACCCTTCCCCCGTCCCTCCCGTCGCGCGTCACACAAAAGGCACCGGTCGTGTATGAAGAGGAAGCTGAAGAGGGAGAAGACGATAAGCGAGCCGAGAATGCGCTGGGGCAGAGGCAGCAGCCGGCAGGGCAAGATGCTGACGGTAAGGGTGAGGCTGAAGGCGAGACACCGGTGGAGTCGCCAGTGCGCAAGCCGATGAAGCGTCAGGCGACGGGCGGTATGGCGCTTCTCAAGCGCCAGGTCACGGGGGGAGCCGCACTGGGATCCAGGTTCTCCAGGTTCAACCCTGACGACGATGAGGACGAAGACGAAGATGAAGACGAAGACGACGAGGGTGAAGCCGAGGAAGATCAAGGCGACAAGCCGCCGTCCAGCTCATCGAGCGCCAGTGCCAGCAGCCGCGACGCGTCACGAGAGACACAACAGCAGCAGCAGCAGCAGGACTGGGCGGAATGGCTGCGCCAGAGCCGCACGCGGCTGGGCACCTCGCTGGGCTTCAAGACCATCGGGTCCACACTGGGTGGCTTCGACACAGGGCGGTTCTTCAGCGGCCGTCCGTCGCTGTTGCGGGTGCGGGTGCACACCTATGACCTGGAGGCGGTGTTCGCTGGCGCCCTCGCCTCGTCAACGGTGAGATGGCGATTCGGCAACAGGACCGACAGACTGCACTTTGCCCTCGCCTTGAAGGTGCGTCGAAAAAGCGGAATGAGTGAAACAGTGGTGTATCCCCTGTTGGCGGCACGCTTGCTTGCTAATGTGTCTTGCTAAGTCAGATTCTCCGTTCGAGAGACCCGCAAGTCACTAAGATGGGTGTGTGTCATGTGGAGAGGACTCACGTGCCGAAGGAGCTGCCATTCAGCCCCACACAGAGTGAGTGAGTGACTGACTGACTGACTGAAGTGACACACAATACAGCACAGCAGAGAGCCTCTTCCTCTGTCTGTCAATTGGCGTAGGAGACCAGCATTTGTTTGCGCTTGCTCGCCGCGAGCATTTCGATCCGCAGCACGGACACACTGTCGTCCTCTCGTGAGGAAAAGGGGAGGAGACACGCACGCATGGCATGAAACGCACACACTATTTAATTTGTGTGACATACATATGCATGCATCGATACACGACATGACATAAATGAATCAGTGTAGTGGATCTGCTGGTGACCCGTGCTCTGCGCACGCCCTCGTCACAGCTCTATGTGGAGCTCTACGTCAGGTGTGTGTGTGTGTGTGTGTGTGGACTGAGAGAGACAGGTCACCTCACCTGCCGATCGGTGGATGGAATCATTGTGTCTGTCTGTCTGTCTGGCAGGTATCCTTTGGTTGATAAGTATCTGTATGTCCGGTCCAAGCCCGCCCTGCTGCCAGCGTGGGCACAGGTCAGTTGGTCAGCCATTGCACAATGTTGGGGCCACACCACACAAATATGACTGACATCCCTCTCGCGATGTGTGCGGTGTCAGTGGGCTCACGGCCCAGGAGGCAGCCAAAGACACAGCAGCATGCAGGCACGTACATCATGATACGCGCCTGAGTGCGTCAGCCACTAGCACTTTTGTGCCTTTTTGGCGTGTGCCTTTCCCCTCTCTCTGTCTGTCTGTCCAGGTCGATGTGGCGATAGAGGAGATATCGGCTGCTGAAGTGGACAGCTACGACCCTCACAAAGAGTTTGGTACACACACACACACCAGATCACTCTCATGTGTGTCGGTCGTGTCGGTTGTCTCGTGTTGTGTTTGTGTAAGTTGGCAAGGAGGAGGCCGAGATGCGGTCGGTCAACTCTGTGGCGCGGATTGCCTTCAACCTGCACAACGTCAAGGTCAAGATCCCCAAGTGCCCTCACAGCATATTCGGCCGACTGATTGCTACGGATGAGTACTTCCCCACAGCCATCGGCACATTCAGGGTCTGGAGACACACACGTGCACAGGGAGAGAAAGAGAGAGATGGCTGGCTGTTGACTGTACGCTATGCTCTGTGTCTGTCTGCAATTCTCTGGCTGCATGGACGAAATGCAGCTGAGTGTGGGCCAGCAGCATATGACGTACAAGTCAGTGGGGCAACACAGAAAGATGGAGAGCAGCTGTGAATGAATGTCTCCTTCACTCTTCAGGAGGCCAGACGACGAGCAATTGAGATCTCACGTTCGATTCGGACCAAGTGAGACGCAAATGGCCACCTGCAATCGATCTATTCATCTAGATCTGTCCTCCTCCTGCTTGTGTGGTGCAGTTGGTGGCGGTGTTGATGACGGTGGGAGGGGTGTGGGGCTCCCCAGACCAGAGGACACCCCAGGGAGCTCGCTCATGGTGCCCAAAGCACCCAGCGGCGAAGGTCAGTTAGTCAGCCAGTCAGGCGCACAGACAGAAAGACACAAGGTGAGACACACTGCACACCTGAATGAGCTATCGTGTCTTTGTTTGGTGTGCGATGTCCACTGATAGCCTCGCCCGCCGATAGCCTCTGCAGCCCGCGGGGCCCCCGGGATATCCATCTCATCGGTCGGCACATACATTGACTGACAGCAATCCATCCGTCGACGGATGCCGGCCGTGAGGTCTGTCTGACAGGTGTGTGTGTGTGTGTGTGTGTGTTGATGCCTTCGATCAGTTCACAGCGCGTACAAGGTCAAGGTGCGTCAGCAAGAGCAGCAGGCCATGGAGCTGCCCAGGTCAGGTGCCGGCGAGCAAGGCCCTCTCGGCAAGGCCGGCTTGGCTGTGCCAGCAGAGCACCACGCTCATTTGGCCCCCGAGGGCACAGCGCTGAGCCCACGCACCACTGCTGCCAATGAGGCCGCTGGTGCTTCCAAACCCACACACGTAAGCGACGCAAGCAGGGACGAAGGGAGGGAACCAACGATTGACAGAACGACGACTCTCTCTCCTTTCGCGACTGACTCTTACGGCTGCAGAGCACTGTCGAGCTGGGGCTCCTCAGTGTTCGGCTGTTGGGGTACTACAACGTTCAGTGACTGGCTGAGTGCGTGGGTGGTGCACTCAGCATCTCTTGGTTGGCTCCTGGTTCTATGCATGGCCGGCCTACCTGCCCGTCTTTCCTGACAGTCGCATGTTCGATTGTTTTGCATGCCCTTCTGCCATGGATGGAAAATGCATGGATTGCTGGACACCCCTCGAGCTCGTGTGTGTGCAATGCCATCACGGTAACAAGGCTCAACAAGGGATTGTATGCTGTGCGGGCGAGGGAGGGAGACAGTGTGTGAGCGTGGTTAAGTCCATTTTGAGCTGGTGCATCTCTCTGTCCCAGTGTCTCGTGTCTCTTCCCTCTCCCACAGTCCGCGACTCATCCGCACGAAAACATCAGAACAGGAGAGACAGGAGAAAGAAAAAGCCTCTCAGCACTAAAGAAAACCGAGGTGCCACGAAAAAAAAAACTCGATTTCTTTGCTAAAAAACAAAAAAAAAATTGCTCACTGTACCCTTCTGGTCTCTGTTATCTGTTCTGTGTTGTCATGCACCCATCCATGGCTGTCTACTACACTGCACCCTTCGGCTTGTCGGTTGTATCTTTTGGGCGGGCGGTTCACGTTGAGGCGAATGGCTTGTCGGCCCACTCTGCCCACTTCTTCGAACCTGCTCCATACATGTCATGAATCCATCTGTGTCGTGCGGTGGATGACTCATTTTACCAGGAAGGTAGAAGTTGTATGCGGTCTCGGTGTCGCCCTCCACCACGTAGGCCGTGGCCGAGTAGTTTCCCGAAATGGAGCCGGTTGAGCCCTCCGGGAGGGTCGCCTTGGCAAGGTTCGGGCGCTCCCGGTACTAAATCCAAGCATATAGACGCATTGCATGTGTGGGTAATCTCCTTTGACTCTCTCGCTGGGCACCTGGGGTTTCAAGGTGCACATCATTCCGCCCTGCTCTGCCGTCTCCTCGACCACCCGCTGTTCGCCGCACATCTCCTCCGCGGTGGATTTGTCGATGCACTTGCCGCGGAATACCGGGCGAGTCTTGTAGAAATCCAACTGAATGATGTCAAAAGAGAGGAAGGGTCCCAGCGCGTGCATTATCAAACATGTGTGTGGACGGACCTCAAACTCGGTGTACGTGGGCCCAGTGTTGTACACAGCGCAGATCTGATTCAAGCCCTCCTTGACTGTACAGGGGTCAACCATCTTGTGCGGGAGGTAGAAGAAGTTGACCGCACCCGGCGTCGTGGTGTGCTTCCGCGTCATCTGCACGCGGCAGACCTGGACGGCCCCGGCATCGTCATGGTGACCTGCATCGTGCAACCATCAATTGCATGCATCACTTCCATGTCGTTGATTGTGGGCAGCAGCAATACTGCCGCAACCTACCTGCCTTGCCGGCCTCTGCAATGTGAGTTTCCGTGTGCAGGGAACCGCCCCATGCGGCAGCAGTGCCAACGAGGAGAACCACCACCGCGACGGCGATCAACAGGCTCACGGGTTGTATTCTTACTGAAGATGGGCGAGCCAAACTAACACAACGGTGGCGACGAGAGACGAGAGAAGGCCCCCACGGCGTCGGGGCCTGCAGGCAGCCTCGCCGTCTCGACACCTTTGGCCTCTTTGGAGGCCATATCCATGCTCAGATTGACCGATGAATCATTCATCCATCGATCTTGGCAAGAAGGTCCAGAAGTGAATCATTCATTCAATCATTCGTTCATCACTGACTTATGCATCGGACGTGATTGAGAGACAAGAGAGACATGAAGACCGACAGTCAGAGACAGAGACAGAGACAGAGAGAGAGAATTACATACACAGAGAGAGAGAGAGAGAGAGAGAAGCGGGTCATTGCAGTTGTCCTCTTTGGCCTCTTCTGTGTCGATTCGTCGATTGCACATCATGATCATCTGGGAACGGACAACCTTCATACAATCGGACGTTGCCTCGGTGGGCAGCGAGGGCCTGGATAAAGGAGGGCAGGAGCCCACTGGCGGCCGGAAAATACCGGAAAACCGGAAACGGAGGCGCTCTCTGCCAGCCCAGCTGCCAAGAGACGAGGAGGCCGCATCGACAGATGAGGATGCGGGCGAGACGTGGGCCGATGCGCTCGACTTTGACGACTTGGAGCCAGATTACGATGCTGTAGATTGCTATAGTCGCCCGGCCTGTTTGCTTGCAGGATGGTTCCCCCGACGCTGCTTTGCTGCTGAACTGGGACAGGGATTTCTGCGTCTCTTTCTCCCTCTCTCTCTTTCTATGTGTGTGTGTGTGTGGGTGGGGGGGGGGGGTCTGT
>CDMY01000022.1:121384-161818 GCA_001179505.1 Vitrella brassicaformis
GGATGCGGTCATCGACCCACTGGCCCTCGAACACCGCACCGTCCGCGTAGCTAAACGTGCCCTGGCCCTCGCGCTTGCCGAACACGAACTCGCCCTCATACTTCTCGTTGCCTGCACACACAGACCGACCCACCACACGCACACACACATACAACGGCACGTGGGTGGATGCATCAGTGGGTCGGTCCTCTCCCAGCCAGTGTGAGAGACCTACCCTGGTAGATGAGGGTGCCGCGGCCGTGGAAGAGACTGCAATGGCCACACAGAACGACAGAGAGCGTTTTGCGGTGGCCACTGGCGTCTGCTGTGCCTGCCTCACCCGTCCTTGATCTGGCCATGGTACGCGTTCCTAACGGCAGAAGAGGAAAACACGGAGGGCGCAAGAGATGAGGCATTTGGGGTGCGTGTGAGCCGACTGTGTGTGTCCGTGAGCCTTACCCGGCCTCCATCTCGAATCAGCCGAGCCCACGCGAGAGGGGTGCGAGAAAACCTGAAAAAGGCAAAGAAAACGACGAGAGAAGGCAACGATGTGCCGTGGTGAGCGTTCTGCTGCGTCATCTGTGGCACGGCACGGCACAGCATGTGCGCGTGTGCGCCATATCATCATCCACATGTGTGTTCGTGATCCGTTACAGTTCGATTGCGTAGTTTGGCTGTCCTGCTCCTCACACAGCATTCAGACACATCGGCCGGGCACGTCCACGCCCACTTTTGCTAACACAGAGTGCCCATTCGCGATCCAAGTACTGTTTGACAGGACCCCGCAACCCTTTGAGTTTTCCGATCTGAAAACGAAAGTCTTGGCGGCAACTCGTTGGCGAGTACGGCGACTCAGCTGGCTCCCATCGCTGCTCAGACGCATCAAGCGCAGCGGCCCGGCCTTCAAACAACTTTCTGAGCCCCCAATCAAGCTCAACGGCCGTTGTGAATCGGAGCAGGATGATTATCTCAGCAGTATCACGGAAGGCCCGAAAGGCCGAGTGTCAGGAGAGGCGCAGCAAGTTGAAGTCCTCGACACGGACACAGGCCGACAACAACGAGGAGATCGATGACAAAGAGGCAATAGTTAGCGAAGAGGATGACCCGAGCTTTCCAAGACGGCAGACGGAGCCGCAGAGGAGAGCCTCGGAGGGTTCCCTGCCTGGCTCGGCAATACCGCAAGTCAGCAGGAGCCAGGGGCCGTCCCTAAGGAACAATCTGGACAAAGAGTCGGCGTGGAAGGCTGACAAGAGGCACGATGATGACTCCGGCCCCTTCGTGGGTATGCCAGCTTTGCCTGGAGCCACAGTCGACAAGGTTTCTATGGTGCCGGCCCTCCCTCCGCTGCCCAATGCTGGCAACAGGAGGAGACAGTCCACTTGCATTTCTTCTATGAGCAAGCTGCAGGGGCGGCGCATATCCGTCGAGCTATCTCGCGAACACCGAGAGATGCATGCCCGCAAAGAGCAGCACAGTGCTCGCGAAGCTGTCTCGCCGGCGGCCCGCCCACTCTCGAAGCGAAACAAAACCGTCGACGTCTTGGAGCTCGGCTCTTCTCCGCGAGACGTCCTTCTCGAGAGGACGTCTCCGGCGATATCGAGCCTCCACCCATTCCCAGCATCGAAGTCCATCGCGACTGCGTCAGGACTGAAGAAGAGTACTTCAGGACCCCAGCAGAAGACAAGGAGCCTCCCGGACCGAGACGGAAACGCTGGTCCGCCAGTGGCCGTGCGAGCGTTGTCGGCATATCTCAATCCGAGGCGGTTGTGATCCCCATTCGGGCGGCAGCCAGGTCGAGGCGTTCCGGCTCTGTGGCGGCGAGCATCCGGGGTGTGTTTGGCGGCAATATGCCCGCTGCAGGCCATGCAGACAAGGATGGCCGGGGACAGAGGCGAAAGAGCTCGGTCTTCACGTTCCTTATTGGGCGGCTGGGGCTGCAAACACTCAGGGCATGAGCAAGGCCGAGATATCCATGAAGAGGTGAGAAGGAGGTGACTGGCTGGCCGATGAATAGATGGATGCTTTTTCTCCGTTCTGCGTGGCATGCGTTGCCCACGAGTGCAGTGTGGTGAACATCGTGAAGCAGATTGAGAGTCAAGTGACGATGCGGTCCATCGCCGAGGCGAAATCCGGCAACTACTGCGCCAGGCTCTTCTACACATTCTTCACGTACGTATACCTACGTCCATGTGTAGCACACCAGCAACCATCCACCATCCGTGTCTCTCTGCATCAGGCGGTTTGACCCTTGGCTGGAAGAAGAATATCAAGGTGGATCGATCACCGCATTGTCATGGCTTGCCGCCCTTGTCTCATTTGGCCTGTCTGTGCATCTCTGTCTTGGGTTCCGTCAGACTATAAGAATGACTACACCCGCTACATTCTGTCGATCTTCCTGCTGGTGTTCCTATTGCTCTTCCCTGTACGCATGAATGCACACAGACCGGCACAGCCAACTGAGCTCTCTCCCCCCCCCCCCCTCTCTCTCTCTCTCTCTCATGACTCTGCCCGTGTGTGTGCACAGGTGATCAATCTCTACCGTTATTTTTTCGTCGCGGGCATCACGGAACGTGTGCTGCTATTTTTCCTCATCTTTGAGGTGCCAAGTCGGCCGATGTGCTACACTGTGCTGTCTGCAATGCTAGTGGATGGGTGCAGATCTTCATCTTTTGTCTGAGCCTGACCTTTACATTGCTCACGTCAACCTTCCCCTACCTGCAGAGGTACGTCGACCTCTTCGTCATCGCCATCGCCGCCGCATTCACCACCTACTCATCATTCACTCGCTCACGGGTTAACGTCCTATTCGAGTACGCGGGTCACACGAGCGTCGAGGACATCAGGTGCGTGCCCAGTGGGGGCGCGCCGAGCGAAGAGGTGGCGAGCATATGCGAGGTGTTTCTCACCATTGTGGCCACGGGCGTGCTGGTGCCTCTCGACCCGCTGCACTACTTCATCTTTTGTCTGTACACTCCATCGGTGTACACGATCCTGTGCGAGGTGCTGGGGCACATGCTCTTCACCAACGAGGAGCTGCTCGACCTCCCAAAGGACAGCAGCCTTCAGGGGGGCATGGGATTGCCCTGCTCTACCAAACTCCTGCCGATACTCCTCGTCACATTCCAAATCGTGAGCTGAATGAATCAATGCAATGCACGAACAAAGCCAGCGAGACACGTAGGATGAATGGGGCACGCTCTGTCTGCCGCTCCCTCAGGTGATCGTCGAGTTTTTCTTGCTCGTGAGGCACGGCACGCACGCCCGTCTTTGCATATGTCTCCCAATCCCTGTGTGCTGTATCCTTGCTGTGTGCCGTGTCTGCAGCTGTCAGGGCGCCGCAACGACATCGAACGTACTCATGCAGATCACATGCGTTCAGGGCATTTAGCTACGGTGAAACTGACAGTGACTCTTATGTCATGTTGATTGCAGGTCATATGCAGTATCTGCAGCTCAAGACGAACAAGTCTCTGATGCGCAACCTCCTGGTGGAGCTTTCCACCAACCAAAAACCGCAACACGAGGCGCTGGGCACGTCGAGGCTAGAAGACACCGTCGGCTCACTGAAAAAGGTACGCAGATGCACACTCAGGCAAACTGCCTTCCGTATGTACGTGGCTGCGTTGGGTGTGTCTATTGCCGTGTGCAGGTGCAGAATGTCATGTCTGCGTTGATCAGCCAGATGGGAGAAGACCCCAAGTACGGGCTGTCCGTCGGATTGTCATGTCTCGCTCCCCCTTTCTCTTCTGTGTCTGTGTGTGTCAGCCACCCGCTGCACGCGTACAGTGAGTTTTTCGACTTCTGCGAGAGCCAGCTCAACATCACCAGCCAGAGCCTCTCTCGCCTCCCCCTCAGAACCGTCTCAAACCTCAACAGAGCCAAAGTGGTCAGTCAAACAAACAATCAATCGATCAAGCAATCATCTAGTGAGCCAGTGCCATGATGCAACACACTTGTGTGTGTCGACGAACAAACAACGCAGGACGTGAATGAGGATTTCGGGCGGTTTCTGGACGAGGTGTACTTCGATGCGGGCATCGAGGGCCGCAAGGCGTCCGTGCCAGCCGCAATCTCTGCACCCATCGTGCCGAAGCGGCGGGAGTCTCGCCTCGGCACCCTCGGCACCACGAGCGACCCAGGGCCGGAACCGCCCTCGCCAGCCCTCCTGCCACGCAACTTGGAGGACAAAGCTCACAAACAGATGGACCTCCTGATTCCCACAACACACACTGCCGCAGCAGTAGCAGTGACACCCGCAGACCAGCTGCAGCAGCAGCATGGGTCATCGCGTGATGAACAAGAGCTGGCCTCCGTCGTCGTGCCCTCGGGCGACAGCGGCTCCGTCGGTCTAGTCCCCAGCTTTTTCGGCGACCGAAGCTCGTCGCGTCACGTCACGGCCGAGATTGACAGCAATTCGGGCAGCACCAACGTCGTGAGCAACCTGATATCGTCCATCAACAGCACCACCAAGGTGGCTATCGACACGACTAAGGCGGCCATCGAGGGGCTGGGCACGTCACTGGGGCTCCGCAGCCGCGCCAGACACGGCTCTACCAACTCAACGAAGACGGCCAGGGAGGCGGCCGTCACGGAACCGTCGCAACGAGAGCACCAGAGGCATGACAGCGACCTGGGGCCCAATACGGCCGCCCTGCCAGTGCCCATCGCTGCTACGGCGGCACACCAAAATTCAGACAGCACCGGCAATATGAATAACAGTGGAGAGGAAGAGGCCGCTGCTCTCGCGGCGAGCAGGTGGGTGAGTGGAGTGGGTAGATCCACGCGACGTGGATGTGGGATATTGTTCATCTGTCTTGCACTTCTATCCAGAATGGTGCCTTTGTGGAGCTTCGATGCGCTGCAAGTCGATGCGGCCACTGCCGGAGGGTACGATAAGCCATACCACAAGCTGTCGACCCAATCGATCAATCTTCTCTCTTCGCTTTCCCCGCCTTTCCCCGCAGAGCTTTGTTTCAGGTCGGCTACAGTCAGCTTGCGGACATATTGGCGCTTCCCAAACGGACAGTCCAGAGCGGCCTCAAGGCAGGCGGAGGAGGGCAGCCAGCTGCCGCCGCCTATGATTTCGAGAGAGACGGGAAGGCAGAGCTGGAGTCGTTCCTACGGCGGCTGCAGTCGGCGTATCTGTCCAACCACTACCACAACGCTGCACACGCGGCTGACGTCGCCAACTCGATGCACTTCCTCATGCAGGTATGTACATACGTCAGGTGGCAGAGACACAGAGAGAGGGTGTGTGTGACTGTGGAACATCTATGCCGTGCAGGCGACTGATTTGTGGGCGCACACTATCCCTGAGACGAAGGCAGCGACGTGTGTGGCAGCACTGGGTCATGATGTCGGTAAGTGGGTCATGGAAACCAGGTGTGTGGCCATGTGTGATACATATGCATATGCCCGCAGGCCACGAGGGCAAGAACAACCAGTTCTACGTCACGACGCTGAGCGACCTCGCCCTCAAGTGAACAAGAACAGGCGCCACACAGACGTGTGTGTGCGCATTTGCTTGTCTGCTGTCTAGATACAACGACACGAGTGTGTTGGAGAACTACCACGCCTCCACCACCTTCGCCATCCTCGTCGCGACAGAGAACAACTTCATCAACAAATGGATGTCTAAAGAGGAGGTCAGATACATAGACGGCAATACAGAGCCACGAACAAGCCATTTTCGCTCTCTCGTGTCTCGTCTGTTCAGTTCAGTCACTTCCGGGGCATCGTGATATCCCTGATTCTAAGCACCGACCCTTCCACCCACTTCGGCGATATGAGTGCATTCAGAGTGCGACTCAAGACGCCCGTAAGACAAACAAGATCGCGGCATGGCAGCGAACAGAGAGACATGGGCTGTGTCGGTGTCTTTTGTGTTGTGTTAATTCAGGACTTTACACCTCTACATGGTGAGGACAAGAAGATGTTGCTGAAGCTGCTGATCAAGGCGGCCGACATCGGGCACGCAGCCAAAGAGTGGTCCATCCACCTGAAGTGGACGCTCCGGGTGCAACAGGAATTCTGGGAACAGGTAAGGCAGATGGATGCATCGACGAATCATCTCTCTCAGCCACACCCTCACACAACGCTGGATGGCATGGCATGCAGGGTGATGCCGAGATGCTCTTAGGTCTGCCGCAGAGCCCTCTGTGCGACCGCAGCAACTCCGACATCCCCGCCAACCAGACGGGCTTCCTCAAGTACGTCGCCATACCACTCTTCAGCCTGGTCCAGGTGCGTGGATAGCCGGTACCCTCGATGTGTGTTCGCCTCATGGACAATCTGCGTCATACACGGATGCAGGAGGCGCATGATCCGTTCCGAGTGCTCCAGGAGACGATCATATCTGTGTGTACCAAGAACATCGATTGCTGGGTAACCGTTAAGGAGGGACATCGACGCGAGCAGATCCTCGAGGACTGGCTCGACACACAGAAAGTCAAGTGGAGACCGACTCCCAAAAGGTCTGTCTGCCACTATGACGTGTGTGCGAGTGACAGAGAAGGATACGTATGGGCTGAGTGTGGTGCGCCTTTGGATGCAGGGACTGTTCTGGTGGCGAGGCCGCGGCGGGTAGCAATGAGGCTGAAGAGACCTCAGCCCACTGACAGACAAGAGGTGTATGCAGAGTAGTTGGATCAGCCAGCCAGCCAGCAGGGCGGCGCGCACACATTGCCCTCCATGGCGTATCTTGATGAGAGTATGCATATGTAGTATTTGCCCGCAGAGTGCCTTCTGTCTGTCTGTCTGTCTGTCTGTGTAGCGAGGGAGGACAGCAGATCGACTCGTTAGCCAGACTGGTTATCTCTTGACTCTCCATGAGTATATGTGTGTATGTTGAGATTTGGCCACATGCATTTGTTGTTGAACCGAATTGATATTCATGGACAGATTGGTGCCTGTACTTTACTCGTATCTCAACACACCGGCCTTGTCATGTCCGTCCATCCATCCATCCATCCATCGAGAGCATCGTCCATGGTCGATGTGATATTCGACGCATCAAATGCTTGTCAGTATTGTGTTGTATTGTTGTTCCAGAGTGAGTCCGTCAGTATTGTTGTTCCACATACACGACCTGGGGCTGAGGCGGTGCTGGCGGCGGGCCGGTCATCGGGGGCGGACCCTCTGACACACACAGACAGTCAGGCAAACGGACACGCAGACAGACAGGGGTGATATATACTGCTGGCGACGAGGAGACATGGTGTACTGCTGTCTCGGTACCAACCTGAGACGTACATGACCGCTCCTGTCTCTGCATATCATTGGAAGGAGGAAGAGCAGACAACGAACGGCACAGAAAATGACACGGTTTTCGTTTCTGTGTGCTTGATTACGGCGGGGCGGGGGTGGGCCGGGCGGCGGCAGTGTGGTTCCGTATCCAGGACCGCCCCCGGCATAGAGATACTCACCCTACTCGTCTTTGTCCCTGCCGCCACAGCACGCCGGCACCTACACGACCGTACGCACAGTGTGGCCGTGAGCGGTGTACACACATGATCACACAGGCAGGCGGATAGATAGGCGGGCATTCATTCATCATGACACCTACTGTGACGAAACAAGACCCGATGAAGTCGAGAATCCCGGCCGCGATCACCATGATGTAGACGTAGTTCCACTTGTAGGCGAAGTAGGTCGACATACCACTGGCAAACACACACACACACACACACAGAGAGAGAGAGAGAGAGAATGTTGCCATGTGTTTCTCGTGTCGTGTCAATGCGCACTAGTTCCAGCCCCAGTTGAAGAAGGCGAAGGAAGCGAAAATGGTGCCAAGTCCGCCAACTGCAACGAAATTGGCGCAGCTAGTGGCGTTGACGGTGAGCCACTTGTTGACGCCAGCCGACCAACTCGTCGCCCCCAGCATGAGGCACAAGAGTGTGGACACCATGGACAGGATCCAGGCGAATACCAGGAAAAACCTCACGCACCACTCAGCGATGTACGCGCCGAAAAACTTGAATCGCAAGTGTTCAACTGCAGTGGAACAGAGACGCCCGTGGCAGGAGAGTCAGGGATGCTTCCAGCATCAGATCTGTCAGGTCAGTGGGCGGGCGTACGGACCGTTGTAGTATTCCCTGCAATGGTGCTTCATCTGCACACGAGAGAGAGACCGTGGCAACCAATCCTTTTGTCCCGCCGGCCATCGGCCACCACCCGGCAGCCGTCTCACGCACCAGGTCTTTGATGTCGTCGAAGTGTTCTTTGGTCAGCCACTTGCTCTTCTGGCCCATATCCTTGAGGTGGTCGTAGTAATCGTCCGCTCTGCTGGCATCGGGCACGCTGATGCACATGTAATAGGGCCCGAACTCAAGGCTGCACCACACGAACACGACGGACCCACACAGTGTCACCAACAAAGAGTCTGTGCCCTCGTGGGGCTAGCTAAGATCAAACAAACAGACAGACAGACGGACCGGCCATATTGCCCGTCTTCTCCGAGCTCCTTCTTCGTCTCGGCGAATATCCTGCAGACAAACAGTGGCCACACACACACACACACACACGCACACGCAGGTTTTGGCTTGTGTGTGCCGTCTCATCATTTGTCCTCACTGTCTCACCACTGGTTGATGAAGAACCCAAAGCCCAGCCCCACACTGGCAAGCAAGAAACAGAAGGAGGCCACCAGATAACTCCCCTGGGCCATCTGGAGTGAGACTGGGGGGGAAGCTTGGGGGGGGGGGGGTCTCCCGAGAAACCTCTGCGAGCTTTTTGCAGAGGTGCAGCAGCGTTGCCTTTGAGCGAGTGATTTGGCCGCAGGCAGGGGTCTGATGATGGACAGCGGTGCCAGCGCCGCGTTGCGAGAGGAAGGAGAGTCGTGGCGTTGAGGCCGCTGTGGGATCTGGCGGCGAAACCATGCCCAGACCGCACAGCGACTGGCACATCCCCGACCGATATGAGATCAGACACCTCATCGGGTTAGCCATCCGACTCACCCTGCCAGTGACGGTCACTGACCGCCGTTGACGGACTTTTTGTGTTTTCTCTGTCTGTGTGTGTGTCTGTGTGTGTGTCAGGACCGGGTCGTACGGGCACGTGTGTGAGGCGTACGACCACACGGAGAAGCGTGTGGTGGCCATTAAGAGGATCCACAGGGTGTTCGAAGACCTCGTCGACTGCAAGAGGATACTGCGCGAAATCGCCATCCTCACACGACTCTCGCAGGGTCAGTGGCTGGCCACACAGACAGACAGACAGACAGACAGACAGACAAGCAGACAGACACGAGCAAGGAGGACATAGCACAGTGATGGAGGGCGTGTCTGTGTCTGTGTGTGTGTGTGCGTCTGGGTGTGGTGTGTTGTGTGCAGACCACATTGTCCGCGTGCTGGACATCTGTGTGCCCAGGGATCTGCAGAACTTCGACGTACGCACACGCACCAGCCGCACAGCACAGCACAGCCCAACACACACACTGTGTGTGTCTGTCCATCTCATCTGCCGTCTGGCCGCACCACACCACACTACAACAGGAGTTGTATCTGGTGCTGGAGATAGCGGACAGCGATTTCAAGAAGCTGTTCAGGACGCCCGTCTTCCTGACTGAGCTGCACGTCAAGACGCTCCTCTACAACCTCCTCGTGGGCGTCAAACACATACACTCCGCCGGCATCTACCACAGAGACCTGGTGGGAGGGATCGACGGATGCCGTGACGTGATGGCACTCCTCGATGGCTCTGTGTGTGTGTGTGTCGCAGAAGCCCGCCAACTGCCTGGTCAACCAGGACTGCTCTGTAAAGATCTGGTGAGTTCACGGCCGACGCTGGAGGAAGGGAGGGAGGGAGCGGCACAGAAGAGGCAACCTCGGCTTGAACGTCCCTGTCCCTCTCTGTGTGTGTGGTGCAGTGACTTTGGCCTCGCACGCACCGTTGATCGTGTGCTGGACCCAAAGCTGCCAAACTCACCGAGGTCAGCACCCACACACATAGATAGATATTGCAGCCCGCACGTCCTCGAGCGTGTGCGTGTGTCCGTGTGTGTGTGTTTGATGCAGGAATGGCGACGGTGACATGGTGGGTGTGGCCAACACCAAGAGCCTCAAGAGGCAGCTTACCGGACACGTTGTCACCAGGTAGTGGTGACTCTCACTCTCTCTCTCTCTCACACACACACACTCTCTCTCTCTCTCTGTGTGTGTGTGTATGTGTGTGTGTGTGTGTGTGTGAAGGTGGTATCGAGCACCCGAGCTGATCTTGCTGCAGGAGAACTACACCGAGAAGATCGACTGCTGGAGCGTCGGATGCATATTCGCTGAACTCCTCAATATGATGGTCAGCCACCCACACACCCACACAAATGCTGCCCGCCGATTCGTTCGGTCACTGTGGATGTCTGCGTGCGATGCGCTACGTGTCGATCCATCAGAAGGAGAATGTGCCCTACCACTCCGACCGTGGCCCCCTCTTCCCAGGATCGTCCTGCTTCCCCCTCTCACCTGATCAGGTCAAGACGCAGTCATTGTTTGCTTGGTCTATGCATTCCATTCTGCTGTCTGTCTGTCTCTGTCTGCGTCTTTGTGTGCCATTCGCTGTGTCTGCCACTCGCAGAAACACGCCACCGACTACAAGTAAACAAAGAGAACAGAGGGACGGAGGGACAGAGGGAGGGACGGTTGATTGAAGCTCCGATGTTTGCCTTCTTATGTTGCGCGCTTCTCTCTCTCTCTCTGTGTGTGTGCAGGTTCCACACACGCGGCAACCGTGATCAGCTCAACATGATCTTCAACATCCTTGGCACGCCATCAGAGGAAGACATCGAGGCGCTCGAAAAGGACGACGCCAAACGGTCAGTCAGTCAGTCGGCGAACCTGCCGCCAGCCCGCCCGCCCGCATCTCGTGTCACACGTGCACATGTGCAGGTATATTCGCATCTTCCACCAGCGTGACGGCATCGACCTCCACTCACGCTTCCCGGGAGCCTCAGGTGGGCGAGGAAAGGAGAGACACACACACACACAGAGGGAGGGGTGGATCGCTGCTTCGTTGGTTCGTGTGTTGGTGTGTCTGTGTGTGTGTATTTAGCCGAGGCGGTGGACCTGCTGCAGCGGATGTTGGTGTTCAACCCGGGCAAGCGAATCTCCATCGACGAGGCCCTCGCACACCCGCTCTTCAAAGACATCCGGAATGTCGCCAGCGAAGTATGTTGGCCACACGCAGGCACACACAGCAAGACGCACCAGTGAGTCCACCCGTTGTATGTGTGTGTCGTGTGTGTCTGAAGACGATCGCCAAGGAGAGGATTCAGCTGCCCTTTGACGACTGGCTGTCGCTCAACGAACAGCAGCTCAGGTGCTCACTGAACCAACTACACACACGCGGAGAGAGAGGGAAAGACCGTGTGTGTGCTGTGCTGTGCTGTGCTGTGCAGGATAGCGTTCTTGCGCGAGGTGCTGCGGTACCACCCTCAGTGCGCACAGCTCAACGCCTTCCTCTCACAGATGCCCCCGCACTGACTGACCCAACGACACATTCATTACACAGGGATGGGGGCAATCATATCATGTGTGTATCTATGTCCGTGTGTGAGTGTGCAAAGGGCGCCCCCGCCACTGCGAAACCAACAGTGGGCGGGCGGCGTGCCCGCACCCACGCGCTCACCAGGCAGACAGACAGACGGGATGGGGAGAGGGAAGGGCTGATCGAATTGGTCACTGAGCGAGCGATCGAGTGAATGTATGGGTACATGGACACACGCAGCAGCCAGGCAGGCACCCAACGAACACAACACAATGCCATGCCATGTGTCAGTGTGTGTGTGTGTATTTTTTTCTCGTCCTGTTCTCAAGAGAAGGGATGGGGCGAGGCGAGACGAGTCCATCGTCGTAGAGGGAATCCAATGCACAGACTGACAGCGCCGCGAAGGGCGCAGGAACGATGACTTACACACACATAACGCTGCCTGTTTGCCTGCCTGCCTGCCTGCCGGGTCACTTGGCTGGCTGATGATGAGATGGGTGTGTGGATGGATGGATGGATCAACGAGCGATTGCATAAGAGTGTGTCTGTGTGTGTGTCTGATGTGTATGTGTATGTGTGAGTGCGCGAGATGCATGGCTTTTTCAAGCCCAGACAGACAGCGAGGCAGCGTGCGTAAGTATACGTAAGGCCTCAGATGCGATGCGATGCGGTCAGTGAGAGTGCTGTGTGTCGTTGAGAGAGAGAGAAGGGCAGACAAAGGCGAGTGTATTGTATCTTACCCATCTATCTATCTCTGGAGGCAGCCTTTATCCAGCACAGACAGCCAGCTCGCGGCATGGATTTCTCAGTCGGTAATTCAATATATCAGTCGGTCGGTCGTTCAGTCGGTCCTCAGTCGCCATCCATCCCCACAAAACATCGTATTCACACCACACACGACAAATGCACTTGAAGAAAAGCCCCCTCCCCTGCCGATGGATGCACTCACCGTGACGCTCGCCAACGAGCGACGACCCTCACTCCCAGCCCCGCCAGCACGAACACACCCAAAGCCGCCCCCACCCCACACGCAACCACCACGCGGCTGTCGTCCGGCAGCAGCATCTTGCCCAGGATGGCCAACATGCCTTGTGTGTCGGTGGTGTTGTTGTTGTGCGGGTCAGTGAGTGTCTTGGTCATGTACTGCCCCTGCCCTTGCAGGTGGTAGCCGAACTTGCGGTAGTACTCGCGGGCACCCACACCAGATATCACCGCTGCGCGACGATAACCTGCACGCACCAATCAAATCAACGGTAGGGGGACGGAGAGAGAGAGAGAGAGAGAGGCGCCCGTGATGTGTCTCTCTCTGTGTGTGTGTATGTTGTGTGCACCTCTATCCCATGCGATCTGTTCGGCTCGCTGCAGGAGCCGCTGGCCGAAGCCCACATGCTGCGGCCGCACGTCCTTTCTGCCCTCGCGGCTCTCACCCACACCCACCAGCTGCCCTGCAGCACACCGAGCGCAAGACTCACGCCGCCCCTCTCTGCGTCTGTGTGTCGTGACTGTGTGTGTGTACCGTAGACGTGGACCTCGCGAATGAGTGCCGCTCCCTCCAGCTCGGGGAAGACCGCCGTGGCCGCGTGGCTGTGTCTGTGCTGTTGTCTGTCGGGGAGCCTCAGCCTGAGGAAGCCGAAGATGGTCCTCTGGTCCGCCGTCTCAAAACTCAGAAACACCTCCTCTCCGCCGATCGTTGAGTACTCCCTCTCAGTCAGCACCGCCAGCCTACACAGACACACACGCACACACACAGGTGGAAAGAGTCACCGATGAGTGTGTGTGCGTGTGCGTGTGTGTGTGTGTATGTGTCGGTGTGTCGGGGGATGCGAGGCGATGTGTGGCACTGCAGGACAGGCAGACAGACCTGTAGTCGATTTCGTTGGCCCTGACCTCGCGGCACCTGATACAGCCGCACCACTGGCCCCGCCTCTTCAGCTCACTCAACAGCAGCTGCCTGCACACAAAGACACACACAGACAGAGAGAGAAGGACAGACAAATAAGAGAGAGGGCGAGAGAGGGAGAGACAGAGGGGCACGTACCTGAGATTGGTCTGGTTGTTGCCGCCGATGATAGACTGGTTTGGGATGTCGCGGATGACCCTGTTGAGCCGCACCCACGGCCGCACTTGCGGCTTCACCTCCAGCAGCAGATCCAGCAGCAGGCGCCCGTTGTCGATGTCAGCATAAGGCTTGTACTGCCCGTCGTAATACCTACCATCAGCCAGAGAGAGAGAGAGAGAGAGAGACAGAGAGAGAGTGAAAAAGGCCGAGAGATGTGCCGGAGAAAGGCCCTCGCTGACCATACCATTTCTCGATCTTGGTGAAAGGGGTGACTTCGCAAGGGTAGATCTTCCACTGGTCTGCCTGCAGGTCTGGGCTGTGGATGAGGTACTGGAACATCTCACGGTCCTTCTCAGGGTCGCTCCCTGGCAGGTCGGGCATGATGTGGATGTCCACCTAGAACCAAGGAAGGAACCAGTGTGGTGTGCGCCAGGGGAGGCTCTTTGTCCGTCCTACTTTGAAAGCAGCGTCCTTGAGCAGCCGCACCGCCCGAATGCAGTCCTCGCGCGTGCAGCCTATTGGACACAGCGACAGACAGACAACACATACAAACAAACAGCGGTGGCACTCAGCCATCCAGCCATCCAGCCATCGCTGGCTACCTACCTCTGTTGATGATTTGCAGTATTCTGTTGTCGACGTGCTGCACGCCGATCTGCACCCTTGTGCAGCCATATCGGCGAAGCTTGCGCAGCTCCCACTTGGTAATGAAGTCGGGCCGGGTCTCCTGAACACACACACACACACACACACACACAGAGAGAGAGAGAGAGAGCGAGCGGAATTCTGTGTCTGGGGTCGTTCTGTCTGTTCGTGTGTGTCGACCGCCCTGTGCCCCTGCGTGACCGACCAGTGTGACGCCGATGATTCTGCACTTGGCCGTCTCGTTGCGGCTCATCTCCTCCTCAAGCGACAGCCGAGGCCGCTTGTCGCGCAACACACGGTTCACCACACCACCAGACGCAGCAGCAGCAGCAGCGCCATCACCGGGTTGATTGGGAGGAGAGGGCGCCATGAAGGCATCCACGGCCTCCTGCTCCTCGTCGGGGGTATCATCACCATCACCGCCATCCGCCTCTTCCTCCTCATTGGTCGTGCCGTTCATCATCGCGGTCATGATGGTGGCGTCGTCGGAGGCCATGCTCGTCCGCGAGGGCTCTCTCTCAGTGGCCAAGACGTGCTTCTTGACGCGCTTGCGGACGGGGAAGGACAGCACGGGCTGATTGCTGTCGGGGGCCGGTGCCGGTGGAGGGGCGGCTGCTGTGTCCGCGTCTGTGTCTTCGTCAAGGGCGAACGTGTTGGCCGCGTAGAAGAGGTCCCGGATGAAGGTCTCCTGATATGAGGTGGGATAGCTGCAGCAATGCATCCACACACACACACGCACACACACACACACACAGAGAGAGAGAGAGAGAGATAGGAATGAGCAAAGATGACCGCCATGACTCTCTCTCTCTCTCTCTCTCCCTCTCTGACCTGGACCAAGTGCCGCCCAGGACGAGTATCTCAATCTTGTCAACAGTGTGTCCGTTGCTCTGCAAAGTCTCGGCTCTGTCGAAGAACTGCGATGCGGCGTCCCACCCGTTCTGGTTGCCGCGGAGCACTGCCGGCTCGGTCGACAGGTAGCTGCGCGGCTGGCCCGGCTCGTTGGGGCAGTAGTGGCAGTCCTTCGGGCAGCTGAAGGCGCCCGGGGCGGTCAGCACCGTTATCACACACACGCCTGCACACACACACACACACACACACAGACAGAAGCAGACACCGCCCGCTCGTCGACGGCTGTGTGTCGGCCGCAGTGATCGATCAATCCCTCACCCACCCGAAGAGCTCCTGACGTTTTTCTTCCTGCAGAACTTCTCGAGCAGCGGGCATCTGGCGATGGTGCCGCCCTCCAGCTCCTTCTCGTAGACGTGGAGCAGCTGCGCCTTGCCGGGGCAGGCCTGGTACTTCCTGCGCAGGTCCCTCTGCGCCGCCAGAAACTCCTTCTCTGTGCTGTACCCCTTGCCGCCGTCTGCGCCGTGGCTGATGAGGTCGACGAGAAAGGCCTTGACGGTGTCGTATGGGATGCTGTTCTTGTCAGACTCGTAGCGGTCGTAACTCAGCCACTCCTGCACACACAGTCACCGGATCATACCATCCACAGGTGTGTGTGTTGTGTGGTGCTGTTGGCTGGTTTGTTTGATTCACCCGCATGCTCTTCTGGAAGCTGTCCAGGTGGCGCTGAGGAAACGCACAGCCACAGCACGGCGCATTCTGTCTGCCTGTCTGTCTGTCTGTCTGTGTTGCCTCGTGTGTCCATCTATTTACCTTCTTGTAGAAATCTTGCTTCTCTTCCTTTGTCATCGCTGTCGACTCCTCGGCTGCAGCATCCATCGCTGGTGTGTGGTCTGTAGGGTTCTGAAGCAGGGTTTAGGGTTTCAAGGCTAAGCTCGCAGACCGGCTTCCTTCTCGCCGCTCGGCTTCGAGGGACGCCACGTGCTGTCGCTTTTGCCGTCCACCCCTTCAATGACGAGCACAATGGCGAGCACAAGCAAGACTTCGACAAATGAATTGGTATCTGTAGACAGACAGACCCGTCGCCGCATTCACTCGCAATTTAGAGCTGTGCTGGGCTGTGTGTCTGCCCCAGGCCAAGATGGAGAACACCAATTGGGAGCCCGTCAACGACGAGATGGCCGTCGACATCACCGAGTATGAGGGCACCATCCCGCCCGGCCTGCAGGGCGAGTTCGTCCGCAACGGTCCCAACGCACACATGGGCATCAAGGGCCTGCACCTCTTTGATGGCGACGGCATGCTACACGCACTGGTGCGCACCGCACTTATATTGATGGTCTCGTCTGTGTGTGTATCGTCTTTGGGGTGCTTTGCCATGTGGTGCAGCGGCTTTACAAGTCGTCGGACGGGAGCATGAAAGCCCGGTACATCAACCGTTACGTGCAGACCCCCCGCCTGCAGGAGGAGCGCAAGGCCAAGCGGGACCTCTTCATGCGCATCGGGCAGCTCCGCGGGCGGCTGGGCATCATCCGGATGCTCCTGTACCCTCTGCGGCAGATGCTGGGGATGGCCGGCAAGATGGACAAGGCGGACAGGCGCACGGGCACGCAGAACACCGCGCTGGCCTACTTTAGGAAACGTATGTGTGTGTGTGCGTGCGTGTGTGTGTGTGTGTGTGCACATGGACGGCGACATTGTGTGATGGTGCACACACCTTCTTTGTTTGTGTGTCGTCAGGTCTGCTGGCGTTGGTCGAGAGCAGCCTGCCGTTCAGCGTCAAGATGCTGCAAGACGGCGACTTCGAGGTGGGTGTGGGCACCACAACAGAAACAAGCAACCACACAGCGCAGCACAGCGCAGCGCAGCACAGCACAGCACAGCACGTGCTTGTATTTCCTCTCTCTCTCTCCTTGTGTGTGTTGGCTTTGTTCGTGTGGTGTGGTACCTAAGTCCGAGTGCTACGAGTCTTACGGCGAGAAGCTGAACCAGCCTGTGAGCGCACACAGCAAGGTGGACCCTGAGACGGGCGAGTTCCTCATCTACGGCTACGACCTGCTGAGCAAGCCCTACTGCAAGTATGCCATCGTCGACAAGGACGGCAACCTCTCACACAGACTTGACGTCGAGTACGTGGGCGGCACGGCCACATACACACACACAGAGAGAGGGAGAGAGGGTGGATGGGGTCATTGTGTGTGTGTGTGTGTGTGTGTGGCCCGCCTTGCTGCAGGATTCCACGGCCTGTGATGATGCACGACTTCGCCGTGACGAAGAACTACACGATCTTCCTCGACATGCCGCTCATATTCGACCCCAAGAGGATGGCACGGTAAGTGGGTCGGTCACACATTACATACGCACCACACACACACAGAGAGAGACCACCAGTTGTATTGTATGCCATATGCCCTCTGTGGTTCCTCTGCCAGCGATTGGCAGTACTCCTACCCATTCCGCTTCGATGCCTCCATCAAGGCGCGGTTCGGCATCTGCCCCAGATACGCCAAGTCGATGGACGAGTTCACCTGGTTCGAGACGAGACCATGCTACGTACGCTACGTGACCCACCAGCTGCACTGCACCCACACAGACAGACAGACGTGTGGACTGCCACTGTCTGTCGTGTCGTGTGTGCAGGTCTTCCACACGATGAACGCCTATGAGGACCCGGAGAATCCCCGGAAGATCGTGCTGCATTCGTGCCGCTTCGAACACATCGAGCTGGAGTTCGACAACTCCGCTAGCCCGTACGCTACGCGAGCAGCACAGCACAGCTGACCACAGCGGGAAGCCAGCCAGTCGGGTCATTCCTTCTGTTGTGTGTGTGTCAGTGCGTTGGTCAAGTGGACTTTCGACCTGGACACCAAGGAGATGACCGAGGAGCTCATCGTCGACAACGGCAAAGACACGCTCGAGAACCCTGTGTATGTGACCCAACACCTACACACACTCACACACACAGAGAGAGAGGGGGGGGAGTTTGGCTCAGTTTTTCTCCGTCCGTTGTGGTGCTTTGTTGGTTTGGGTTGGTTTGGTCTCGCTGACAGTGAGATCCATGGCGAGTTCCCCAGGATCAACGACTCCTACGTGGGCCGCGTGAACCGATATGGCTGGTTTGTCGAACAAGACAGCGACAAGGGCACCTTCATCGCAGTCGTCAAGGTGAGTCAGCGAGCAACCACCAGCCCACCAGTCCAGTCCAACATGTCTTCTCTCTCTCTCTCTCTCTGTCTCTTCTCAGCTGGATCTGCAGCAGCGATCGGTGGCGGGCTGCATCGACTTCAGCTCCTCTCTCGGCAAGCCCCCCGGCACCATGACAGGCGGCGAGTGCGTCTTCGCTCCCAACACAACCACCATCACCACGACAGAGGATGGCGGGTACCTGATGACTTTCCTCTACGACACGGCGGCCAAGGAAAGCTACTACTGCGTGTGGGACGCGGCGACCATGGCCGAGGCGCCCGTGGTGAAGATGAAGCTGCCGCGACGAGTGCCCTATGGCTTCCATGGCATGTGGGTGTCGGAGGAGCAGATACAGTCGGGCTTGCACTAGAGGGAGGGAGGGACGTGGGGGAAGGGAGACTGACTGTTGTGTGTACTTCAACAAGTGCCTGTGGTGTATTGCTCGGGGGTCGGGCCGCAGGGCTGTCCTGCGTTGCTTTGCCGAAGGTAGGCTGGCAGGCAGCCGGGGGGGGTGGTTATGCGTTTGTGTGAGTGCATCCTTGAGATAGATGTCACGCAGCACAGACGCACACACACAGTACCTACCTACTCACTGCATTCATGAGCCATTCATGCGACGCAGTCTGTCTGTCTGTCTGTCTGCCGAGAGAGAGAGAGAGAGAGAGAGGATCTGTTGTGCTGTGCTGCATGTGCCGTTTAGGTATGTTTGATGAACGTGTGTGTGTGTGTGCGTGTGTGTGTTGGGGGTCTTTTCTCGCCGAGACACTGACCGCATCTCTGTATACACACGCAACACTCCTGTCTCTTGCTGTCCACTGACTAAGTTGCATGCCTTCATCCGGTCGACAGACACAGACAGGGTAGGATACCTCGCCGTGCGAGTGTGGCTGGCTGGCTGGCTGTTCGGAGCTCAGTCCATTTCAGCACAGCACACAAGCAGGCGGCCATCGGTTGATTGGGCGACTTCCTGACAGATGGGATGGGTGCGAGGGCGCCTCACACGAGCCACCCGCCCAACCACCCACTGTCAGATGTGTGTGTGAGTGCGTGTGCATGGGGCAGCTTTATCAATCCAATGGCGTGTGTGTGCGTGTGTCGTGTGTGTGAGCGTGTGTCTTTTTGTCGTTGGTCCTGCAACGCAGTGTGCCACGGAACTCACGAATGGAATGAGCGACCAGACCCAGACCAGACCGAGGCGGTCTTTGTTTTTGAAAGGATCACAGCACACAGCACAGCACACACACACACAGAGATCGATCGGAGTTCGGACTCGCGCACAGTCCACACATCCCCTCCACACACACAATATACGTGACGCCACAGGGCGGCCAGCCAGTCGGTTTCACCGATCAGTCAGTCCATCAGGCAGGTGGAGGGGGTGGATTGGATGTCATCCGTCGTTTAGCTTAGCTGTTAGTTATGATACACGATCGGCCAGCATCCATCCATCCATCCATCCACCCACACCCGTCCGAACGTCCGTCTGATCTCCTTGGCGACGACAAGGCAGACAGACAGACGGACGGACGGATAAACAGATCGACAGACAGACCACACCGCAACACCCCCATGCTACCCCTCCAGAAACGAGGTGTCATTTTGGACACTCACGGCAGTGCACGCTAGTGTGGTGTGGTGTGGTGTGGTGCTTCGCTCCCCCTGTGCATGTCGGCTGAGCGCAGCATCCCAACCGTCCATCGAGACAGCGGAGGAACCACACACACACACACACCCCTAAGCGACTCGCGCAGCCTGCCTGCCTGCCCTCTATCGAACCAACCATAATCCACGCTCAGCACGGCACGGCACGGTACGGCACGTGTGCGTGTGTGAGTGTGTGTGGTGGATTCTGTCTTTCTCGCCAGCGAGCAAAATGCGGAGTGCACCGAGGGATCCATCCATCCTCCATCGGCAGGGGTGGCCAGCAAGTGCTATAAGCTCTAGATAGAAGGGGCGTGGCGCGTGTGGGCGAGATAGACAGCGACCGATCGAGTGGGAGAGAGTGTCCGGCACACAAACCAGCACGCCCCCCACACACGCATATTCGATCATCCATCCATACATCGATCCATCCATCCACACACGGCAGCCAGCCAGTCGCTTAAACACACACACACACACACTTACACACACACACACACCGAACAAACAATCGGCCGGCGGTCTGTCCGTCAGTCAGTCACACCCCCAGCTGTCCCGCCCACACCACCAGCAGGCCCCCCTGATGCAGCCGATGCAGCAACAATTTTCCTCTCCTCCCCGCCCCCAGTGTCGTCCCCTCCCCTCTCCTCGGTGCCTCTGTCGGCAACACCGCCACCATCACTCAACTTGCCCTCCACCGCCACCTCCCCCCCGCCAGGCGGCCCGTCCTCTCTGTCGTCGGGAGAGTAGGCCATCGGCCGCGCACCGCCGCTGCCCCTACCGCTGGCGGCCTCGTGGCCCGGCCCGGCCTCGCCAATTCCGTTAAGCTGCGGCTCCCCGCCGCCGTTGGCCTGTGGTGTGTCGGTCAGGTGCTGCTGGTGCGGCGGCGGTGTGCAGGGGTCTCGTGAGTCGATTGCAGCCTGGTTGACAGACAGACACGGACAAGAGAGGCGACATGGATGGATGGATGGATGGCTGTGGCGGTCAGTCGGGGCTGACCATGGGTTGTGGCAGGGGTTGTTGGTGTTGGGGGAGGGGTGAGGATTCGCTCATGGGAGCAAAGGCAGACGAGGACGGGGGTTGGGGAGGCAGTGGGCGCACACGCTCACGCTCCTGCACATACACACCAAACAAACAAACGAACCGAACCAAACCAACCAACATACGTACGTTGACGCACTCACAGACGGGCCGGGCCGGGCCGTCTTGTGTGTGTCTGTGTGTCGTGTGCCCACCCCTTCGTCATCAGGGTTGAATCCTGGCGACTGGTCAGGCGCCTTGCGCTTGCGACCGGCACGACTAACCTCATCATACTGACACACACACACACACACACACAACATGTATATGCCCAATTCCCAGCACATTGGAGGAGTGCGTGGGAGTCGTGTGTGCGTGTGGGTGAAGCTCCCCCACCCACCCAGCCCACCTCGTCTCTGGCGGCTCCTCCAGGTTCGTTCTTTCTGGGCACCGCCACGGACACGCCATCGGGCACGGCAGTCGGGATGATGCTGATCACCTTCAACATCTGATTGAGGTTTATCATAGATAGCAATCCACCAACCGATGGGCGATATAGAATGAGCGGCACAACGTAACGTACCCGCTCGAAAGCGTATGTGAGCTTCTTGGTGGACGTGTAGCTCTTGCGCGGGTCGGACAGCAGCTCACACAAACGCTGAATCGTGAACGGCGGCCTGCATCACAGAGGAAACATCACCCACCCAGTTCACTAGTCGCTGACTGAACCGATATATATCCTCCCTCACTCACCCCGTGAAGTCCTGCAGCGCCTTGACGATAGCGTCTACGTGGCTGGTGAACGACTCGCCCTGGTGCAGCTTGACGTCAGGCTTCTTGGTGTGATACTCCATCAACACCTGCAGCCACACACACAGACGCGCAGCAGCAGCAGCAGCAGCAGCAGCAGCAGCGATGAACGAACGAACCCACCGTCACCCAAATGCATCACGAACGGCACTGGGTGGGTCGAGTTGGGGCGGATGGGTTGTCAAGCTGACCTGCCGGATCTTGGCGGCGAGCACATGCTTCAACAACTCCCACGGGTACCTGATTGATATATACGATGATTGACACACAGCATTCAGTAGGACGTGCTGTGCTTCCCTCCCCCCCTCCCTCCCTCCCTCTCTCCCTCATTGGCTGGCTGGCTTGCTAGTTGGCTGACTGAATGCCCTCTCAGCTCGCGTGTGAGATGAGTGTGGACGCAGCCACCCATGGACGCACCTGATGACCCCGTTGTTAGCGATTTGCCTGATGACCGCCTCCAGGTCCTCAGGAATGCCCTCACCGTCACCCTCGCCGGCCTCACGCCGCCTCACAAACTCTGAAACCACGCCAGCACCCGCCATGAGACACTGGCAGCTGTCATGCATGGATCGAACGTCGCTCGCGACCCACCTTCGATGTCGCGCAATGTCTGGCTATACAGCTGGTCCACGGGAGCCTGCATGGTCGCCCTCAGCGGCGCTGCAGACTCCGCTGGTCAGCCACACGCGCAACTCTAGTGCCAGGGCGACTTATCGCCTCCTGAGCCTCCGCCACTCATCGCAATGCCGCAAACTCCTCATGAATGCCGTTCCCCGCTGTGTCGCCATCCTCTCGAGCTCGCAAGCTCGCAACGGATCGGCGTTTTTCCGCGTCCTGCCAGCCATCTGATCACAATATGATCACAATACACCGCTCGGCACAGCATGTTCGATTCGGCGCAGTTTTTCTGCACAAGTGTATTTGGTGATGTTCGGCAGCCACCTTTCCATTGCGGTCTGACAGTGCCCGCCGCTTCTGATTGACTCATCGCCGCGCCTCATGAGCATGCCGACTGATGGTGCGAGAAGCCGACTCGTCTGTCCGCTACTCGCCATTCTGCTGACCCTGGTTCTGACTCTGGGTTTGCTGATGGACGCCGCCAACTCGGCATCTGGCAGTCGGTCGGCCCTGGAGGCCCTCATGCGGGCAGATCCGGCCAGCAATGGGGAGTTCTCTCATCAGCTCTACCAGACCAACATCAAAGCCACGCAAAATGCCACGCTATTGACGTCCATCTATCTGCCGTCGGCTGCATCTGCTGCAGCTGCCACGTCAGCATCGTCCTCGCCCTCCTCCTCCAAGCAGCAGCCCCAGCAGTGGCCGTCCATCGCACGTGCAGCCAAGCCGTGTCCGCTGATCGTGCTGGCCCACGGCTTCATGCAGTCGTCCAGTGAGCACCGCCGGCAGGGTGAGCTCCTGGCCACCCGGGGCTACATTACCATCATCCCCGACCTGCGGGGCGGCTCCGACCACCAGAGGAACGCCGACGACCTCCGCGCACTTATCGACTGGGCGCTCTCAGAAAACACACGAGAGGGGTCGCCCTTCTACAGGGCGATAGACAGGGCCAAGATCGGCTTGACGGGCCACTCGGCGGGCGGTCTGTCGGTGCTGCTGGCGGCGGCTGCGGACGAGCGCATCGAGGCCATCGCGCCGATGGACCCTGTGGACTACAAAGGGATGGGCGTGGCGGCGGGTGGCAAAGTCAGATGCCCCACGGCCGTCACCTTCTCTGAGCCATCAAGGTACGTAGGGGGTGAGTGAGTGAGCGAGGGACGCATTCATGCGTGTGTGCATGGTGTCTGTGCACTGCATGTAGTTGCAACCGCTATGGGTCTGCCAACAAGCTGTACACGAGCCTGTCGGCGCCCAAGAGGGGCGTCAAGGTCGTGGGAGCCACACATACTGACGGACAGGTTTGTATGGCGGCAGGGGAGGGATCCAAGTGACGCCCACATGTTGTGTGTCGTGCGTGCTTGTCTGTCTGTCTGTCTGTCTGTCTACAGGATCCGTCATCATTGCTGGCTCGCATGTTGTGCGGCACGGCCGATCCCATGAAGCAGATGCTCTACAGGAGATACACCATAGGTCGGTGGGCAGCCAACTCGCACTCCATACATCCGTCCATCCATCCATCCCTCCATCTGCTTGTGTGTGACTCGTTCAGGTTGGTTCGACTACCACCTCAAGAGGGCCCCCGGTGTGACGCCATACGTCTTCAACCTCACCCACGGCCCCCTCGCCAACGACCTGCGGGCCAACCGCATCACATACGAGGCCGACTACACACTCCCGATCAAACGGCGGGGCCGCAGGTTCCGCAGCAAGGTCCGCGAGCAGCGCGATAGGCAGGACGATGACGTGTGGGAGGGGAGGGAGAGGGAGAGGGCGGCACAGGTGCAGACCGGCAAGGTGGTCGCACAGACGCTCGTGCAGTACATGTGATTGACTGACTGATGGAGAGGAGGAGGGAGAGGAGTATCAGGCTTATGTACAGTACAGTAATAGTATATAGCTCAGTGGATGGCGTTGCGTTGCGTTGCCAAACCATAGGGACAGCGAGAGAGGGAGAGAGAGGGAAGGAGCAAATGGGTGCCTTAGTGATCGATCACGACAGACAATGAGTGTGAGACGTCGTTCTTTTCCCCGGGCCCTCTGCTGTGACTGTCTACATGGACAATACGTGTACATGTGTGAGGTGCTGTCGATCAATTCCGTCTCAAGATGCTCCAGGGATCGTTTCTGTGTGTGTGGATACGCCACACATGCATTTGATCGGTCACTGGAGCTCACATACGAGATGGAAACGGTCACCGGCGGCTCTCTGAGTGAGTGAGACACGCACACTTTTGGTTGGACGTTCGGTGATTGTTCAAGGCATCCACCAAGATGGCCGCCCGTGCACCACTTAGTCACCTATCGATGGCCATCCCTGACCTACGTCATATGCACTCTCACCTATTTCTCTATCTGTCTGTCTGTCTGTCTGCCTAATATATCCTCTCTCACTGTCGTCATCTCCACCTGCCCTCCTCCCTCCTGTCTGCTCCCGCATCCCCTCTGTCCTTGTGTGTTATCTGCCGCACCAGAGACGGCCGTGCGATTGCCATCGCCTCCTCCCGGGTGCTTTGCCTCCGGATGGCCGAGTTCCGCCTCTGTCGCCTCGACGCCCGCCGCTGCTTGTCCTGCCGCACCAGCAGCTGGCGCGTCGCGCGCGGCATCGTACCCATGGACCCCGCTCTTCGGCGAGGGTCGGGGTGGGGCTGGTGGACGATTGACGAGCTGTCGGTCGTTCTCTCCTGCACCGGAAGCCGCTGGTAGTGCTGCTGTGCAGGAGGGTGGTAGTGCTGCAGGTGGGGATGATCCTTCTGCAGCATGGCAAGGCGTGACGGTGGGTGCGGCGAAGGGGTTGGTGTCCTTCGAGTGTGCGGCATCATGTGTGGAAGGAAGAAGCACGTGAACTGTGTGGCGGCGAGGCTGAGGGTGACGAGCGAGTTGGCGAGGCAGAGGGGGTAAAAGACTTAGGTGCCCTGCTTGGCTATCATGTACCTGCAACCGTCCATCCATCCATCCAGATAAACACAGCCAGAGAGGCAGGCTCTCTTGTGTGCATTGCCTTCGCAGGCGCGTGTCTACAGCCTACTAACGGGTAGAGCCACGGGCCGAGCCAGCCGCCAAGCGAGTACTTGACATTGAGCTGCATCCATGAGACAAGACAAGCACAGACACGAGACAAGCAGGGAAATGGAGCGAGACACTCACTGCTGGCCGACAGACCATAGCGAAGTTGGCATTGTCTCGTGTGAAGAGGGCGTCGTTTGGCACCTCCACTTTGGTGGGGACGGCGTCGTTGGTGACGTCCACGATGGACAGGAAGCTCATCGACGCTATGCTGCCGCTCCAAAAGAGCAGCTGGAAACTGTCGTGCTGCACCCACACACACATGAATGGATGGACGGACAGCCTGATACATACAGATGGCTGGATGAGGGCAGGCCCACTCACTCACCCATTCATAGACGCCGAGCAAGCGCCACAGCGGCGGCAGGTAGACGACGGTGCACAGGAAGTGACCTGACAGCCAGACACATCGATGCACCCATCGATCGCTCGATGTGGGATGGTCAGGCGCACAGACACAGACACACACACAGACGTACACGTACAGGTGGCGCATGTGAGGATGGAGTAGTGGTCGGGAAGGACAGACGGGCCCCCACACAGAAAGAACAGTGTCTGCACGACTGATTCACGGACAGGCAGACAGAAACAGACAGACAGACAGACACACGCAAAATACATTGAATGTCGATCAGTGGCTCACTCGGCACAATGACGAGAACCAGGGCAAAGCGATATCTGACAATATGAAGAAGAAGCTTGAGTCAATGTGCTGCAGCCGGGTGAGTGACACTCTCTCATTCGCTGACTGACTGACCCGACATCCGGCACAGCGACGTCAAATCGGAGTTCTTCCACAATGGCGATGCCGGCGTCCCAGCCCGATCTGTGTGCCTCATTGGAGGCCGTGATCAGCAGACACGTCAGCCACAGCCACCGACGGTCGCAGGGGCTCTTGGGCGCCACTAGCCGGCTTCTCGATTTGCTGGACGGCCGTGGTGAGACAACAGCCAGGTCGTCGACACCTCTCCGCTCAGGCAGCAAAGACTGACAAGACGACACACACACACGTGCTCACAGACCATCCCTGTCTGTCTGTCTGTCTGTCTGTGTATGCATGTGTGTATTTCTCTCTCCTTTATTCTCAGTCACTCACGGACCGGCTGCTGTGCGAGTTGCTTGATGAACTGCTCCCTGGGTTGCTCGCCGTACACGTCACTCTCGCGCATGCAGCCCCACACCACACAGAAACCCACCAAGAGCATTATCAACAGCAGCAACTGGGGCAGCACGAACCGACTGACCGAATGACACACACACACACACACACACACGCACAGGGTCTCTGTCCAATGTCTCTGCTGGATGTTGCGTGTCCCTCGCCCACTCATGCACCCGAAGATCATTGGCCCTATCTTGAGGCGGCACGTGTACATGGACGATGTCACCACGGGACCCAGAGCCATCCCTGCTCCCGCCACAAACAAGCAGATCAGCATGAATGGCAAAGCACGGGGCGCGTGCACACTGACCGAGCCAGCCCGCTGCGGTCTGAAGGTTGAAGTAGAAGGTGCGGTGCTCCACGCTCGTCGTCACCGTGAACAAGTGGCGGGAAGTCACCATGTTGCCGCCGGCTATGCCGTTGATGCAACGACCAACCAACAGGAGCGTCAGCAACACCCACTGCGGACTCGTCTGCCGTCGTGTGGGCGGCTTCCCATCCCCCTGGCCCTCCTGTGCAGTTGGCTTCTTATCTTCCTTTGGCTTGGGGTCTTCACGAATTGATGTTCTCTCCGCCAAGGATGGCGCATTAGGTGAGGGCGAGGGGGAGGGGAAGGGGGAGGGAGATGGTGGCACAGTCGTGGCTGTTGGCTGGTGACGGTATGACATGGATGACGGCCCCTGTGACCGCTGGGCAGCAAAAGCTGACGAGGAGAGGAAGGGAGACATGGCGCACGTGATGATAGGAAGACGGCACAGGATGCAGCCAAACATGAGTACAGTACCACCGATCATGAAGGTCAGTGTGCCGAGCATGAGCAAAGCGAGGCAGAGGAGATGTCGCGTCTTGAAGCGCCACTTGCACGGATGCACATGTAGGATCTGGAAGATGACGAAGCCCAGGATGAGAAAGGCACTCTGACACCCAATCACGTGACCGCTCAAAGACAACTCCCCACTGCATATGCGAAAAGACACGAAGACAAGAAGACAAGAAGACATATGGATCATGTCGGAGTTGCGTATGTACCCCAGGGACTCGACAATCTCGCTGGCAGCTGGAATGGCCGCCGCAAATATATCATGTAGTACTGCACACACACAACAAGAGACGGGGGGAGAGACAGAGACCTGACCGATGAATGGATGGATCGATGCATTGTCTCACGTGTGTGTGTGTGCATACCCACCAGGCCTTGAGGCAGCATGTTGAGAGCAGCGAGGTACGCCGGCGGATAGGTGGGCTTGTGCAGACTTTCAGCGGGCGCCGGCCTGATGTGCCCTGGCGCCTCTGCTGCGATCCTCTCGCCCTCTTCGACCCTCAAGTGCGGCTCAGAAGCCACCACATGAATCGACCGTCGTGGTGGCACCTCATCGAGGGAAGTAAGCGAGGTCCTGGACGATTCTCTCTCGGCCTCCTCGAGGTTCTCCTGGCGGATGAGGCGCGACAGCAGGGGCTCTGCCTCATCACTCCTAGCCAGCGCGTCCGAACGCATTTCTGGAGCCAAGCTTGGGAGGCAAACCCTGAACCCCTCAAACCCTCACCCGCCCGTTCTGTCGCCGTCATCCTTCGCCAAGCGAGAACACGCCTTACGGCATCTGGAGGCCCTCATTTGCTGAGCAACACCACGTGTGCTGAGATGCATGGAGGATGAGTGGAATGAGTGACTCAAAAACTGCTGGTGGGAAGCCGGATGCGTCAGATGTCGACTGCCATCTGGTGGAACTCGTGTTTGCCACGACGGGAGAGGACGACAACGCTGTGAGTGAGGACCGCAAGCTGCGATTGAAGCGGTCTCTGCTCATCACGATGCCTTTCTTCAACGCGGTAAGCCGTCTTCGCACACGGAGCACATACACCCGTTCAACGCACTGTGTGGATGCTCGTGTGCTGATGCATGCTGCAGGCGCTGAAAGAAGACAGCTATGCAGAGGGCCAAACCAATCGCGTCGTTATCCGAGAAGTTGGCATCGATGTGGCTCGAGTGGTCCTGCAGGCTGACAGTGATGCCACCCTCAATGGGCTGACCAAGGCCAACTTCCTGCCTGTCCTGAGGGCACTCGGCTACTTCTGCAGTGCAGCCGCAACCGACGCCGACTGGATTCGGCAAGCCGAGCGGAAGGTCAGCACAACACACAACCAACACACCAACGACAAGCAGCCACAGACATGCAACGCAATGCTTCCCAGATGGTTCGGTGTGGCTGACTGGAGGATCCTTGCTTCGCCCTCTCGCTCGTTGAGTCACTCAGCCATGACGTCGTAGCCCGCCTCACCAAGACTGCAAGTGACGAGTGGCCACCCAGTGTGACGCAAGTGCTCCTGAGCAACCCTGGCTGTTTGCGGCCCTGCTGGCAGAGCGGCGGTGATCGCCAGGCTGCGGCAGTACGCTTGCTTGGCTACATGTGCCACCACTTGGCGTGTGGCCAATCACGGCCGTCCAGTGACCAGCTTGCGCACTTCCTCGTGACCGCTACTGGCTCTCCCAATATCAGCGACGCCATCGGTAAGCACGGGAGCGACGGAGAGGGCCTGTAGGTCGATGTCCAAGGAATGGAATGTGCTTCTTTTTCCCTTGGGCTCATTTGAATGCAGCTGTCTCGTTCCCCCACTTTACTTCATCCGGCACTTCACTCGATGAGAAATACAATGGCATCGTGCGCGAGTGGAGAATGGAGCCCTTCCGCGACAAAAGGCTACCGTTTAAATCGGGCACCTCTTGCATAAGCCACTGCGCGTGCTCCAGCCCACTCTGCTCCTGCGGGGCCGTCATCTTCCCTTCAGTGGCTTTCACCGTAGCGACATCGCTCCGCAGCTCGCCTGACGCCCGACCTATCCCACCATCCTGGCACTTCGCCTCGACCAAGGCGCAACACGAGGAGGGCGCCGGCAGTGGTGGCGGAAACACACAGCTGCGGGAGGTCGACCGATTCTGTGTCGACGTCAAGTTATCGGAGAAGGAGGCGTCGCGGCAGGCAGCGTGTTCGTGCATCTCGGTCCACGATCTCGCCATCTGCATGAGGCAGGGGACAAGTGACGTCAATGTGTTGGGGAAGTCGGGAGATGCTCTCACTGACAGGGGGAGCCGATACGCTGCGCCGAGCCTGTACGTCTCCACTCTGCTGGGTGGCAACGCGGGCATTGGGATGAAGCTATCCAATCTTGCCTTGGAAGACCTGACGGCCAAGGGGCTGGCCGATGCGCGTCTGAGGCGCCTGACTGTTAAGGCAACAATTGTCTTTTACCCATACCTCACTGTGGCGCTGCATTATCTGAGGCGGTGCATCCTCGAGGAGCGGTGGGATGGCGTGACCGCATTTGCACGGTGAGTGACATAGCAGAGGGCAGTCAACCACAGGATGTGTATGTGTGGATGTCGATCAGGTCGCTCTCGGACCAGTACAGCCAGCATTTTGTGGTGCTGATGGCCCGTCTCTCGTTCCGTCCGTTGGCGGCTCTGACGCATTGGTGCAAGGCGATGTCTTTCTTGGAATCATGTAATGTGGCCGAAACTCTCGCCGGCCTGTTTCATGACATGATCAAGGCCGACCAGAACTCCCCACATCACCGCAGCGACCTGCTCGGCTTCATCGGTGTTGTGGTGCCCCTGCTGAGCCCAAGCCAGAGAGATCAGTGTTTGGAGGCACTTGCTTGGAGGAAGCAGTGGGCAAGAAGGGCGATGGGACGCGAAATCGAAGCTCTGAAGGTGAGTCAGTCACCCCGACCGATGAAGAGAGACCAGACAGGCGAACTATGATGCTGTGTCGCAGTCGGGTTATCGTGCCGGTGAGCGGTCCAGACACCCAGCCCGCCATCGCATGTAAGACAACCAGGCGATGATTGATCCACCCACAAAGTGCTCCACCTCAACTGTGGTTATGTATGTGTGTGCGTGCGTGTGTGTGTTCAGTTTTGGTGGATGGTTTTCGCGGACGCCTCGCTGACCGGCGGCGGCACCCAAGACACTTCATGTGCAGCTGTATGTCAAAGTGTGAGTGAGTGATGCTTGACGGCTACTGTTATGTTTCGTGTTCGTACTCTCTCTGTTCGTTCATGTCTCGCGTCTGTCTGTCTGTTATCGTGACTTTCCTTGTGTTCTTTATACTGTTACTCATGTACACTGTAGCCCTTTGTCAGACCGGAACAGGTGGGTGCTTCTTTCCAATGAACCTGCCGCCTCACCGCAGCCACCTGAAACCCTGAAACCCCTCAAACCCCTCAAACCCAACCCCTTGGCTGCTTCGACGCCCATCAAATTGGGAACCATCTCATTTCGCTCACTGACGACCATGGCTGCCGCGTGCGATGAAGACTACATGGAGTCGCTGAAGAGGAAGCGCCTCGACAGCCACGAGCACCGAGAGTCGGCACTCTTCAGGCACCGGGTGACAGGTGTGAGTGCCTTCGACAGGCGTGGGAGGGGCGGGGAGGACGACGATGAGGAGGACGAGACAGAGGTCACCGGGGAGGGACTGCGCTTCATGGTGAGATGGGAGACCGAATCAGGCGATGGATGGTTCAAGGGTTGGTTGGCGCATTCATGGAGCCATGCATTCGTGTTGTGTATGCGGATGTGTGTGTGTGTGTGTGTGTGTGTGCAGATACTGTCGGATCCGATCAACGCTTGGGGCTACAGCATCGGACACCAGCTGTGGACCTCCTCAGAGGTATAGCATAGGCAGCCAAGACAGGCAGGCAGGCGCGGGCAGAAGCAAGACAGACGAAGACAGAGACTCTGCGTGAGGTCACACGCATTTCTTCCTTCTCGTTTGTCTCTGTCTGCCCCATGCACTAACTGCAGGTGCTGTATTCCTTTTTCCAGCAGTCGGGGGTGTACGACGCCTCTTACCTGAAGGGCAAGACCGTGGTGGAGCTGGGCTCCGGCCTCGGCCTGGCAGGCATGACCGCCGCCGCACTGGGGGCCAAACAAGTGGTCAGTCCGCCAGCCAGCCAGCCAGCCAGCCAGCATGTTGATTGAGATCGACAGGAATGTGTGTGTGTGACGCATGCATGAATCCTGTCTGTCAGATCTTCACCGATTTGCCCGAGGGTGTGGAGCTGCTGGAGCGCAATGTGTGGGAGAACTTCGCCGAGACGGACAAGGAAGAGGGCGGCCGTCGCGTCCTCCCGCCTCACCTCAAGGTGACTGACCCGACCCCATATATACGACAGCCGACAAAGGACACGGAGGCCATTAATGCGGCTGGTGCTGATTGATGTCAGGTGATGACTCTTCCCTGGGGCGACGGCGCGTCGATAGCTCGTGTGGAGAAGGCCCTGGACGTGGCCCCCTCCCTCACACAGAGGAAGGCGCCCGACGTCATCCTGGGCGGCGACCTGTGCTACGACGAGGACCACCATGAAGAACTACTGCAGACCATACTCACACTCAGGTGCGTGCCTCACCCATACACACACACACACATCCGTCGTATGCTCGTTCATTTCATTCAGCGGTCCTGAGACGGACGTGTTTCTGGCGCTTCCTGACCGGGAAGACCTGTACTCGTTCCTCGACGTGTGCCGCTTCCCGTACCCGGCCATCCCCCTACCCACCCTCGACCAGGACAATGAGGATGACAAAGCTGCACAGGACGATACGGGAGGGGGCAAGGTGTGCAGCAACCCACCCACTGGCAGGCCCCCGCCGCAGAAGGCGCGATCCCAACCGGCACCTTCTTACTCTCCTGATGATGCGGCCGCTGGTGGCGATGAGGGCACGATGGTGATGGGCGAGGGGGGGCTGCGTGAGGTGCACTGGGAGTGCCTCTGGACCTACTGGCACAAGAGCTTCGAGAACGCCGTCATACTCTTCAAGTGAGGGAGACATTGGGCAATTAGGCAGAGAGAGGGGAGAAGAGAGCGTCAGGGAGCCAGCCATTCATTGTGTGGGGTGTGTGTTGGTCGGTGTGTGTGTTGACGGGATGGGTGCTGTTCAGGGGCCGTGTCGTGCCTGTGTGCGGGAGTGTGGCGTCTGAGGATGAGGCCGTGTGACGCGACAAACACACCGACGGACGGCATGGCACCGACACACGATAGATGACCTACCTGGTCCGACTGCGATGCATGGACTGATGAATGGACTGATCGCACTCACTCTGCCGCCCCCACTGTCTCTTGGTTTTGTTCGTGGCACGCTTGATGGGTCGTGACACGAGAGGGAAGCAGGAGACAGTGGGGCGGTGCGGCAAGCCACTCGCCTGTCTGCGTCTGTATGTGTCGTGCAGACGGGCGGGCAGGCAGGCCTTTTCCGGCTGATCGATCAGTGCTGTTGTGTGTGTAGTGTGTGTAACACCTGGTGGTATGTGTGTGTATGTGGTCATGTGCTTCATGTCATTGACTGCGTTTGTGTTGGTTGTGAGGGTTCTACACTGTGCAGACAGAACAAAGGGGCTCGCCGGGCCGGGACATACAGCAAGCACTACAGCCACAAGGCAAACGACTTACAGCAAGCAGTTTGCCTGTCGCTAGTCAATGCTGCTTGCTGCATGTCGTTTGTCTTGTGGTGGCGTATGTGTTTGTTGTAGTCGCATTCGTTCAACATGGTCGGAAGGGTGATGGATTGGCGCATCGATCCGTCAGTCACACGCATTCTGTATTGTATATTCACATATATCTATCGTATATGGGTGGGTGCATCCGTGGGTGCGTACTGGATGGATGGATGGCCGGCCCTCCCTCTCTCTGTGTGCCTGACGGATGGATGGATGGATGGGCCGAGCCACATTTTTCTCCACACAACACCTACTGGTGCGTATGTGTGTATGGTCCTACCCATGTCGAACGAAACGAAGAGCATTCATTGTCTTTGTGCCTTCGTGTGCTGACTGTACCATAGCTAAGCCTGTGACCTACCCCCCCTCTCACTCTCTCTTGTGCAGTCTCTGTCTTTCCATGTGTGCGTGTCTGTCTGTCTGTCTATTTTTCTGCGCGCCTATGTGCGCAGCTGCTGCCGCAGAAATGCCTGCTGGCTGCATAAGCCGCTCACTTTCCTATTCCTTCCCCACACACCGACCGATATGTGTCAGTCAGGTCTCCCTCTTTTTTCACCTTGGTCAGATAATATATTGTTCTAAGCTCGGTGCGGTACAGGCAGCTGTGTGTGTGTGTGTGTATGTGTAATGAGTTGAGTGGATCGGGGAGGGAGGGGGGGAGGGAGGGAGGGAGACTTGCTGAGAAGAAGATCTCACGCGACGTGACGTGGTGCGCTCGTGTGTTGTGTGTTGTGTGGAGCACCTCTGCACCCACTGGCTGGCTGATTTGTCAACGAACACACGAATGAGACAGAGAAGAAAGCTCAAGTTGTAGCTCAAGCACAACACAACACACCACACCACACCACATCACACCAGGCAACGCAGTATAAGCCACAATCTCCACACACGTCAACACGCAAACACGCGCACGGAAAACGGCATAACACCATGTCCGTTCATCTAATTCAGCCAGCCTCTCCCTCCCTCTCTCTGTATCTCTTTCCCCGTCTGCGCCTCTCACTGCCCCACCAGCTGCAGATAAAGCAGTCAGTGTAGCAGCGGTAGGGACAACGGAAACACCGATAGACAGATGGATGGACAGACTCGGCCCACAAAAGTGTGAACCGATGTGAGCAGGCAAGCCAAGGGTGACTGAGATGGGGCGGCCCATCTGTCTATCCATCCGTCCATCCATCCATTCAATGGCATCAGTACTGGATTGCGAGACCAATGGCGGGCATCTGGCACAGGGGGCACTTGTAGGTGACCTTCGCCCCCTTCTTGATGTCTGGATTGGCCAAGAAGGGATACTTTCTCAGGGCGCACTTCTTGCACTGACAGACAACAAGTATTTCGCACCACACACACACACACACAGACACACAGATATGTGTCAATCGACCGGTGGGGCGTGTGTGTCTCTATTTTTCCTACATAGGCTATGCAGCTCCTGTGGGTAATCGCAGTAGGGGTGCCCCCAGGCGGCATCGAGGACGAGCTGGACGACGAGGCCGCAGCGGCAGCAGCAGCAGCGGCAGCAGCAGCGGGCGGGGCTCTAGATGAGGACGAGGATGAGTGTGGTGGAGGCTTCTTGACGTCGTCCTGGTGCACGAAGGCCACCTCCCGCTTGGCGTCCTTACACGCGACACACGTCTCCTCCATCTTATACCGCTCGAGCTCCGCTTCACGCCTCTGTCAGTCAGCGCACACAAACATACAGATGAGGGCCGGACGCACTCACGCCCGATTTGCTGGCTGGTGCCGTGTCTGATTGATTGCTTGCCCCGTATTCTTCGTTCTGCTCCTTCGCTTTTCTCTCACACTCGATGGTCTTGCGCTGCAGCTCGGCCTTGGTCCTCTGCCGACGGAGAATCCGCAGCTCACCCTGGATGTCCTCGCGCGCCCTATCGATGCTCTGCTTCCCCTCCTCCCCCTCCGTGAGGGCCTTCTGCATGAGATCGGTGATGCGATTGCTCTCGGACGACAGCTTGCCTTCCTGCGACTCGAGGGTGGCGACAGCATCCGTCAGGTGGGTGACGTGCTCCCCGAGCTCGGCCTCGTCGGGCTGCTCGGACAGGAGCGGTATCATGGCAGAGGCGCTGATTGATGGACGAAGGGAGGGACGCAGCAGCAAATATGAACCGACAGGCGGGCAGGTCATTCATCTTGTGTTGTGCTGTGTGTGTAGGTGGACGGACGAACCTCTGCACATGGAGGAGGCTTCGGTCAATAATGATGCGACCCATACACGCCTCCAGCCTGAATGAATGAATGAATGGACGGGCCAGCAAAAACACCACACACACACATACATACGGCGCTCAGCCAGGTCTGTCTTTTCTTCCTCACTGCAGTGTTCTCAATTCCATGGTTCGGAGGGCGGCCCTCAGTGCCGGCACGTCCTCCGTGTTGGCGTGAGCAGTCGTCTCTGGCAGGAACCGCAAAGCCTCCAGTTCCCGCTCCAGACGATCTACCTTGTCCTCCGCCTCACGCAACCTGCAGCCACGTCAGACGAGGGTGTGGGTGTGGTGTTGCAAAAACGGTTTTCTGTGTGTGGTCAGAGCACTCACCTTGCCCGTGTGCTCTCCAGCTCGTCCCTCACCTGCCAACTGCAGTCATCACATCATGGACCACACACATGAATGGCGCGTGGCGAAAGATGGAGGATGAGAGATTAGAGATGGAGCGCAGCTCCTTTCTTCTCTCTCCCTTCCCCTCCCTCCTGCGTGCCCCGTCACGTACACTTCGTCTGCGTCCATTGCCCCGTTGAACAAGCTCCCAGGTGATGCTGCATCCTGGGTTGAACCGAGCACAGTGGTCAGCGGGATCTTTCGTATTGGTTTTTGTGCTCCTCTTCACCTGGGGCATTGAATCCTCAGCTGTGTGTCCCTCCATCGTCCTGTACCTGCTCTTTGGTTTACAAATCGGACCGCAAGCTCAAGCGCGAGCTTGACACCCAGAGGGCTTCAGTCAATCTCAGGCGTTGGTAGAATAGCATTCTGTGTGTGTGAGGATGTCTTCACGGGGCCGTGGTCGAAGCCGAGGAGGGAGGCGGAGAGAGGCGCCCGCCGCTACAAATGCTGCTGGGCATGATGGTTACACTTTCTATGATGTGAGCAGCAAGCACTCACTGCTAGCATCTGTCTGTGGCCGGGCCGGCAACAGACATCCCTTCCCTATCCCTTCCGCTTCTCCCTCTGTCTGTCCAGGCGGGAGGCCCCTCTAGCGATGACGATGGGATGCCGTCACTCGTGGAGGATAGTGACGCCATCACGGTCGGCCGGCCACAAGACACACACACATACACACGCAGCCCTCGCCACACGCATCTGTGCTTGTGCGTCGTCATCATCTTTTCAGGCACTGTCAGCGCCACCCGACCCCGCTGGCCGCAACGAGAGGAGCACAGGGGCAGCCGCAGCAGCAGCCGCAGCATCCGACGGCGGCATGCCCGGCCTGGTGCCATCCCCCGACATGGTCTCCTCACCCGGCTCGCCCGAGGAGGAGTCGAACGTCGATGGCTGGCGAGGCAATGCTGCCGTTCGGAGCACCTCACATGCGTCTACACAGCGGGAGGGCAGCCAGGGGTCGGTGGCGTCCACTCATCGAGGTGACAGCCCACCAGCGGCCGTGGCGGCCCGCAGCAGCGGCCCGAGGGCTACCGCCACTCAGTCGCAATCGCAAAGGCCGCAGGGGTTATTCGGTAAGGCACAACACAACACAACACACCTCTTGCGTGCCCATGCACCTCCCTCCCTCCCTCCGTGTATGTTAGGCAACATCCCTCTTCGCAGTTTAGCGACGCCTTCGGGTTTCAGTCTCAATCTTCGTGGAATAGCGTCGGGTCTGGGGACTGCTCGCGATGCACAGCCACCACCGGGGCAGGAGCCCTCCACCAGCAGCAGCGCAGCAGCTGCGGATGCGGGTGGTGGGATAGGCCCGTTGAGGGGCCAGTTCGCCAGCGCCGTCCAGATGGGTGCCCTCGACCCCCAATACCGCCGGTTCAGCGGCCAAGCGGGCGGCGACGGCCTTGTCGACTTCCATGACGACTACGACGACGACGATGATGACGACGATGACATTGTGGATGTGGAGTCCGACGGGTCGCAAGACTCCCTGCCGCCCCTCGCCGGTCCAGAGGACGACGCACCGCCCCCGCCACTCGGGCACGACTTCACGTTCGGAAGCGGCCCTGCGGGGATGCCGAACCCGTTCTTCGGCATGATGGCTGGCGGGCAGGTGGTCACGGGCGGCGCGGGGGGCGGCGGAAGGGCGACGGGGAGAGGGAGGGGTCAGGCGAGCTCGGCCAGCAGCCGCGGTGGTGGTGGTGGTTGTGGTGGAAGCAGTAGTGGTGCACCGGCAGCCGCAGCGGCCCGCAGCGAGAGTGCATATGAGCAGGAGATGTAAGTCAGGAGGGAGGGAGGGAGGGGTGACTCGACAGACCATCCTCAGTGTTGTGTCATCTTGCGTGTTGTGTTGTGTGTGATGCATGCCATGCAGTCGTGAGACGAGGGAGCGGCTGGGCCACTGTTTGGCGAAGCTGGAGGCCGAGGTGGAGGCCAAGGAGGAGCTCCAGCAAGAGAACGACAACCACAAGCGCCACAAGAAAGAGATGCAGGAGGAACTCAACGAACGAAAACGGTACACACACACACTACACACACGCACACACACACACACACAGGCACACTCCCTCCCTCCTCGCTCTCTGTGGTGTGGTGTGGTCATTTCTTTCAGGCGTGAGGAGAGGTTTGAGCAGGAGCGCGCCCAGTGGGACCAGGAGCGGGCCAAGTTGCAGCAGGAGCTGCGTGACGCCAAGAGGGGGCCTTCCTCAGCCGCGGCGGCTGCGGCTGCATCAGCAGCGCCTGCAGCAGCTGCAGCGGCTGCCACGCACAGGTGATCAAAACGACACACACACACACGCATGCCACACAGGCGGCCATGTGTGTGTGTGTGTGTCTGTGTGTGTAGGTTGGAGGTCGAGGTGGAGCGGCTCAACGAGGAGATGAGAAAGAAGAACCAGAAGATCGAAAACCAGAAGAACCACATCACGAACGTGGAGGCCAGGTGGGTGGGCGGAGGCACGCGCAACGCAACAGACACACACAGCACAGCACAGCAAAGGCCACACACTTGGATGGATGGATGGATGCGTGCATGTGTGGATGTGTGTGTGTGTGTGTGTGTGTGTGCAGTCACAAGGCAAAGGTCGAGGGTTTGGAGAAGAGTGTCCAGGACCTGAGGGCCAAGGAGAGGGCGGCCAACGTCAGTCTATCAGCCAGACAGCATACCATACACAGACGCAATTTTGTCATTGGTTGTCTCTGTCTGTGTGTCCGTCGGTCTGTCTGTCTGTGTGTCTGTGTGTCTGTCTGTGTCTGTCTGTGCAGGAGGCCAAGCGAGCAGCGGAGCGTGACCGTGACAGGGCGAGGGGCGAAATGGCCGCAATCGACCGTGTGCGAGACGAGTGAGCAGCACACATACACACACATCCACCCAGACCCCACCCACCACTTGTCTGCGTGTGTCTGCCTGTGGGCAGGTTGCGGGTCGAGAGGGACCGCGTCCAGACCCTCAACGAGGAGCTGCAGACCACCCGGCAGCAGCGGGATGACATGCAGCAGCAGCGCGACACGTAACTGGACGGACGGGACGACACAGCAATACCACAGAGAGATTGACAGACTATCACATCTGATCTATCAGGGCACGTAACGAGACGGAGGCCGTTCGAACCGAGAAGGACACCGAGAGGGACGAACTTCGCGGGCGGCTGCAGCGCCAGATCGAGCAGCTGGAGCTGGAGCTCGCCAAGGCCAAGTCCGCCACTGAGGCCGCAGAGAACGAGAAAGCCGCCCTCAACGCCGATATGGAGCGACGCGAGCAGCAAATCGGGCAGCTGGAGAAACGGTGGGCGGGGAGCACAAAGCGCATGGGCGAGGTCATCTCTGTGTTGGTGTTGGTCGCCGTTCAGGCTGGAGGAGGAGAGCCGTCACAAGGCCACGCTACATCAGCTGCAGCGCCAGCACAGACAGACGTGAGCAAAGGACCACCGTCATGGGATGGATGTGGTGCTGCACACCGCGACATCCATGGCCCTTCTGTGTGTGTGTGTGTGGATGCAGTTTGGAGGAGAACAGGCGCATGGTGTCGCGCACGGAGCAGCTGGAGCAGGCCGTGGCGGCCATGCAGAAGACGCCCGTGTCCGACGCACACACCCACAGCGACGACCCCGCCACACTCAAGGCCGCACTCAAGCAAATGGAGCAAGACAGAAACCGGTCACACACACACACACAGCACATGGCTCATCGCTGCACATGGGTCTCTGGATGTGTGTGTGTGGTGTGTTGGGTGTGTTGGGTGTGTTGTGTGTCGATGAATGCTGCAGGCTCGAGAGCGACCAGCGTAGCGAGATCAAGCAGGGGTACCAGCAGCTGCAGAAGAGCATCCGGGAGATCCGGCGGCTGAGAGAGGAGCTCAAGAGGGCCAAGGCCAACCCACACGGCATCGCATTCCCCACCGAGATCGAGCAGCAACACCTCCTACAAGTCAATCGGTGAGCCATTGAGCCGTTGAGCCACGTACCCCACCCCACACCACCACACCATCACGCCACAGAGCCACACGAATGTTCGGTTCTGTCGGCTGCGTTTGTGTGATCAATCAGGGTGCCCGACCTGCCCGACGACATGCAACAGCATGAGGACTACGCGAGGGATCTCCACCGCGCCAGGCAGACCCTCCGCGAGCAAGAGCAACGTCTCGCGGCTGAGAAGGCCCGCATCGACGAGGGCATGCAGGCCGCCATGCGAAACATGCGGGCGGCCATGGGACGCGCGGCCGAGTGCAGGCAGCGCATCGACAAGGCCCTCAAGGGGGTGCGTGACGAGCAGGGCCGTGCTGAGGAGCTGGAGGAGCAGGTGCAGTGGGAGATGGATCATGCAGCCTACAGGATGAGCGAGCCGGACAGGCAGAGGGAACTCAAGGTACGTGACCACACTCTCTCGGACACACACACACACACAGACTATTTCCCCGGACGCCTTGATTGCCAATCCTTCTGTCCCTCTCTCTCTGTTCTGTGTGTGGTTCTCGTGTGTATGTGTGCGACGTCACCTCAGGAGGTCACAGAGAAGGTGGAGGCGAAAGAGAAAGAGAGAGAGTGTATTGCCTGTTATGAGAGCCCCAAGAAGGTGGCCTTCGTTTACAGCCCCATCGACAACTACCCGGCCCATCTCAAGAACTACGAGAAGGAGCAGGAGGACCTCAGGCGCAGGAAGGAGGAACAACGCAAAAGGGACGAAGAGAACAGGAGGAGGAACGGGCCACCGGCTGCTGCTGCTGCTGCTGCTGCGGCCTCGTCGAGCTCGTATGAACCGATGTCGCTGACGCCTGCGCCCTCCCGCCCGACAGACGGTTTCTGGCGCAGCTGCCTCCTCCTGGTA
>CDMY01000022.1:171945-191794 GCA_001179505.1 Vitrella brassicaformis
CCCCCCCTCTCCCCTCTCCATCCTCACACACATGACATGGTAGGGGAAAGGAAGGCAACCAGGGAATCGACACGCACATACATACATACATACACGCCACGCATCACACCTTCCCCTTCACAAGCATCTATCTCATCGACTAACTAAACACACACTGCACCGGACAGCACCGCACCATGAACACGAGACTGACGCATAGAAATACGGATGGGGAGGGGCCGCATTGCCCGCATGGCATGGCATCGCATGGCATCGCATCATGTCACCTACCTGCAGCGCGTCGGTACACCCATAGAACTACAGACAGCACGGCACTACACCAACCAGCCAACCAGCAAGACGCTCTCTCCCCCCTCCCAATGAGATGGATGTACGTGTGTAGTGTAAGTGTGTCCCTCTCGCAGTGTCGCAGCTGCCTCGGCAAAGGAGCCAAACCATGCAGCCGAGACAGAACGATCGCGACACGTGTGTGCACCCACAGACCCACCCCCGCGCAGACAGACACCGACACGAACAGATCTTTCCAGCCAGGCGAGATGGCGTGATGTGAGTAAGATGTCTGTGTGTCTGTCTGGTGGGAAGGAACACTGTATTCGCTTTCCTCGCCCAGCCACCCACCCACCCCACTCAGGCAGGGAGGCAGGGCGAGACAAATAAAGAGTATGTGGACCATTGAAACGACGCTCCCACCCACCCAGCCCTCCACATCACTCACATACAGTCAGTGCATTGGTCGATCGATCGTTCGTTCGGCTGTGTGCGTGTGTGCTGCTGTTCAAAACTCCCCTTCCTCTCCCTCCCTGCCGTCAATCAACACTTATCCACGCTGGCTGAATGAATGACACACAGGCGATCCATGAGCGGCTACACTGGACTGACGCAGTCGGGTGCGAGGGTGGGCGAGTGAGAGAGCGAAAGAGATAAATGATATGATGATCCCCTTGTCTGTCTGTCTGTCTGTCTGTCTGTTTGGTTCTGCGGATAGGTGAGAGTGATGGTGAGTGAGTGCACTGAAAGGCATGCAGGCAGATAGGAAGTAGTGAGTGTGTGTTGGTGTTGGAACCAATGCAACCAACACACTGGCTGGCTCTTGCCAGTCATGTAAACCAGCCAGGCGTTGGTGGGACGGGACGAGACGAGACGACTGCACCCCCCAACGCACACACAGACGCAGCAGGCTGCCAGCCAGGCAGCCAGTGAGTGAGTCAAAAATCGATCTGTCGATCCACGACACGCGCCAGGCACGCCCTGCCCCGATGTGTGCCTCCCCTCCCCTCCCCCCCTGGCCGTCCCTGCAGCCATGAAGCGCATGCGATGTATTCCGGCATGATGGCGATGATGATGGGGTGTGTGTGTGTGTGTGTGTTGTCGATAGCTCAATCGGTGGTGGTGGTGCGCTGACACAGCGACGAAAAAAATGTCACCTCACTCGCTCACTCACTCAGACAAAAGGCAGGCAGGCAGGCAGGCAGAGAGGTGACTTGAAAGGAAGAACTAGGGAGCTAGAACATAATAACACATACGCACTCTCGTCGCACCACGGAGCCATGTCGGCGTCCGTGGACAGCTGGATGGATGGATGGATGGATGGCCGGTGGGCCGTATGAAACAAAGATCGACCAACCGACCACCAGTATTCCAGCCAGTGTGTCCACCCCTCTCTCTCTGGCTGTGTGTGCTCCCCTCTCCCCTCTCTCCCCTCCCCTCCCTGCCCTGTGCCCCTCCAAAAAGCCTAGCTAGAGAGCACTCACACACACGTGGCCACACTGCAAACACACACCCCTGGAGGGAGGCAGGCAGGCAGGCAGCCAGCCAGCCAGGCGACGATTCTGCCCGTCTGTCTGTCTCTCTCGCTTAAATGCCCGGCCACCATATACTCACTCATGGACAGACTTCGAGATATGCACTGCACGTCAATCCTGCCTGTCTGCCTGCCTGCCTGCCTGTTCTCTGTGTCAGTCGGGTCGGCGACTAGTCCCTCCCGGCCATCCACGAGGGCATTGAGTTGGTGCTGTTCTGCGCCACGATGTCGCCCGAGGCCCAGAGGATCCAGAAGAAGATGAAGCACACCCACACGCACAGCGACCCGTAGAACTTCCACGGCTGGTCCAGACACCGACGCCACTTGACCGGGAAGCCCCCCCTGTCGTAGATGACCAGGGTGGCGCACGCCGTGAAGATCTCGATGGTCAGCTGCACCAGGAGGGCGGCGAGGGCCTGCTTGGGGGGGCACTCGGTGCGGCCCAGCTGGATGAGGCCCGGGAAGAGGGCCGGGGTGAAGGAACCCAATATGGTCTGCATCACACCGGGGATCACTATCGCTGCAAACTCACTCAACAGACCTGATTGGTCGATCGGCGCACAGGACAGGCAAATATCACATATATCCACACATGTGCATCGTTTGCTGTGCTCAGCCTGTGTGTCCGTGCCGTGAGTCACTCCTTACACTTACCGACATGCACGTCGAGGACGAACACATCTACTGCCCGCTCCCACTTGCGGGGGTCCGAGGACATGCGCCAGAAGCGGCAGCCGGACGTGGCGAACCGCCACAAGTCCATCGACCGCCCGTACAGCGTGTCGCCCGTCACCGTCGTCATCGACTCCGACCGGTTCACCGCCGCCGCTCCGTCACGCGACGGCTGCTGGGAGATGGATGGCCCCAGCGTCAAGATGGCCATGTCCAACCCGCCCTCCCGCCCATAATCCTCGGACGCCATCCCCTCCCCCTCCCAGCCGTCCTCCCAGTAGACACGGCTGCCGGGCCCCTCATGGCCAGTGTTGGTGTCGTTAGGCTCGTCCCGAGGGCTCTCGCCCTCACACGGGAAGGGGTCACCGGGATGCACGTCGGGGCGAGGGAGGTCGGGAGGGCAGGGGGACTGCATGGGCGGCGGAGATGGCCTGAAGATGGGGTAAATCTGCCGTGGTGTGGGGGGGTGGCTGGCCACCTCGGCTGAGCAGCAGGCGATAGCGCCGAAGAGCGAGCAGGAAGCTGGGCTGCTGAGAGACCTGCTCCGGCTGGCGGCAGTGGGAGGCCTGCAGGGGCCGCACGATGGAGGGTCCACCATCTCGTGGTGGAGCCTGGGTACCCCATTCTTCTTGTTGCTCTTGTCCCGCCATCTGCGGCTGCGGCGTTTGCGTCTACCCCTGCTCTGCCGCGAGGAGCTGGTGCTGCCCACCTGCGGCTGGCATCTCGCCTCCTCGGGGATAATCACCTCAGTATCCTGCTGCTGCTGCTGCTGCTGACGCTGCTGCTGATGCGGCTGCATCTCCTGCAGACAGGGAGGGTCAGGCTCGTCGGGCAGGTCAGCGATGGTCTTGGTTGGCGCCAGGGGGTCGGGTGGGGGCGACATCTGTGAGCAGCTGGACGAGGCGCTGTTCTGGTGCTGAATCATGAGAGGCGCCTTGCCCTTGAACACGTCCTTTCTCTTGTCGTCGATGGAGAGGCTGCCGTCTCGCCTCGCGAGCCTGCGGAGCCGCTTGTAGACGCACAGCCACACGACCCGCCAGAAGAGGTCGAAGCAGCTGTCGAGGAGGGAGGCGATGGCCACGGTGGAGAACTCGGGCAGACGCAAGATGAAGAGACGCAGAAGCGCTAGGGAGAAGGTGCGATACTGAGCAGATGTGACACACACCCGACACACGGACACAGAGACAGACCCATTGGCTCGGTCGGTCGATCACATACATCTCTCTCTGCGTGTATGTTTCCTTCCTTGCTCACCATGAAGATGTTGCTGCCGTAGACGGAGAGGGGCACGTTGACCCTGACGTTGCGGTAGATGGCCCTCTGTATCATCTCGACGGCCTCCAGGACCACGTAGAGACAGACAATGTAGGCCACGAACAGCCACATGATCTGGTCGGCCGACCCCAGCCACCGGTCCCCCAGCCACTCGATGCGGTCCACGTCCTCGTCGTACTCTATCCACCAGCGGATGTAGCCGTACAAAAACGACGCGGCCATGATGCCACAAAACGACAGAAACGTGGCCAGCACCACCATCAGGAAGGGCTGCCAGCTCTTGAAGGGGCGCCGGGGTTTGGGGGCCGCGATCCACGCCACTATGGGCGCCTTGATGAGGAAAAAGACGTCCACCAGCACCGACCAACGGTTTTGGTAGACCAGCGCCGCATCGTCCGGCAGCTTGGCGAGGGTGAAGCCCGCCGCGAGCATGACGACCACGGCCAGTGAGTAGGTCAGGATGCACCTGCGTGTCCCCAGGACGCCCTTGGGCAGCAGGAGGACGCTCCACACGAGCAGTGCGCCGTCCATGGTGAAGAACATGGGTATGCGGGCCATGAGGTAGTAGTCGCAGAACCGCAGCGACGTGCTGAAGTAGACGATCGTCTTGATGATGACGGCCATAACGGCCACCATGACGGCGAAGACAGCCGTGACGGCGAGCAGCATGAGGAAGGTCACCCCGCTCCTGTTGATGCACTCGTTCCAGTCGAAGTCGTCCTGTGCGTCAGGCAGGCAGCACTGGCACCACCACCGACGCGTCGGTGGGATGGTGCGCTTGGGCGAGGGGGATGACGTCCACGGGCAGTTCTGCAGGGGAGGGAGGGGGGCGGGTGAGAGGGCGGGAGGGGGCGCCCGGGTGTGGTCGATGCGGGAGAGGCCCAGGGGAGGCGAGTCGTCTAGAGACCCGTCCACAGACGGCAACAGGTGCTGTGGCCGCTCGTGCACCTGCACATACGCACAGACAGACAGACAGACAAATGAATGAGGAGGCACCGCGCGACGAGGCGAGAACCGAGTGCATTCTCTCACCGGCATGTCGACTGGCTGTTGCCTCTGCAACCCCTCTGCTGCGTCAGGCATCTTGGTGTCCGGGCTGCACTCCCACCCGACTCCCATGGTGCTGACGGCAGACGTCACAGATACCAGCACTTCGCTGTTGAACAGCACACTAGGTGGGTCATCCGCCGCCTCGCTCTCTCCCTCATCGCTGCTGTTGGTGCTCTCTGGCGCCTCGGTGGACGGCGCCGACCTAAGAGGCTGGATGCCGCCTGGCCGCGGGCCGTGCAGGGCCCTCCCGCTGGCAGTGGGACGTCTGGGGTGATGGCGACTTGCCGAAAGCCGGATGCCTTCGACAGGCACTGCGAAGCTGTCCTCTGCCGGGACGACGCAGATCGTCGTCAGAAGCTCCGCCATGCCGCCCTCGTCAGTCAGGAGGCTGCCACCTGTGCAGTGGGGAGGGCGGCTGAGGCAGATCTCAAGGCGCTATTATATGCACAGATCTGCACCACTCACTGTTTCGCGCACAGTAGTGCCCTAACCACAACTGGGCGGCACACAACATGCAGGCTGTCTGTCTGTCCGTCTGTCCATCCATCCATCCATCCATCCATCCATCCACAAGCACCAGTGTTTTCTGGCCTGCGTGTGTCATGTAGGTATGTCACTCGACGGTCATGCTGCCCAGTGTTGCTCGCGGCTCGACGCCCTTGTCGCGCAGCCCCTTGCACATGGCCACCTTCCACCCCAGCTTGAGCTGCATGCTGCCCCCTGGCCACTCCCGCAGAAGACCGTCGATCCACAGATAATCGGCATACGACGCCTTGTGCAGGTCGAGAATCTCATCAAGCGCCTGGCCCGAAACCTCCTCCTAGCAGACAGACATTGCACCAACCAGCCAGATAAAGAAGGTAGGCAGGCGGCCATGCCATGGGTGTGCTGTCTTTGTCACTCAGGTCGCCTACCTCCAGCAGGGTCGGTGCGATCTCTTGCAGTTTCTTGTACTTCTTGCCGGCGTCCATGAGTTTGGCATGCACCTTGTCGGCACTCAGCTCTGCCAATGGCACCTTCTTGCTCCTCTCCACTGCCTCAATGTCGCCGCTGCCTCTGCGGTCGGGCGTCAGGAACATATAGAGCTGAATGGCTGGGCCGGCCCGCATGCCCCACTGCTCGCGCATCGTCTGGACATCACGATTCTCAACCAGCACCTGCATCAGCGTGTCCGCATCCAACTGGTGCTGTACACAGGAAGGGCAGCATGGCATGGCGCACAGAGTCAGTGACAGGACAGACAAAGACTTTCCTTCTGTGTGTGGCTCACTGCAACGATGACCGACGCCAGCTTTTGAACTTCGGGTACATCGCTGGACCGCATGCGCTTTGCCAGCTTCTTCACCGCCTCAGGGGCGGCAGCAGCCACCTCTGGTGCCTCATTTCCTCTCGCAGCAGCAGCACCCTGCGTCACGTTCACCTCGATCAGCGGCGGAATGGCGCCTTGCTTCCGAGCCTTGGATGCGCGCCCTTTCTTGGGAGGGATGGCGGCGGCTCTCTTGCGGCTCGACGGCCTCTTGGGCACGTAGTCCTCTTCGTCGAACTCGGGCTGGTACTCATCCTCCATCTCCTCACCACCTGCCGACTCATCCTCGGGCACGTAATCTTCGTCCATGTCGGGGCAGAGAGAAGGGAAAGAACTTCGCCCCCCTTCAGCTAAGCTCGCATCTGCGAGCTGCGCCAGAAGGGCGTTTCCTGGCCTTTTTCGCTCTCTGTACTTCCCAGGGCCTTGAGAGCAGCAGTTGGTGAGTCCAACCGGCCGGGTCGGCTGCTGTCGGCCCTCTGTTGCATTCCCCGGTGCCAGATAGTCATCCAACCATCCATCTGTGTGTGGAGAGAGAAGCTGAAGTCAAGCAAGAAGAAGCAGAATAGTCGAGAGTCCGCCCGTCCGTCCGTCAGGGATGGGTCTGTTTCGTTTGTTTCGGCTATGCTTCTCCGTTCCTCTCCGTTTGTTTCTGGACACGGTGCTGTTCCTCTCCCTCCTGGGCTTTCTCCCCTGGTTCTGCTGCTTCCGCCTGTGGGAGGGGGGCCTCAAGGTCTTCTTCGGCGCCATCCAAGTGCTGCTCGAGTTCCAACGCACACAATGGAGGAGGTGCGAAAGAAAGCCATACACACACGGACAGGGAGGGAGGGAGGGAGGGAGGGGCCCAGCGACAAGGTGGATGGATGGATGGATGGATGGCTTTGTTGTCATGTCAGGTTGTTGAGTCTGCTGCGGCCGTTCCAGTGGCAGTTCGACGCTCTCTTCGCCCGGCACTACTTCCAGCTAAAGCGGCGGGTCGTGTCGATCATCCGGCCGCTGGTGCACATCACCAAGCACTTCATCGACTTCCTCATCGAGTCGCTCCTGACCAGGATGTATGTGCTGGGCCAGTGGGTCAAAGCCGGCTCGGCTGCCGGCTTCATCGCTGTGTCGCTGACGGTGCTGCTGTTCGAGACGCTCCGTGAGAGCGTGAGGAACGCCATCAGTGCGGTCAGGCGGACGAGGGAGAGGCTTGGGCAGGCCGTCGTGTGGCTACAGAAGGCACTCTCGGCGGACAGTGAGGTCGGAGAGCCGGGGGGCGGACACATCGGTAGTGTCTGTCTGTGAGTGTGTGTGTGTGGATGGGATGGCTTCAGGCGCTGAGCAGGCGATTCATCTTGTATCGGATACTCGACACACGACTCACCAAGGCAGAGAACACCGTCATCGGATGCCTGGCGGTGTGCACACTCCTACACACACACACCCCTCTATGTATCTCACAGTCGTGTTGTGTTGATGTGTGTGGATGTTTGGGTGGCGGCAGCGTGCGACCAAGAACATAGACACGGCTGTCGGCCAGGCGCAGGATGTGGCCTCCGGCATGGCCCTTGACATCCGCCTCACCTCATGGTCGACACGACTCAGGATACTCCCTGACCCTGCAGCACTCCGGTCAGTGAGGGAGGGACCACACACAGGCACGCAAACGCGGCGAGCGACTTGGATGTGTGTGGTCTCTTTCTGTGCCTACGTGCAGCCCGTTCTCGCCGTGGATGGTGATTCGCCACCCCGAGCGAGCCGGCCATCGCAAGACATACAGAGGGTGGCTGGGCTGGCTGACAGAACCAACGACACATGGATGGATGTGTGCGTGACTGTGTGGTGTGTCAGATATGGGTTGTGGTGTGTGACCATCATGGAGGCCAAGGCCGTGGATCGCACCGCCACTGAGGCGGGCCGCTTCAGGGACCCCTGGAGCTACCCATACGTGCGGGTGGGGCGCGACGGGCTCCACTTCTTCCGCACTGTCACGGCACACCACAACGGCACACAGTGGAACTTCGCCTTCATGCTGCCGGTACATTTACACACACACACTGACACACACACACACGCACACAAACCGATGGATCCACTGTGTTTTGTCGTGTCGTCCCGGCGGGTCACACAGGTGTACCATCCGCACAGCGAGCTGACGTTGGAGCTGTTGGATTACGACCCCGTGACGGGGTGGTCGCACCCCATCGGCCTCATGGCCTTCCCCGCATGGAGGCTCCAAACCAACAAACGCAGGCAGGGTCAGTGAGTGATTCGATGATGAGTGAGGCAGGCCACCACGCCACAGATGGATGCAGGCTATCCGTCCCAGAACTGGGTGCTGCGATGGGTGCTTTCTTGTGTGTGTCAGGTTGGGCGGCGCTGTACGCCCCGCCGGCAGTGCACGGCCCTCCCGCCCCTCCCGGCGTCACGGCCTGGCTCAGACTCACCATGGAATTCAGAGTCCAGTCCGTCTTTCACGTGAGCGAAGCGACCGACCCGCCAAAGCACCGCACCCCTCTCTCTGCATGTGTGGTGTGGGTGGATCCATGGGGTGACGTCTGTCTGCTGTCATGTGTATCTTTCATTCATTGTCACGCAGGAGATCATCGCCCACGCGTTGCCGATGCCCAAGAAGAAGCAGACTTCCCACTCCAAGGCGGTCAGCCAGGCCAGCGGCATCATCAAGCCCAGTGACCCCGATTTCCCCGCCTCCATCGGCGACCCCCTGAGCCTCAACACTGCCATCCGACCCAAGGACGGCTTCCTCACTGGCGGCGATGGCGCGCGCCGCTCGCCACCGCAGTCTCAGCGATCGCCACTCGGGTGAGGCGACGCGCAGAACAGACATGTGAATGGCCGGCACCATGCCTGTGTGTGTCTGTGTTGTGTGTTGTGTGTTGTGTGTTGTGGGTGGGTGTAGTGGTTTGGTGAGTCCTGGTGGTTCGTCCGAGGGCGAGGGTGAGGACGAGCAGATGATGCAGTCGCTCATCGGGGCGGCCATGGTGCTAAGGGATCAGCTTGTCAAGAGAGGCATCACAAGACTCAAAGAGGTCACACACATACACAGAGAGAGAGAGAGAGATCGTCACACATCGCTCGCTGTACTGTCCATCTTGGTGTTGTGCATGCCCTTCCCCCGCCCAGGCGGTGTCTCTGGTGCTTCGGTGGCAGTACCCCTTTCTGTCCGTCACGGCCACGGTGCTCTTCTGGGCCACCTGCTTCAACATCGACCTCCTCCCTGCCCTCCTGCTCTTCCTCACCCTGTCCACGCTCGTCCACTACTACTACCGCACTTACAACAAGGCCCCTCACGCACGCTCACGGCCTCTCTCCCACCCGCCCTCGTCATTCCTCCCCGCCACGCCCATCAACCGGAGGCACAGAGGGTCCCCTCGTGGCGGGGCACAGCGGTCGCCAGCACACTCCCCCACCGGCCCCTCACAGCAGCCACGCTCTCCCCCGATGAGATCCTTCCTTAGCCCCTTCACGCTGCGGGCCCGCCGTCCTCCCGCCGAGGGGCAGGAGAGCGTCCCGTCAGTGCCGAGCAGTCTGGTGTTGCCGCCCCCTCGTGTGGCCGAGGGCGGCCTGGGGATGGGCGGCATGCATGCCGGACCAGCAGCACAGACACAGGGGGCGCGAGACTTTGAGCGAGATCGGGATCAGGAGGAGGAGACGGCACTGGAGGCGCCTATAGTGGTGGTGCCGTCGTCGATGGGCGCGACGGTCAAGGAGCCCCCTGCGGGCATGTCACTGCCGCTGCGGCTGAGGCTGCTATTCCGCCTGCTGCCCGCCAGCGTCAAGAATGTCCTGGTGGCCTACGTCAGGCCCGTCATCCTCGGCATTGCATACGTGGTCGGCAAGGTGAGTGAGCTGCAAAGTCAATCAACGGGGAACGAGGGAGGGAGGGAGCTGTGCGGGCGGACAAGAGCGGTCATCTCTCTGCGTGTTTGTTGCATCTCATCTAGATTGACGATTTGTTCCACTGGAACAACGTGTACGAGAGCTGGCTGTTCATGGCACTGCTCATGCTATGCGGTGCCAGCTATGTGATGGCGGGCCTCTCTCTCCGAGTGTTCCTCTGGTCGCTCTGGTCGGGCACCTTGGCACTCGTCTTCTGGATGTTCGTCCTCGCAGGTATATACGTCAGCCACACCAATACACACACACACCCCGTCAACAGTGACAGACGTCTCTCTCTTTGCTGCGTGTGTGTGATCCTTCCTTGATGGTCAGGCTCCTACGTGCTGTTGCGCCAGAGCCCGCCCTACCGATTCTGCTATGCCATTCTGCTGGGCGTCCGCACTTTGTTCCTTCGCCAGTTCTACGCCCTCATTTTGGAGCATGAAGTGCCAAGCCTGCCCCAGGCGATGCCCAACGGCCTCTCGCCTCAAAGCATCACCGAGTCCACCCGACCACCCACACCTTGACTTGACGACGGAGGCAGAAAGAGAAGACTGACTGACTGACAGGATGCCCGGCCGTCGTTGTCAGGCTTTTTTGTGCGCGGGGGGCTTTGTGTCGTGGGCGCGGCGAGGAGGCGGCATGATTGCATTGCAGTCAGTCAGTTTTTTCTGAAGTTTGTATGTTGTGGTTGGTTGTGCGTGCGGTTGGAGGTTGTGCGTGTGGTACGTCCGTATGTGTGTAAGGGTGTACGGGTGTCTGTCTGTCTGTCTGTCTGTCTGTCTGTCGATACGCGACTGTCTGTCTGCCTGCCTGCCTGTCTGGCGGTCTGTCTGTCTGCCTGTCTGTCTTTCTGTGTGCCCGTCTCGTCCTTCTGCCTGTCCTCCTAGCCTTCATAATTGGTCCGGATGCCTAGGCCTGTCTGCCATGATTGACTTGCTCTATTTGTCTGCTGGTTGTACGACTCGGGAGCCTCCGTGGAACGACTTTAACGTCCAACATTCGCCCGATTTCACCGGCAGCAAACAGGGTTTGTGGGGCTTAGGGTTTGGGGGCAAGCTGCGCTGAGTTGAAAAGATCATGAAGAAGAAGAAGAAGGGGGACTCCTCGGAGGACTTCACCCACGAGGGTAAGCACACATGGTGCCCGGAGATGGAGAAGAAGCTCATGGGGGAGCTCGAGGAGAAGGGCGCCGACACCACCGCCAAGAAGGATGCGTGCATGGCCCACCTGGTGACGACGGACGACTGGGGGAAACTCTGTGCCGCCGCAGGCAATCCAGGGCCCGTGTGCAAGACGGCCTGTAAGAAGGTAAGCGGCTGACCTGGGGAGAGGGAGAGGGGGGAAAGGGCAGACAGCCTGAGAGCATGAGAGGGGAGGGCCCTATGGGAGGGCCACGAGTGTGTGTCCTACGGCCCGGTCATGGATGTGTTGTGGGCCATCGACCTTCTCTCTGTCCACTGCCTCTGTGTCTCCGTCGGCTCTGTGTGTGTGTGTGTGCAGCGCCTGACCTTCATCAAGAAACACCTGGCCGACTACGAGTGGGCGCATGACATCCTCGGCAAGATCGACGCCAAGGCTTTCCGCAGCCGCACTTTCAACGCCAAGAATGAGATGATAGCGTCGGTCAAGACAGAGGAGGAAGGGAAGGTTCGCGGCAATGTCGACAACATGGGGCGGCTGGCGACCGACACCACAGTCGACGCCTCACCGCTCAACCGCTCGACTGACGGAACCGCGCCACTCGACAGCACACGCCAGAGCAAGAGCTGCTCGGGGGGTGAGACATACACACACAGAGAGAGGATGGGATGGCTGTGGCTGTCTCCGTGTCTCTGGGGTTCTCTCACTGTGGGCCCATTCTTGTGTGTCTGTGGTGCAGATTCTGTTGCTGAGGAGGTCAAGCCGACGACGGACGGCAAGGACACAATCAATGAGACACACAAAGGCCAGATCATGTGTCCTCCCTCTCTGTGTGTGTGATCGATCAGATGGGATTGTCATAGAGAAGTCTCTGGCTCTCGAGGACGGTGTTGACAAAGGCGCTGCCCAGCCGCTGAGCCGCTTCGGGCGGCAGCAGAGAAAGAAACAACTCGGCACTGACGGTCAGGCAAAGAGACACACCAAGGGCCACCGCCACCTGCTGTCTCCCCTTTGCAGAGGTGGATCCGTTCACCGCGCCCGTCGTGGCGACCACCCCGGCTGTCAAGATGGCCAAGAAGACACGTGCGGTGACAAGACGCCAGCCGTCCAAGCCGCCCCGCTCGCCCAAACGCAGTGTGCCGATGGCCTTGGAGCGGCCTTGGAAGCCTGAGCTCTTCGAGATGCAGCCGAGACAGTATGTGCGATTGTACACTGACTCTGACTCTGACGAAGACTCGCATTTCGGCCGTCAATCGCACAAACGGACAGATAGCTGTGATGAAGCTGAATTGGTGATGCTGCAACTGGCGCCCGACACACTGTTGCCCAAGACGGCCTCCGCCAACCCCTCAAAGTTTGAAATGGCCCAAACTGACCTGAAGGAGCGTGGTGAGTCCGCCAGTGCCGGCCAGCAGACACACAGCAGCCCGCCCACAGTCATCGAGTTCGATGACCGGTTCGATCCCCCCAAAGACGGCAAGTCGTACGTATTCCCTGACATCGAGTGGCGTCGCTTCGAGGAGCGCCGCTACGACAAGGACAACAACTGCCTCTACATTGGTCGCCACTTCGACAGATTCGATCCGGATGACTTCATCGAGCTGACCAAGATCTTCGACACGCGATGCAGCAAGAAGACGGGTGGGGAGAGTGATGCCGCCGAGCAACCGGCGGGAGGACATAAGGGGCCGCCCAGCTGGGCCGAACTGCAGGCCGCCCTTAACGAGAACGAGAAGAAGCGGAGACGCCCCTGGGAGGGAGAGGACAGCTTCCACCCGCGAGTGGGCGTCCATCCACACGCACATGGGCTGGGCTGCGGCCTCGGTCGTTTCAATGAAGAGGTCACTGACAGACACACAGAAGGAGACACATACCGAGCCTCCAAGAGACTCTCTTTCTCTCTCTCTCTCTCTCTCACTGCTGTTTGTGCCTTCAGTTTTTGTTTGGCTTGGAGGATAAGCAGAGAGGCTTCTGCAACCACGGATCCATGTCGCTGCAGGACGGTACACACGCAAGACATCACCCCAGCCGTCCCCATCTCTCATGGTGTCTCCCTGCCTGTCTGTCTGCTGATTGCTGGCCTTGTCGTCTTCAGGTGGTGGCGCCGACACGCTCGAGCCGCCAGCCAAGAAGAGCCGCACCGCTACCAGCGCCGCCGCCTTCATGAGCAGCTACTCGGGCTCGTCCTTTGGCCGCAGGGAGTCCATCCTCTCGCAAGACGACGATTCGATGGGCGATGGCGGCACCAAGGGCAGCACTTGGGGGCCCCACCCGTGGCTCAGCCAGGAGCCCCTGGTGCGCAACTGGAATCTCGACCCGGACCACCCGGACAACCGCCCCCTGCCGCCCGAGATGCGGCTGGACTTGGAGGCCCGCGCCCGAGAGATCCGGGAGTCACAGATGCGATACGCTGACGCAATCGCCGCCGGCAGCTTAGACTGGGGCGACGAGAACAACGAGATGGTGACCTGCGGGGCGGAGGGCGCTGCTGCTGCTGCTGCTGCTGGTGGTACGGGCGGATGGAGATCGAGCTGTGAGCAGAGTGCTGGAGGGGGAGAGGGGGGGAGGGGGGCGAGTGAATGGGCTGGGAGGGGCGAGTGTGAAGGGTTGGGGCCTGCGTGGACAAGGAGGGCCGGGGGAGAGACACCCACACAGAGATGATGGTTGAACGAGCCAATTGCTCCGCGCAAAGACATCCATGGCCATGAACCGCACTCAGACAGACAGACACGAACAGCGACAAGTCAGTTAACACAAGACGGGCCAGGCCGTCTGTGTCCTCATAATCTGACTCGCACACACGAGCACACGGACCGTCTGTCTGTCTGTTTGTGCGTCTGTCGGCCGTCTGTCCACTCTCACTCACACATGATCCATCTGCCCGCGGGGGCCGATGGTGACAAAATGTGCCGCGGACTGAACCTCGGTGGACAGACGGCCCACTGACGGCCCCACGAATTCCGGATGATCCAATCTGTCTGGACGGATGGCAGACAGACACACACAGTACACACGACCACTCTCCAGTGTGCGGGCCATGCAATTGTGGCAGCTGCTCCTGTTGGTGTCTTGGCGAGCTGCTGGCGTCGTCTCGTTCCATCCAACGACCACAACAGCATGCTATCAGCAGCCCACACACACACACACGTCGTCACACAAGTGTGTGTGTGTTTCTATGTGTGAGTCCCTCTTTGGCGTACGTCAGTTCCATCCCTTCTTGTCGACGTCACACACGCTGTAGTTGCCGCCGTCCTCGGCCAAACTCGGCGGCCGGTCGAACACAGCCAGTCGAACACAGCCAGTCGAACACAGCCTATGCTCTCAGAGAGGAACTTTGGCGCGTTGATGGCAATCACGACTGGGCCGCGGTGGAACACCTCTGCCTTGATGCGATCCTCACCCCCTCGAGTGCTCGTGGAACCCACCTGGCAGCCAGTGGGGGACCAACACACAACCAACAGCCACAGCCACCGATCTGTGTGTGACGCGTGTGCGGCTTGCTTGCTCTCTTGCTCACCGACGTACCGTGCGAGTATGACTTGGCGAACCAGAGCAATCGGCAGTCGTCGACGTCGACGACTGGTGTGTGAGCGGTGGGGCAGGGGACGTTCGTCTGCGTGGCGGCATAGCCCAGACACTTCTCCTCATGCAGACCCACCTCTGACACACACACACTAATGAGGAAGCCGATGCGACTGAGCAAAGGGGACTGACTGACCTTGCCGACGAGTAGACGGTGGGTATCCACCGTCGCAGCCTTGCATGGTTGTATGGCGAACAGCTCAGCACCGCCTGCGCAGCAACAGATGCCGCTTGTCCCTTTTATGCTTCTTACAGAGAATTTACAAAAAGGTCTCGAAAACCGTTTACGTGTACCGTGTACGCGGCCGAAGCTTATCAGCAGCAGTCCGCACTCTACGCGCGAGAGGGGGACTGACGAACACCGCAGCATGGCCGAAGCAGCCTGAGACCAAGCCTCTCACGCCTGCCCTGCCTGAGTCGTTTTTCTTACCTGCCTGCCTCCCGCCCCCTGACTGACTGACTTGCCTTCCGCTTTCCTCTCCCTCCTGCGCCCGGCCGTCCGTCGTTGGCCTTTTCTTTGTTTGTAGATTACTTTGGCGCTTGTTTGATTGACCGACCGGTTTCTGTGCGTGTGTGAGGGGCGTGCGTGAGTGTGTGTGTGTGTGTGATGTGGCTGCTGATATATTTGTGAGTAATCATCGTCTGTTGCGGTCCGGTGCGGTGAGGTGCGGTTCGGTGGATGCGTGGAGGTGGCGTTGATCCATGCGGTCGATGGTGCGGATATCGGCCTCAAGGGACCAGTTCTACAAGACCAAAATATGCCCACACCACTCCGCCGGTGAGCGAAGCGAGCCACCTCCGAGCAAAGAGGGCAGACACAGACCAGACAACAAACTAACTGTCGGGTGTGTGTGTGTGTGTGTGTATGTGTGTCTTTGTGTAGGCAACTGTCGGCGTGGCGACGAGTGCTACTACGCTCACAGTGAGGAGGAGCTGAGGACGCCCCCCAACCTCCACAAGACACGGCTATGCGACCGATGGATGCAGGTGCCCAACACATGCATCACATCACACGCAGAGAGAGTAGAGGATGCACTCATCTCATCCATATGCGCCTGCCTCCACACATCATGATTGTGTGGCGTCACGTCAGAACGGCTCCTGTCCCGACGGCGACAAGTGTCCCTTTGCCCATGGCGAGAGGGAGCTCAGGTGCACCGACGACTACTTCAAGACCGGTCAGCAAACCACAGCACAGCACAGCACAGCACAGCACACGAGGGAGCAGCAGACAGACAGACAGACAGACATGTGAGAGTGATGCGCGCGTGTGTCAGATCTGTGTAAGTACTGGAAGGCCGGGAGGTGCCACGCGGGCAAATCGTGCCGACATGCACACGGTGAGTGAGTCAGTCAGGGAAAGGAGCTCACCAGCGAGACAGCGCACCGCGCCGCCTATCAGATGGGAGGGTGCACATATGTTGTGCGAATGAATGAACCATTCCTGTGTCTTCGTTGCCTTGATCCTTGGACACGTGTGCATCAGGGCTGGAGGAGCTTCGGCCGCGCAAGTGAGAAACCACAACTCAATCACTCACCAGTCCACTCACCCAGACCGACTTGTGGATGGATATCTCTCTCTCTCTCTCTGTTCTCATTCGTGTGTGCAGGTTCCGTCCTGACGAGATCGAGCAGATGAAGCATGGCGCGACGCTCTACGACATCCTGCGGGACCGGCAGGCCTCCGACGGGCCGCCCATCCACCTCTCACCGGGATCTGAGCTCGAGGTCACACCCATCACCCACCATCCCACCCACCCACACACACACACACACATTAAAGGAAGATCCCTGCACTCCTTTGGTGCGTGCAGACACTCGAAGCGATGGGCCTGCGCAATCTCTCTGAGCGGCACGACCAGCACCCTGCTCTCCGGTATAGGGGCGACGGCATCAAGCCTCCACGGCTAGACGAGAATGCGGGCACGGGCGAGACGCCGGGCGGTGCGAAGGGTGGTGGCCGCCCGGGCGGGATGGACGTGCAGGCGCTGATCCAGGCGGCAGCGAGGATGCACAACAACAGCAGCTGCAGTCACCACCAGCCGCCTTTGGTGAGGGGTGCGAGCGGTCCGGCGATGGCCGGCGGGGGTGGACTGGGGCAAAGTACCCCTCCGCCCTGCAGAACACACGACTTGCCCAAACCACCACACGTAAGAAAGATCACTGACTGACACGAGATGACACACAGAGACTGGGTAAGAATTCTCATCTCTCTGTTGGCTTGTTCGTGTGTGGTGGCGGTATATATGTCATTGATGTCATCAGAGTGCGTCAGTGGGCGACTTGCTCAAGACGATCGTGCCATCCCGCGACCAGCAGCACCAGCCGCCGCCTCGCCCGTCAGCCCCGCCCCACCCTGCCCCCTCCCCCAGCGCAGCCGTGCGGTTCGAAGGCCTCCCCTTCTTCCACCCACACCCACACGCCCCTCCACACCAACACCCACACCCACACGCACACCATCCCAGGGGCATGCCCCTGCCCATCGCGGCCGTGCCATGCATCCCCTCGCAGCCGCCATTGCCGCCATACCCGGCCTCTATCATGGCTGCAGGAGGCGACGACCGCCGTCACCCAGCACACCCTGCGCACACGGGCAGGCCGCCGATCGTCCCGCTCGTCACGCCGCTGACCATCACTGGCACAGTGGTGCCACCGACCGTGCCCTCATCGGGTGCCGGTGCTGCCAACACAGCGAGCACACCGGCCACTGCGTCGGCGAAGGCACGGAGGCCAAGAGAGAGGGGCGAGCGGGGTGAGCGGAAGGAGAGGCGGGCGGGGGAAGAGGACAAGTCGGTGCCGAGTGTGGGAGCGAGTGCGGGTAGCTCGCCAGGCGTGCCGGGGAGGCGTCACAGGCGGCGGCATGGCCGGAGGGGTGGGGAGGAGAGGAAGGGCAGCACTGTGGACGAGGAGAGTGCTGCCATTGACCAAGAGCAGGAGGAGGATGCTGCGGCAGGAAGGAAGACTGGCGAGACCGGGGGCTATGGCGGCAGGTGGGTGCGGCGAACATCTTCACGCTCTGTCTGTGCGCTCCCTCGCTCACCCTGTCCTTTGTCTGTCTGTCTGTCTGTCTCTGACTGCCTGTGTCCCAAGCTCTCTCAGCCGCTCCACCACACGAGCGCCCGACAGCCCGTTTCTCACCTCCGACGCCGAGAGAGAGATGCCGTCAGGCCCCGCGCCAGTGCATTCCCAGCCAGCCACCCCGCCCCCCAAGCCCCCACACGCCAAACAACCGCACCATGAGGACGGCGAGACCACCACGGGCAGCATCGAGACCATCGACGACGACCTCCGCAGCCACTCTGCCCCCGCCACCCTCACACCCAGCCTCTCGCAGCCGGAAGGCCAGGAGTGGTACATGGAGCAGCAGCTGGGGCGGCGCGGTGCTGGTGGGGGCGGTGTCTCGTCAGGGGTCAAGGGCGACCATCATCAGAAGGACGGGAGCATCGGTCCCGTGAGTGTGGGGATGGCTGTGCCGTCGTCGCTCGAGACGACGCCCGAGGCGGAGGGGATGGGCGATTTGGTGCCGATGGAGGGCTTCGAGAGGCTGGAGCCGGGGGTGGACTCTTCGGCAGAGGATGGCGACTACAGGTGCGATGAGCCACACAGATGGACGGAGGGTCACATGTGGCCTTCATCTGCAATTCTTTCTTTCTTTCTGACCTTTAAATATTGACTTTTTGCAGTGCGGACGATCTTGACCACCAGCAGCAGCAGGGGTCGTCTTCTCGCCAGCCACTGCCACGGTCCAAGAGCTCCCCTTCCCTGCAGTCCACCCTCCTCCCCTCTCAAATCCGATGGTCCACCCTCCCCCCGCCCGACACAGAGACCACCCCCCAGGCCACCCCCCTCAATCCCAACCCCCCGCCCCCCACACCAGCCACCGGCCACGCCAAGGCCATGCACCCACAGCACCCGGCAGTGTTCTTCCCAGAGGAGAAGTTCCAGCAGTCACTCGCCAAGGCGGGGTACCCTTACCCACCGCGGCCCACTGCTGCTGGTGGTGTGGTCAAGGACGACAGGAAGCGGCACAACACGATCGCGGTGCCGTGTCCGTATGTGCATGTGGCGTCGTCACACGCGCACTACACCCACACGGGCGCCTCCCCGCTGCCCCCACTACTGCCCCCACCCCTCGACGCTCGCAAGACCGGCGCTCCGTTCGGGGCGCTGCTGCCGCACCCGCCCCCGCCAAGAGAGGAGGGCTCAATGGCGCCGTCAGGAGGGACCCCAGTGTACCCCTTCCCCCCACCCTTTGGCGGGCCACGTCTGGCCTATCCCGCTTCGCCAGAGTATCCCGGCGCCGCTGGGGGGAGTGCGGACGAGGGCGAGGGCGGGGAGAGGGGGGGACCACAGCAGCAGCAGCAGCAGCACCATGGGTGGAGCTACCCTGCTGCTGCGGGGATGCACCACGTCGGACACCATTATACGGTCAGCAAAGGGAATAAACAAAGAGCTCTTGCCTGGATGGATGGATGGATGTGTGTGTGTCTGCCGCGGTCATATGCTCACACACAGGCGCCACACGCATACGCCCTCCCCCCCGGCCCCCATGGCCACCCCGCTGCAGCTCACGTGGTGGTGGGTGTGACCCCCGAGCAGTACAGCGCCATGGTGGTGGCAATGGGCATGTCGCACGAGATGGGCCTGCCACCACCAGGACCCCCGCCCCCACACCCACACACGCACCATACGTCCGCACCGGCGAGCAGATCGGTGAGCGATGGCGGCAGTGGCAATGGCGGCAGTGGTGGAGGGGAGTCCCACCACCAGCAGCAGCAGGGGCAGCAGCAGCAGCAGCCGGCGGGTCCTGGGGGTGTTGCTGCGCCGAGCCCGATGCACTACCTCCTGGCTGCTGTGCCCTACGAAGGTCAGTCGGGAGGCTGGACAAGAGATCTCTTTGATGGAGGTCATGTGCTCTCTCTCTCTCTCTCCCTGGGTGTGTCTGGCAGAGGTGAAGCTGGCGCAGCCCGACTACTACGAGGAGTGAAAAGCGGAGAGGCAAATCGACGAGCGGGGGCATTCATGTGTGTGTGTGTGGCTGGGATGTGTGTGTGTCTTGGTGGGGTGTGTGTGTGTGTGTGTGGCGACTGGCGACTGACTACCCTAGGCGGCTGTGCGTGTGTATGGATGCGTGTGTAAGC
>CDMY01000022.1:192094-208437 GCA_001179505.1 Vitrella brassicaformis
GGTTCATCCTTTCTCTCCCGTCTGTCCGTCACACACCACACACACACAACACAATTCACTCTCGACGCAGACCAGACTGGCGGCTCTCTCTCTTTGCCCTTTGTTTCACCCTCACCCCCTCTGTCTGTCTGTCTGTCTGTCTGTCTGCTGGGTTGCCCCACACTCCCTCCCTCCCTCCCTGTCTCTGCTGCTGCCCGCCTCACCGACTCATCCCGCCACTGTGTGTCGGGTATCGTGTGTCTTTTTTGTGTGTGTGTGTGTGTGTCGGCAAGGATGGGTTGCCCGTGTTAGCTTAGCCCAAAACTGGGGCGGAGCGACATTGCCCGGGACCAAAGTGTCTCAAATTGCCATCGACACACACATATATACACACGCACACACACGCTCACACATGCACACACACGGACGCACAGCAGGCAGGCAGGCACACGCACAGGCAGACGCGACGAACGACACGAGGTTCGGAGAGAGAGGTGTGGGGAGAGGTGGCGGGGGATGGTTCGGTCGCTACACACAGGCGACTGACTGACTAGCTGCTGGATGGTTTCAACTCTAAAGGGCTGGATGGTTGCGTGCGCTGCAGATGCAGGTGGCCGACATCTTTCTTCACACACACACACCTGGGTTGGATGGGTGGGATGGGAGTGCGTGTGTGTGTGTGTGTGCATGGCATGGAAGTGACAACTGAGTGAGTCAGTGGCTTTGGCTCAGCTACCTACCTACCTACCTTGTTGATTGGATTGGATTGGATTGGATTGGATTGGGTTGTGTGACGGACGTGAGAGTGACGTGGCGGGCGAAAGAGATGCCACAGCCAACCAAGGCATATATGTGTGTGTGGTAGGTGTGTGTGAGACTGCTCTGTCTTGTCTGTCTGTCTGTCCGTCTGGTGGCGTGTTGGTGTGGGTGTGTCTGTGCGTTTTGTTTTTTGGAGGGATGGGGGGAGGGGCTGGGTGGACGGATGTTCGCACATGCGTGTATCTGTGCGCTGGTTCGTGCCTGCCTGCCTGTATGTGTGTACGAGTGTGAATGGCTGTGCGTGTACATTGATTTGATTGTGCATGTGTGCATGCGGGGGGATGTGCCGCATATAAACGCAATGCGCCTCGATCCGATCCTCTCCGTCCATTCCGTCCATGTGTACATGTTATGTGTGTATGTGTATGTGTGTGATGTCAGTGAGTGAGAATGAGGTGAATGAGGTGAGTGAGATGTGCTCCAGATGGACGTCTATCTGGCAAAGGAAGACACATATTGCAATGAATAGACAACATGGACATTCACAGATCTATATGTATATGTATATATGTGTATGTGTATACATGTATGTATGTATGTGTATGTGTATGTGTGAGCGATGGGTGGCGTGGCTGCGTGCATTGCATTGACTGTATGACATACCGACATGAGAGAGAGAGAGGGGGCACGGACAAATGCTCCGGACGAGGGAGGGGAGGGGGGAGGGGGGGAGGGGGGAGGCTGTCTACACGTCTGTCTGAGCGAGACACAAACCCATCGGGATCGGGATCGGGGATGGGCGGGCGGGCGGGCGGGCGGGCGGCTGTATATCTATCTATCTTGCACACTACCGACTCCCTCCCCTCCCCTACTCTGTCACTCTCTTTCTTTCAAGCGAAAGCGCCACAGATTGACCAACGACCGAATGAACCACGGCTGCGTATCCTTCCTGGGCGGGGTGGATGGCTGTTCCTCATTGCTTGCTGTGAGTCAAGTCAATAATGAGGGTTTTGCGGAGATAAACGAGACGATGGATATGGACGGATGGATGGATGGACGGACGAGAGACCCCTTGCTAAAAGGCAATGGGGAATTTTCTGGCTGGCTGGCTGGCGACGTGCCTGTGGGTGGGTGAGTGAGAGTGTGAGTGTCCTGTCGGCGGCCCCTGTCGACTCAGAAGCGACAGATGTATGCAGCCGACCACCACACGCCCCACGCCGAGAGAGAGAGATTAGGAGGGACACGTGTGTGTGAGAGTGGACGATGGATGGATGGATGGACGGAAGGGCGTGAGTGCGTTTAGACAAATCGACGACTGGGTTGGGTTGTGTTTCCCCCTCCCCCTCACTTATCTGCCTGCCTGCCTGCCTGTCGCCCGCCCTCAGTGTTTTTGAACCTTAATAACGAAGACCTATGGAATGAATGGATGGACAGATGGACAGACAGATGGAGGGTGGATGGTTCCTTGATGGATTGAGGCACAGAAGTCGTCAGATAGGAGGTCACCCCTCTCTCGCTGTCTCTCTCTCTCTCAGGTGGCCAGATCGCAACCAGCCATGTACAAAATATACACCGCACGCAGTGATTGACTGACCCATCCACACCACACCACACAGGAGGTCAGGTGATGCATCCAGGTCGTCAACACACACACGCGACACACGCGGGGGAAGGAGGAGTAGAAGGAGAGGAAGGCACCAACAACACGCCACACAGCAGTCACAAACCGCCCTCTCCCTCTCTTCCCCCTCTCCCTCGCGGCTCACGGCACGGCCAGTAACTTACAAAAGGTCGTCTTTTCTCTCACACACACACAGGTGTGCAGAGAGGCGACTACACATATCAATCAGTCAACGCGCAGACAAGCAGGCAGGCAGGCAGGCAGGCAGGAAGACATACGAATTGAGAACATCCCAGACACCCTCTGACGGACGGACGGACGAATGGTTGCTTCCTTCGTTCGTTCGTTGATTCATCCATTCGATTGTCCGCACGCCATTCGTCCACTCATCCATCCATCCATCCAGCAGAGGGAGTGAGTTCAAAACCAGCCGCCCACCCGTCCGTTTGCTTGACCCGCTCCGCTCCGCTCCGCAAAACAGCCTCTCATCCACCCCCCCCCCCCCTCTCTCTCTCTCTGCGATCAGTCGATCTAACCACCTCCTGCACCACACCACACACACCACAAAGACACACATCCATCCATCCATTCCAGCGTCCTCCCTCCCTCCCTCCCTCAACTCTCTCTCACCTTTCTTGCCACCATTGTTCTGGCCCTGCCCCGCCGTCCTATTCCTGCGCGCCTCAATCATCCGCTCCAACGCACCCGGCCTCGGCACCACACCCTCACCGCCCTTCGGCGTCGCGCCGCCCATTCCCATTTCCTCGTCCATCCGATTGCCGCCCCACGACGACACGCGCTTGTGGCCCGACAGCAGCGCGGCGGTCTCGCTGTCATCGTGGTGGCGGCCGTCGATGTCGTCTGTGGTGCGGGGGTGGGTGAGGGGCATGCCCCCTGCACCAGATGGGTCGAGCAGCTGGGTGGAGGGAAGGGGGCGGGGGGAGGGGTGGTCCCCGCCGGCTGTGGTCTTGCCGCTGGGGAGCACCATTAGCCTGATACACACATACACACACACACAGAGGAATCAAGGACGACCAACGCATTGAAACGGCCGGTTCCTCTCTCTCCCTCTCTCTGTGTGCGTGTGTGCCTCACCCATCCTGTCCGCCCTGGCCGGCCTCCAGGTCCCTCATCTGCGCCATCTCCATCTCGCCGACCAGCGCCCCGCCCTTTGCCGACGGCGGCGGTTCGCTGCGCCGAGCCGCGGGGCTGTCGGCCACTGACGACTCGTTGTCGGCACTGAGCGTGCCCACGGCATAGGGGAAGGCGCCGTTGGTCGCTCCTGCTGCGGCAGATGCCCCCGTGCCGGGCGGCTGGGCCTGAAGAGACGGAGACAGTGGGTTGGTGGACGGAGGGGGGAGGGGGGAGGGGGAAGGGTGTGTGTGTGGTTGGTTTGTTGTCGGACTGACTGACCCGTTGTTTGGCTTGTGCGTCTCCGCGAGAGGGCATGTCGACAGCGGTGGCGGCATTGTAGATGGCGTAGCAGCTCCACAACAGAAAGGAGACTGACGGATGGGAGATGGTGAGAAGGGTGGATGGACGGATGGATGGACTGTGTGTGCGTCTTGTGTCTGTTGTCTTAAGACGCATAAATTAGATAACTTACCGATGGCAGCGATGAGGGCGAAGATGGCAAAGGTGATGAGGCCTGCACACACGCGCAAGCACACACACCATACACCATAAGTGAAGGCCTCCTCCCATCTCGCCCCCCTCTGTGTGTGTGCATGTGTTGTCCCCGCCTGATTTAGCGTCTTCGTGTCTGGCGTACTGCAGGGCGCTGAAGGCGGCCGTGCTGTAGGCCGCCGCAGCTGTAATGACCAACCACACACACACACACACAGAGAGAGAGAGAGAGAGACAGGGGGAGTGAGCTGCCCCACACACACGTGCCGACCCACCTAGTGAGATGAAGAGATTGAGGAAGTTCTTGGCGCCCGCCGGCCCGCCGCCCTGCAGATCACTGCACCCAACCACCACACACACCTCTCTCTCTCTCTCCCTCTCCCTCTCCCTCTCTGTCTTGCTCGTTGTCTGTCTGTCTGTCTGCCTGTCTGCCTGCGTGTGTGTGTGTGCTTACGTGACGATGACAGGCGAGAAGTTCTGCGAGCACATTTCGGTGTAGGGAAAGCGCAGCACCAGCCGCAGGGTCGTCACCACCAGAAAGCACCCGGACGTGAAAGTCGTGAACAGACTCTGACAGACAAGCGCACACACACAGCCACATCAGATACGGGGAGAGGGAGGCACCCGTCCGTGTGAGAGTGGGTCAGCCAGGTGTGTGTGTGTGTGTGTGTGGAAGAGGCTCCCTGACCGACCGAGAAGTCTCTTCCGTAGTGGGTCATGAAGAGCATGGCGAGGACCAGCTGGGGGATGTCTTCCAGCCACCGCACCAGGAAACAGTACGAGTAGTACATCTTCGCCATCTGCAATATCGCCTGCAACCAACGCAATCAACACACCAACAAAAGATATGATGGGCCGATATATAATAAAGTGGGTTTCCACGTGTGGGTGTCTTGGTGTGGGTGTGGTTGGATGGTGGGATGGCTCACCATGTCGCTGCAGTTGATGATGTAGAACAGGATTTTGACCGGCACAAAGACGGGGAAATCTGCACACAGCCCCACACACATGGTGTGTGTATGTCCAGACTCTCTCTCTCTCTCTCTGTGAGTGTGTGTGTGTGTGCTTGCCCTCCATCCATCCATCCATCCATCCATTGGTCCCTTCAGTACTACTGACTGACCTTCTTTGGGCAGTTGGTGCTTGAACAGGCTGCTCCGCATGAGGTACGCCAGCGACGCGAAGATGAAGATCGGCATGGCCATCAGCAGCACTGCATCGTCCCATCCGTCAATCCACCCATCCATCCACCCATCCACGCATATCAATTCTATCAGCCCATTCGCTCACCGATGACTCCCAGGTAGTAGTCTTCCGCCTTGCGCCACCCCAGCAGCAGCGGCGTGGCCACACGGATCAAAAACACCATGTCTGACCCACACAACACACACACAATCACCCTTTCGCCTCGCTGTCCCTCTCCCTCTCCCCCCCTCTCCCTCCGGCGGCACCCACCTCCGATGAAGTCAATGTGTTCGACGGTCTCATAGATGAACATCCACTTGCGCATGGCGTTGAAGCTGTCCCACGACCACCACCAGTCCTCCATCGTGAAGAGCACGTCCACCAACAGACGCTTCCGCCCCAGCCGGGGGTCCTGGCTGGGGTCCTGACGCACGTAGCCGCCCAGACGGGGGTGCCGCTGAGCGGACGCGTCGGGGGAGATGCCCTGCTGACCCTGACCGACGCACAGAGAGAGAGAGAGAGAGATGGATGTGTGTGGTGTGTGTGGGAGGGGTTTAGAGGGGGGGGGGTGGCTGCGTACGTATCTGAGTAGGGGCTGTTGGTGCTGGTCTCTCCTGCCGCCGGGGTTGTAGTCCCACGGCTCGTTCTGCTCCGTGATGAACTTCTCGTGACTTGACAAACCAACCACACCAATCACACCAATCAAACCAATCACACAACCCAGCACAGCACAGAAAGGCATAGAGGCGTATAACAACCCAAACGACCCTCCTCCTCCCCTCCCCTCCCCCCTCCCAGCTCACAGCTGCGTCATGATCTCGGCATCCGCCCTCGAGTCGGCCCGCGCAAAGTGCCCGCCTGCCGTCATCTCCGACGGTGCGATGTCGCTGCGCGCATCCGACCGCCCATCGCCGTCCATATCAACCGACATGGCGTCGCTCTGCTGCGACTGATACAGCGGCCCAGGGTGGCCGGCATACCCCATATACGAGCCACCAGCGCCACTGGGACTCGCGCCGATGTTGCTCATGCCCGCCTGCGATGCGGGGCTGGGACCGTCCGGCCCCTCTGGAGGGGGCGCCGCGACGACAGGTGACACACTCATGTAGTAGTAGGGTGGTCCTGGGATGACAGTGGTGCTCGGGAGCTGGTTAACGTCGCTCAGAGTGGTGGTGGGGAGAGGCTCCGGGCTGTAGTACGGCGGTGTCGATTCTTCAGAGCTGCGTGAGGGCGGCCACGAGCTGTCCATGCGCATAAGCACCCCGAGTGGTCCTGAGACGGATGCTGATACGGCGGCTGAGACAGAGGCTTGGGCAACGCAAAAAGTACTCAACCATCAAATGGTTAAATGAATGTGCTACGCCTGAGTCGCCGTTGGTGTGGGAATGGCTCTCGCCGACCATTGCGAGCCACGATATAAGCTCGCAATCGAGAGGACAAGGCCCGAGATCTGTTGCTGTGTGGCATTGAGTGTTTGTCGGTTGTTCGCATCAGTCAATCAATCAATCACATCAGTGAGTGATCATTATGGAGACCATCGACTACGTCATCGTGTTCGCCTATGTGGCGGTGATTCTGCTGCTGGGCCTGGCCTTCCTCGTGTGGGAGTGGAGCGACGCGCCGCACCACTCCACCTCGCACCACTACTTCCTCGCCGACAGGAGCACACCGTACGCATGGGCCATTCATGAGATCAGACACAAGCAGTCATTGCAGGGTGTGTGTCGTGTGCTGTGTGTGTGTCAGGTGGTGGGCGGTGGGATGTGCCTTCTTCTCGTCAAACATTGGATCAGACGCCATTGTCGGCACATCAGGTGCGGGGATGGTCTCGGGATGTGCGCATCGATGTCTGTCTGTCTGCCTGTCTGTCTGTCGTATACTCTTCAGGGGGCGGCGCGGAGGCTGGAATGTCTGTGGCAAGTATGCAAGCCCGTCTGTGACCTGCCTGTTGGTCTCTCTCTCTGTGTGTTGATTGATGTGTGTGTGTGTGTGTGTGTGCAGTGTTCGATTGGGGTGCCGTGTTCGTGTTCGTCCTGTTGGCCCATGTGTTTTATCCAATGTACCTGCGGTCGGGGGCCTTCACTTTGCCGGAGTTCATCGAGAAACGATTCGGCAAGTGAGCTACTGCGTGAGTCTGTGTGTCAATTTCCTTTCCTCCCCCCCTCTCCGCGTCGTCTGGTATCAGGAGCTGCCGGCTTTATCTTGTGGTTGTAACGCTCTTTCTCTACATCGTCAGGATCGCAATGGTCGGTACCGCACACACACACACACACACACGGACAAGGCGTCCATTCGTGTGTGTGTGTTGATTCCCCTCCCACCCCACCCCACCCACCTGCACACAGGCCTTGTTCGCCGGCGAGTTGGTGCTGTCTGTCGTGTTTGGTCTCGACCCGTCCGACGCTCTCAAAGTGCTGGTCGCCCTCACCATGGCATACACCTTCTGCGGAGGGCTCGGCGCAGTCATCTACACAGAGGTCAGCACTCCCACTCATCTGTCCTCCCACCCCACCCCACACACAGACAGACGCTCCATCCATCCATCCATCCATCCATCCAGCCAGCCAGCCAGCCATCGCAATCCTGTGTGTGTGCAGGTGATCCAAACGGGCCTTTTGCTGATCAGCGGCCTGACGCTGACCTCCCTGGCCTTCAGCAAAGTGGGCGGCTGGACGGGACTGCGGACCCACCTGCCCGACAAGTTCTTCAGGATCTTCCAGGGCGGCGAGGGGTGGGACTTCGAGTTCCCCTACCCCTGGTACGGGCTGCTCTTCGGCTTCCCCGTCATGGCCACCTTCTACCACTGCACCGACCAGGAAATGGTCCAGCGGGTCCTGGCGGCCAAGGACGAGGGCCACGGGAGGCTGGGGTGCATTGCTGCGGGGTTCCTGAAGTTCTTCCCCCCTGTGCTGTTCATCCTACCTGGTTCGCACAGACAGACAGACAGACAGAGGGAGAGGGAGGGATGTGTTTCTTCTGTGTGTGTGTGTGTGTGTGTGTTGTGTCAGGGATGATCGCCCGTGTGTTGTACCCCCGAGCTCTGCTGTGCAGCGACGTGAGCCCCGCGTGTGAGCAGGCCAACTGGGCGTACCCCGTCCTGATCAATCAGCTCATGCCCACCGTCCTTAAGGGCATGACAGTCGCCGCCATGATCGGTGCACTCATGACCGTGCTGGGGGCCATATTCAACAGCGCGTCCACCATCTTCACGATGGACATCTGGCGCAGCTTCGCACCCAACACGTCAGAGAGGGCGCTCACGTGGATCGGCCGGATGGCCACAGTCGTCATGGGGCTGGTGAGTGGGTCAGGAAGAAAGGGAGTCACATTGCCCACCGATCCAGTCGTCTTAGTTCTCTCTGTGTGTGTGTTTGGATGTCGTCAGATTGGCGTGGTGTGGATCCCTCTGATGCGTCTGCTGAGCTCCAACATGTACGTTGCCGTCCAGACAATCGCGGTATACAAACATCCACCCCAACTCGTGCAGCCATCCGGCCACTGCTGCTTGCTTTTGTGCGTGTGTCGATGTGTGTGCAGGGGCTGACAGCGTCGCCCATCTGCGCCCTCTTTGTGGTGGGCATATTCTTCCCACGAGCCAACGAGATCGGTGCGATGGGCGGCCTCATCATCGGACAGGCCCTCGGCATCGTCAGGCTGCTGCTGAGGCTGTCAGCTTGCCAGGTGAGGCGGAGAGGGAGGGAGGGAAAGAGGGTGGGATTATGGTTTTACTGAAGTGTATCTCCGACGTGTGTGTGGGTACGTGTCTGTGCGTCGGTTGTTCAGCTGGTACACGAGCGGCTGACCTGCAGGCTGGGCGGCGTCTTTGTGAAGAGCAACTTCCTGGTGCGCTGAGTGTGGCCAGAGAGGGCAAATACCGGGGGCATGGATGTGTCCGATGTGTTGTATGTGTGTGTGTTTCCCTCCCTCCCTCTCTGTATCCCTCAGGTGTTTGCGGCCTTCAATTTTGTCGGCTCTGCGGCGCTGGTGAGCTGACGAGCAGCCATTCAGTGTGGTGTTTTGTCCATTCCCCCTGCCCCTTCCGTCCGTCCATCAGATACTGTTGATGAGCTACCTGGGGCCGCCACCAAGAAGAGACCAGCTTGTAAACCTCACTTGGTCGGTCACACAGACACACTGCAAACTCCTGACTGACAGCATATCGGTGTTCGTGTGTGTAGGTGGGAGTGGACGGCCAAGGATGCGGCGCGGGACGAGGAAAAGGTGCACCTCACTGTCATGGAGGCAAGAAAACCTGCCCACACACACACAGACATACAGACTAGACCACCACAAACACGTCGCACTCGCCACATGCGTCCATCTATCTGCTCTGCGTCTCAGGACCTGCCCCCGATGCCGTCCGACTCCCCCGTGTCGTCAGCAGTTCCACCAATGGTACAGACCCAGCAGCACAGCATAACAAACACAACACGACAGAAACGCCTTCCTCCCAACCACACACAAACGCTCCTTCCATCTTTCTCTCTCTTTCTCTGCTGTGTGTGAAGGTGATCGGCAAGGCGCTGTCATCGACAGGTGCGGCTGAGGAGCGGGAGGAAAGGACACCCGACAGGTCGGCCATGGGGGCAACCAGATCGCCGGACAGGACACAGATCAATGGGAGAGAGACACAAGACGCAGACGCAGACAGGGGGGAGGTAAGCGGCCTGCTCTGCTTCCGCTGCTTGATTTGCTGGTGAGCGCCTGAGTACCTGTTGTGTCTTCAGAAGCATCGGCCGGAAACGCTGCATCAGGCCCATCCATCGTATCTGACGGTCGACAGGTGGGTGGGTGGGTGGGGGGGGAGGTGAAAATATGTGTAATGTGTGTGTGCAGGACGGTGTTGAGTCAGATCGGCACGGCACTGCTGATTGCGGCGGGCGCCACCCTCATCATCGTGTTCAATTAGCCATTCATTCATTCATTCATTCACTCGCTGCATGGGAAGGATGCACTTGTGTGTGGCGCTGCGTGGATCGCATCATTCCTGCCTACCTGATACGGTGTTCCATGCCTGTGTTGTCATTGTATAGTCAAGATGTGACAAGACCTGTAATTACTGCGTTCACACGCAGACGTGCTCGGATGGATGGACGTGGTGGATACATATTGATCAGCCGCACTGTCAAGGGCATGCAGACCTGGATTTGCGTGAATGTTGATCGTTTCGGCCAGGGACGTCGCCTCCCTTCCGGCCCCCATCTTGCCCCCAGTCTGCATGCCGATGATTGCCGACAAGAAGGACCACACTGCGTTGCCGGTAAGAGCATACGATCCAGCGGTGGCCACTGCCAGAGGAGAATCATGCACCATAATCGTGGTCCGTGTCTGCGGCGTGCATGCAGGTGTGGCAGCGCGTCGTCGCCGCCTCCCTCACCGGCCTGCTCTTCCTCGCAGTCATCTGCATCGAATGGCACGCGTGGAACGCCCCCGATGACCACATCGCACCCATGGAGACCCTCAACCCTGGGCCACCAGTGCAGCAAAAGGCCAAGTCGGACACAACACAACAGCCGCAGGATGGCGTCTTTCGAATCGCTCTGCATAAGAAAGGCACCAAGCCGTCCGGGCAGGCGCTTCCCTCCACCCTTGGCCCAGCTCACCGCGTCCGGCCCCGGCCGATCAAGCCGGCTCGTCCCTTTCACCCTGTCCGGCCGTCCCGCCCAATCACCATCCGGCCCTCTCATCGTGCCGCCTTCCCGCCGCGACCGAGGCCCGTCGGACCGCGCCCGCACCGGCCACCACACGTGGGACCGCCTCATGGTGTGTCTCATTACGGTCTGCGGCGGCAACTGTCCGACAGCCGAGCGGCCGATTTGATCATCAAGGATTACTCCAATGCGCAGTATATCGGTGAGGTTGAGGTGGGGAGTGAGAGGACGACGTTCCGCGTGATCTTCGACACTGGCTCGAGCAACCTCTGGGTGCCATCCAAGCTGTGTCGACGGTCGTGCAACGGGTAAGACCACCCTGCGTGCTGTCTGTCTGTCTGTCTGTCTGTCTGCCTCTCCCTCTCCCTCTCCCTCTCTCTCTTTGTCTCTGCACCTAACTGTCTTGTGCGTGTGTGTGAGTGCAGGCACGTTGTGTATGACCACAATGCGTCAGAGACATACTCCTCTGACGGCCGCACCTTCCACATTCAATATGGCAGCGGGCCATGCTTTGGTGAGTGAGAGAGAGAGAGAGAGAGATCAAAGCGATGAGACAAGACAACCGGGGGACAATCTTTCTCTCTCTCTACCCGATCCCTGCACACTGCATACAGGCTTCCTGTCGCGTGACGATATCAGTCTCGGGTCGATTGCGCTCGCCAACATCACTTTCGCAGAGTGCGATCCAAGCAAGATGCGCCATTTCCCCACATGGATCCATTGTTGGTTTTGGTCGTGGCGTTGGTGCGGTGTGTGCAGGGTGACAGAGGCGGGCGGTCTGGGCCAGGCCTACTCACGCGGGCATTTCGACGGCATCTTTGGGCTCGGCTTCCCCTCCCTGGCCGTCAGCACACACAACACATCTGCACAAGTGTACCATCCCCGTGCGCACTCTTCTGTTGGTCAGGTGGACGGTATCGATCCGCCCTTCTCGATAATGGTGGCACAGAAGCTCGTCACACAGCCAGGTAGATAGCCAAGGCGGCAGACAAGAAATCGCAGTGGCACACCTTTCTGCTGTGTGTGCCAATATGTGCAGTGTTCGCCTTCTACTTGGGCACTCATGACGGCATGGACGGCGAGCTGCTGTTAGGAGGTGAGACACAGCAGGCGATTACCATGAGTCTCCGCCTCTCATGTGCTTGATGATTGGCGGCCACCTTCGTGCAGGTGTGAATGAGGACCATTACGAGGGGGACATGACCTGGACACCTGTACTGCAACAAGACTACTGGGTATGCAGTGCGGTGACAAACAAGCGAGAGTCGCCACCTGCACTAACCTGTGCCAATCTGTCCCTTCTGATTCTCTGCAGACGATCGGTGTGGATGCGCTGCTGATCGATACTGACCCCTTCCTGGGCGAGCACAAGGCCATCGTCGACTCGGGCACATCCGTATTCGCCGGACCTCTCGACGCGGTATGTCCGACAAATAGACGGCAAGACATGTATGTGGGTCTTGTTCGTTTGTCGGTGGACAGGTCAGCATACTGGCTGGTGCTCTGTCGGCGACGCCATCTCGGTACGGCGCTCTCTATCTGGTGCCGTGCAACGAGACACAGAATCTGCTGGACATCACTTTCATCATCAGTGAGCAATCATATCAGGCCGTCGTTGTTCCATTATGTGTTTTTTCTCCTCTCTCCGTTTGCAGGTGGCAGGTCGTTTGTGGTCCGCCCTGAGGATTACATTCTGGACATCGGCCTGCCTGACAAGTGTCTCTTCGCCTTTCTGTCCATCGAGGTTAGCTGCCTCCACCAGACGGATAAACCGATGTGACATGAGTGTGTCGTGCAGATCCCGCCTCCCCGCGGCCCTCTGTGGATTTTGGGCGACACCTTCATGCGCCGCTACTACACTGTTTTCGACTATGGCAACAAGAGGATAGGGCTGGCCAAAGCAGCACAAGCTAAGGGAAGGAACCAACCAGCTGCTGGGAGCGAGAGCGAGGAGATCATGGAGTGATAAGGAGGGCGTGTGTGTGATAGACAGGGTGTCAGGCTGTCAGACAAATGTGGGCTCTAAGACTTCATTGTTGCATATGTCGATTGGTTAGTCGACGCTAGGACTTCATTGTTGCATACGTTCGTCATGCCATACACGTCGATTGGTCACTTGACGCTTAGAGACATGATCTCATCCACGACTCTGCAAGTCACAGACAACACAGGCGCCCACGCTCTTCACAAGGGTGTATCTATGTCGTACGTACACGTACTGTACGTCTGTCGCGTTCAGGCGCGAACACACAAGCGAAGAAGGACGAAGCACGAGGGGTACATGAATGCGCAGCCAGCAGTTGCCAGTCGAGGTCCTTCATGCAATTGCCAGTTGAGGTCCTTCATGCAATTGACGTATATCTGCCCCACAGAGACGAGCGAGCATGCCGCCCGAACGGAACCGCACCTTGTGAAGAACACGGCCAAACGCATCAGTTGATTGCAGTGCACAAGCCTTTGGCAATGCATTCATCGACTGTGGCTGATGACAGCCGTGTTGATGTCGAGGGCCTCTGGCGCTTCCTTTCTGCTGGCGGATGCTTCGGGGGTGGAACGTTTGGAAGCTAAGCTCGCGGAGATTGCGAGCTTAGAAGCGTCATTCGTGGCTGTGACAATAACTTGTGCTCAGGGACTGTACTGTACTTGTGTGTACTTGTGCTTTTCGAATGCCATGATCGGATTACTCGTGCTTTTCATGGGTTGATCAGGAGAAGGTCTATCAGGTTAGATGCTGCTTAGCCCGTCAATAAGCTTCCTGACGTTGTTCCTGACCCTCGCACGCTTTCGCTCTTACGTGTGTCTGTTGGTCGCAGGTCACAGAGTGTGCTGGATCTATTGCGTGTCCCGCCTGCCAATGGAAGCAGACGAAGACCGACCTGCGTCTTCATCTGCGCGCGATGGTGACCCCATCACGGCTACAGAACAACACACAAAAAGGGTAGGTACGGGGCAAGGAAGGCGAGAGGACGAGGGAAGATACCGCAGTGCTTGTTTGTTCCCTATTCACTCATTCTCCACAGTTGCGATCACTTCCCTCTCACCCTGACAGCGGCTGCATGAGGGCCGCTGGCTCATCTGATGCACGTATGCACGCCGAAGCAAAGGGACACCGCTCGCATCCACTCGAAGATTGACAGTGTCTGTTTCTTCCCCTCAGCTGACGATAGCGACTTTGGGCTGCCGACGGTGCCAACCCGTCCATCCAACCCTCGCCAATCACCCGTACCATCCCGCGCCCCTGCGCCCGCCTGCGGTCTTGGCAGTGGCACTGCGGCGCTGCCACCCATCCACAGGTGGAGCCACTCGCTGCCTCCTCTTACCCATCCGGAGGTAAAGCATGAATAAATCGACCAAGGAGATGCAGCTCTCCCCATTCGTCTTTGTTACCGCTTGCAGGCCATCGCGGCTTTTGGCAATCCTTCGGACGAAGAGAGAGGATGGACGGTTGGAGAACGGGTGCAGATCGTGCTGGAGTTCCAGCAACGTGCGAAGGTGGAGGATATCACGATGAAGGCTTTTGCGGCCGAGAAGGGCATCACATATGACCAAATGAAGAAGTGGTCCGCCTCTCATCCGTCGGACCTGCTGGCAAGCAACATGGAGAGGGAACGAAACAGGACAGCGAAGTATCCAGATGTTGAGAGGGAGGTGGCACAGTGGCTGAGTGGGCTTGCGTCCTTTCCCCCCAACAAGGAGATCAAGGAGAGAGCAAGAGAGGTCGCGGGTCGACTGAAGGGGAACCATGACGACGCGAGGGTCAGGGAGAGGTGTGCTGGCTTCACTGGGAGCGACGGCTGGCTGGAGGGGTTCTTGAATCGCTACTCTGGCGGTGAGTCACCACACAACCGACACACTCTGCGTGAGCACACTGTTCGAGCCCACGCATCACCTGAGTTCCCGGACACCTTCCCTGCAGACGGGACGAGGGCCATCGCATCGGCCGAGGACAATCATGATGATGATCAAACACAGGTACGTGCAGGTAAAGATCTTGTATTGGTGATCTGAGCATGTCATCTTTTCTGAAAGGTCGCTCACGGTGATACGGCTGCAGCAGCTGCAGCCTTTCACGGTGAACCACATCGTGAGGTGCGCATACGCAGCTCCTTCGTATCTGGTGCACACCTGGACATGGGTTTGTGTTCCGCAGATACCGACAGGACGGGCAACAGACGATGTGGCAGCTGGTGGGCTGACGGCACACTCGCATGACAGTGAGCAGCAGGATAGACGCACAAGAGAGACGCGGCGGAAAAAGGCATTGTGTTATCATGCAGATGTGGAGCACTCATGGTCGCTGCCAGGTGAGGGAGCAACCGATGAAAAGACATACAGTCATAGCCTGTGTTGCGGCTACAGCCTTGCCGCCCTTGCCCCCCGTCCGTTTGCCGCCGCCGTCTCTGCCGTCGTCTCCTCCCGCCGTTTCCCTCCTGAGCCGAGCGACACGGCCGTCCCCACAGCAGGTGAAGATGCACTCGCCGTTCTGCGCCACCATTTGCGGCCGTGCCCACGTATGAGTGCGCGTTCAGGTGTGCATCGGGAGGGCTGGCGAGGTGGCGATTGGCGAGCGGCTGCAGCTGGTGGATGAATTTCAGAGGCGCAAGCAAGGCGGCGAGGCCATCTCGATGGCCCAATTTGCGCAGGAGAAGCACCTCAGTGAAAATAAATTCAAGAACTGGTTTCGTGCCATCAAGCAGCAGCGGGAGGACGGCAGGGAATTCGTCGATCCGGAAAGGAAGCGCAACAGGCAGCCCAGGTACCGGGAAATTGAGGACGAGTTGCGTCAGTGGATGGCAGGCCATGATGACCCTACGAGCATCCCCTCGAAGGACATGAAGGCCAAAGCATTAGAGGTCGCCGATCGGCTGGTTACCAGTGGCTTCGTTGGCTTCCGTGGCTTCAAGGCCAGCGATACATGGATCAGTGCATTCAGAAGACGATACCAGCAGGTAGGAAAGATGACAGGCAAGCACGACAAGAGATTCGTGATGGTCTTCGATTCACGTTTTCGAGGCCGCCGCCCCTCCTCGCCCTCCCCCTCCCCCAACCCACCCACCTCACCCCCATTCCGTGCCCATTCCCCTCACCGACCAGCCAGGGCGACCCATGTCTTCTGCTGCCGCCTCTCCTCCAAGCGCCGTCGGGTTGGCGATAGCAGTGAGACACGACGGCGTAACACACACTGGTGACAGCAATCAGCAGTCTCAGCCGTCAGCAGCCACTGAGCAGGTTGTCATACCGGCTCCTCTCCCTTCTCCAGCGCCCCCAATGCATCCCCCCCACCCCCACCCCTTGCCCACGCCCCTCTGGGTCAGGACACGCATAGATGGACCAAGTGGTGTCTTGCAGGACCAAGTGGTTGACGAGGCAGCTGCGGTGCGAATGGCAGATGGATTCATCAGCCGTGACAGCAATCAGCCGCTCGACCAGCAATCGCAGCACTCGTGGCCCAACACCATGACCGTAAGCAAGCAAAGAGAGCTCACTCATCTCTTCGCGAAGGGGCATTGCCTCTGATTGCA
>CDMY01000027.1:0-16690 GCA_001179505.1 Vitrella brassicaformis
AGCTTCTGCGCCTCGTCGAAGCCCAGGCGCTGCGACACACACATGTACTAAGCATGAGCCGAGCCATCCACGGGCTGTGTCTGGTGTGCGAGGGATGATTTGTTCTGTTTTGTCTGTGGTCTGCCTCGCTGCCTGTGTGGTGCGCATACCCTGGCTGGAAACGTCTTCATGCGACGTTTGCCGCTCTGGTCGTCAGTGAAGTTGACACGCCACTCCTGCACACGACCACACCAGAACGGACAGAGTGAGTGATTGCCGTCACGTCTGTGTGTGTGTGTGTGTGTCGGATGGGTTACCTCTCTGGGCGGCCAGTAGTAGACCCCCCGTATCTGCGAAGTGGGGCAGTCGGGGTTGGTGCCTCTGCTTGGTGCCTCTGCCACGCCATTCGCAGAGGCAGGGTGCCGGTGCTGGTAGAGGCGGATGTGGGCGAGGGCCGTCCGTGCGTCGGTGAAGCGGACGGAGTCGTCCAGTGGCGATGGGTTGAGGAGCAGCATCTCCAGAGAGCACACGGCGGCGAACAGGCCGCCATGCAGCAGAGAGTTGAAGCGCACGTCTAGGCTGGACACCTGAAGAGCAAGGGAGCCACGCATCCCATCGGTACGTGGACAGACACACTCTGTTGCGGCCCTCTCCTGACCTTATTGATGAGACTTCGGAAGGTGGCCACGTAGAGCACGGCGCCCTCATACAACGCCCTTTGAATCTCCGCAGAGGAGTCGCTCTTGACATCCCCACCGATGCACCGCTCCACACCATCCGCCCATACCGACCCGTCCCCTCAGCCAATCAGTCAGTCAGCCAACTGGCCATCCATCACCCGTGAGATAAGCACATACACTCAAACAAACAACAACGGCCATCCGGTCAGTCGGTAGGCAGGCAGGGAGAAGAGAGGGAGGGAGGGAGGGACAGAGAGGGAGAGAGAGTTCTAAAACAGATGGATAGCCCAACCCACCGACCAACCAACCAGCCAACCGAGCCACAACCCACCACCCCCCCGCCCATCCATCCATCCACCCACACAGCTCGCTACACATGATAAACACGACAAGACGCAGGTACAGACAGACGAAACAAATCACACAGGCTATGTACTGAATACAATAGGACTTGGCCTACGCTACCCTACCCTGCCCTACCCTACCCTACCCCCATCCCTCGTCAAATCGATTAGAAGGGCAGACCACCACAGACACTCGGACAGACAGGCAGACGGACAGGCAGACGGACAGACAGACACTCGCCCAGCCCTCCCAGACGGACAGGCAGACGGACAGACAGACACTCGCCCAGCCCTCCCCCCTCCCCCCCCCTACGCAAGTGTCAAGTGAGGGTGAGGTGGGTGCTGCTCACAGCCGGGGCTGTGAGCAGCAGGCGAAATATCACCCCCACCCCGACACCTCCCCCAACATCACCCACCGGCTCGGCAGCCCGTGCTGCTGGGCCACGTGTGCAGGCAGCCACAGCAGCTCCTTCCAGGACCCCCAGCCGCACCCCTCGCGCACTACCCACCCTCCCTGGACCGCCACCTCGCCGTGGGGGGCGGTGAAGGTGAACTCCACCGCCTCCCACGCCACCCGCTCCCACTGCACACCCACCGGCTGGGCGGGAGGGGGGTACGTGGCCTTGGGCGACGGCGGCAGCGGCTTGCCCTTGGGCGGCATGGGGGTGCGGTGGTGGCTGGGCGGTATGGCGGCGGCGCCGTTGCCCTCCTCAAACACCTGGTACTCCCGCTGCCGCTCGCGCACCGTGCTTGCGGCGAGGCCGGGAGGGGTCGGGGGCGGCTGCCAGCCGGGCGGCAGCGGCAGCATGCGCGCGTTGGCGGCCTCCGCCGCGTCGTCCATGTCAAACTCGTTGGGCGAACGGTTGCGCTCTGATACATAGCATTGGAGCAAACACAGTGACAAAGCAAGTCGTTGCCCAATCGTGTGTATGTGTGTGTATCGGTGTGTGGGTCGTACCGTCTGTGGGAGGGCTCAGCCGCGACAGTGGCGTGCCGGGGAGGACGACCGGCGGAGGGCTGGGCGGCGGCGTCATCTCCTCGAGCCGCTGGCTGGCCATACGGGCGCAGTGGATCTCCCAGCTGGTGGGGGCGGGGCCGTGGCGTCGGGTGCGACGGGGCGGGGTGGGGGGCGGGGTCTCCGTGTCCTCGACCTCATACTGCAGCAGCTCGCCTGCACAGCCACACACATCAATCATGACAAGAGCCGCATGGACATCACATTTATTTGCCTGTCTCCCCGAGTGAGTGTGTTGTGCCTGACCACTGTGGGTGCGGACGATCTCGATCATCCCGCCCTTCACGCGCAGCATCAGGTGGAGGGTCGACTCCTTCTGGATGTCGTAGTCCGACACCGTGCGGTCGTCCTCGAGCTGCTCGCCGGCGAAGATGAGGCGCTGCTCGTTGACCGGGATGCCCTCCTTGGCCTGGATCTTGGCCTTCACACTCTCGATGGTGTCCGAGTGCTCCACGTCCAACGTAATCGTCTTGCCTGCACAACACACCAACACACGGACACCACACACATGTCTGTGGCCCTCTGCAGCGTGTGTGAGTGAGCGCGGCGCGGCTGACCACTTGGCGTCTTGACGAAGATCTGCATACCGCCCCTCACACGCAGCACCAGATGGAGGGTCGAATCCTGCACGCCAAGCGACAACAACCACAGACACACGTGTGGGTCACGAGGCCATCTCATGTGTGTCTCTGATTTGTGTGTGTGTGTGTGGCTGACCTTCTGGATGTTGTAGTCCGAGAGGGTGCGGCTGTCCTCGAGCTGCTTGCCGGCGAAGATGAGGCGCTGCTGGTCGGGGGGAATGCCCTCCTTGTCCTGAATCTTGGCCTTGACCTGCACACACGCCGCACACAGATCACAACACACGCGTGTACCAGTGGCTGTCTTGACGAAGATCTGCGTCCTGTCCTGCAGACGCATCACCAGGTGGAGTGCGCTCTCCTTCTGGATGTCGTAGTGCGACAGGGGGCGGCTGTCCTCGAGCTGCCTGCCGTTGTAGAAGAGGCGCTGCTGGTCGGTGGGTATGCCCTCCTTGTCCTGGATCTCGGCCTTGACAGTCTCGATGGTATCCGTGGGCTCCACGTCCAGCGTGATGGTCTTGCCTGCAGGCCAACACACCCACACCCATGGGTATCACTGCAGGATGGCCACCTGACGTGTGTTGCCCGACGTACCAGTGAGTGGTTCGTACACGTAGATGTGCATTCGCTTCAGGCGCATCATCAGGTGCAGTGTGTTCCCTTCATCGATGTGGTAGTCCGTCATGGTGTGGCCGTCCTCGAGCTGGTTGCCGGCGAAGATCAGACGCTGCTGGTCGGGTGGGATGCCCTCCCTCTCCTGAATCTTGGCCTTGACACTCCCCACGGTGTCCATCCCCTCCACGTCCAACGTAATCGTCCTGCCTGCACCACAGCACACAACGAACCAGGTGCCAATGCATCCAACTCATCCGGATGGTCATTTTGCATTGGCCATTTCCCCCCTTCAGCGGGCATACATCGTGTCTCAGACCCTCCCGGCCCTGGTACCTGTGGCGGTCTTAATGAAGACCAACATGCTCTTGCTGCTGTCAGCTCTGCTGCTGCTCTGCTCTCTCTCTCTCTCGGTCTTTTGGTCTTTTGCCCTTCTTCCCCTCGAAATGCGAGCTTTCTGGCTTGAAGCTCGCAGTTGAAGGAAGGGCGCGAATCGCCTTCTAGGAGCTGAGGCACCGCTTATGTGGCCTTTGCGACGTCGAAGGTGCGAAAACACTGAAATGCAGCGACTGTGATGATTCATCTTGCCAGTCATCATCTGATCTGCGCTGTGGTGTATGTGGCAGATCTCACCAATGCAGCATTGCGATGCCATCGACACACACGGAGTGAAGACGGTCAGACACCGATGGCGCACTTACAGAGAAGGAGAGGCCTGAGGGATGATTTCACCTCCTCTGTTCGTGTGTGTCTGCAGAATTGGTCTGCAGCTCCCACGGTTGACGTGTGCGGCGCTGATAGATTGGCTCATTCTCCCATCGGTTGATTAATTTGCTTGTCGGGCAGTCGCCGCCCTCTCACCGGTAAGCACATGCGCGCGCGAGATCACAGGCGAGATCACAGACGGGCGAACTACACTCATTGCCATGGTGTGTGTGGTGGTCTTCAGGCGTCGTGTGGGCTGCCTTGAGGCCAGCGGGCGGCAGTATGAGCAGCACATCGGCATCAGCTGCTGCAGGTGGGCTGACTCACTGAGAGAGGGAGGGGAGGGCTCACGTGTGTATGGTGTGGTTTGTGTTGGCCAGGTGGTGGTGGAGGTACCGGTGTGTCAATATTCATCAATCATAGCGTGATGCAAAGTAATACGCACTCGGTAAGCCATGATGCAGACTCACAACAGGCGATGACCGTGATTGTCATCTGTCTCTCATTACGATGTGTGTATGTGTGCCTTTGCAGAGGTTCCGTGCGGTGGTGAAGCAGCTGAAGCACGCGCGCGATCAGGTAGGTGGCTCGAGTGGCTGCACTGGCAGATGAGAGCACCTGTGTGGCAGGGAGGGAGGTGGTGGGCTGTCGTGTGACATGTGTGTCGTGTGTATCCTGTATGGTGTGTGCGGTGTGCGCAGGCGACTGGCACGATCGACTACATCGCTGCGAAGGTCAGTGAGTCAACACGTCCGTTGCACAATGAATGAGTGAATGAGTGATTCTTTTGGTTGATCTGGTCTGTGGTCTGTGTGCAGGGTTCTGTTGCTGAGAGTCGTCTGGCGATGCTCGAGAGCGCCACTTCAGACCTCTGCAGAGCCCTTGGCCGACTGAATGCAGTAGCACTGGTGCGTTTTACACAGATACGTCCACGCAGCCATCGTCTGTCGACTGATGAATGGTGTGTTATAGCTGGAGGGCCATTCCAAGACCTTCAAGCTCATCCGTCGCGCCGCCAACGAGAAGACCACCAAAACCACCAACACCACCAGCTGGGGGGCATGGGGGGGATGGGGGGGATGGGGGGAGGGGTGGGTCGACACGTCATGCATGTTCCTGCTCACTTTCCCCTCCCTCAAGAAGAAGGTACGGCAGCGGCACCTCGGTCGCCATGACGGCCAATGTGTGTGGTGTGTGATGTGTGTGTGCAGGTTGAGGTGAATTCGAAGCGCCGCCGTGTTGACGCGCCGCCCGCAGAGCCGTCTGGTGCTGTCGACCCGCCCGAGCTGCCCGACCTGCCCACCGATGTCATGGGCGGCACCCTGCTGCCCTTCATCAACGGCCACCATGACGACGCCGCCACCCTCACCCCACAGCACACGATCGCCCTCTGCCGCACATCCGAGGCGGTCAGCGGCGCCGTCGAGGCCGACCTGGTCGCCAACATCGACAGCATCATCCGCCGCAACGGCCTCACTGGCGTCATCGGCTACACCCAACTGCGCCAGTCGACCGGCGTCCGTCGGCCATTCCGGCTGATCCGGCTGCACTACCTGATGGTGACGGGGGGCGACTGGCGGGGCAACGTGCCGGTGCTGCGGCTGGCCAATAGCTGCAGGAAGATCCAGCACCTGCCCATCGAGCTGACCAATGACGACCTGCAGCAGGTGGGCAGCAATGCCGTCATCGACAGCCGCCCGCCCAGCATCCGCCAGTACGCCCTCTTCAGCCACCGACTGGGCGAGAGGATGCACCTGACGCGCGATGCCTTCGGGCGGGACAGGCTGGGCGGGGGTGTGGTGGTGGTGTACACCGAACAGACGGTGCCGGACAGGTATCGAGATCAATCCGATGCGGCCGATCACCCGTGCCGACGTGAGAGAGGGAGGGCCAAGCACAATGAAGTGGGGCAACTTGACATGGATGGTGTCTGCCGCTGTGTTTGCTTGTGTCTGCAGGCTATGGTTTCGACTACGGCAGCTTCAGAGGACTGATCATCAAGGAGTATACAGCGTCAAATTTGAGAAGAAAGAACACCAATGTGTCGTGTGCGCTGCGTTTCCCCTCCTTGCTCTTTCAGGTTGGCAGAGTGGTCGTCGCGTTTGGTGTCGCATCGGGCCTGAAGTCCGTCCTCTGCCGAGTATCGTCGCATCTGTGCCCTGGTCGACCAGGAGCCGCCCCTGGGGGACGGCTGCCGCACCATCGGCTACCACGACCTCAGCTCCTCACGCCGACTCGTCATACTCTGTGGCGAGGAGGATGGCGACGACTTCGCGGCATACATCGGAATGAGAAAGTGGCCTGATGAGTCGGCATACATCGCCCTCCGCACCACTGGGGCGCCCCAGCAGATCGGCGATGGTCCTGCTGTCTTCCCCCAGAAGGTGGCCATGGCCCGCAACACCATGGACCGCCCCTCCCTGGAGCTGCTGCCAAACATCTGACAGTACGCGTCAGGTGCGCACACGACACATGAAGGAAGAGGGTATCGGTGAAATCTGTCCACGTCTGCAGCTGTCGGGGTGGCGTCGACGTGACTGAGGTGGACTTGGACGGCGGCACACACGAAGACATCGGAAGTAGCTGACGTGCAGTGGGGCGGCAAGAGGGGTGTCTGCTAAATACCTGCCTTCTTTCTTGCTCATGTGTCCATGTGGTGCGTTTACTTCTGTGTTTGCATGGGACATGCGCGCATGCACTAGTGGGTGAGCTGCCGGATTGCCCCTGTGCATGAGCATGCTCTGAATCGATGACACACGGCAAATGTCCATCTGAGTCTGTCGGTCTCTGTCATCATCACGACACCATCATATCACGACACCATCATGATAGACACCACCATCCGTCCGTCTGTCTACAAGCCTGCCAGAGGCTGCACACTGCACATACATCCCTCAACCACCGCCACCCCTCTCTCGCACACAAGAGTCTGTAAGTGCGCATCATTGTTGAGCAGACAGAAGGACATCTACACAAGCCAGTCCGAGCGACACCGCAAGAAACACGCACACCGCCTCTCTCCCTCTCAATGGTTTACTTTTCCAACGAGCCGACATCAGACGAACCACCAGATATAAAATGTAGGCAGCGATGCCCACTCTCTGCACCTTCCCCACCTGCACCGTGACACACACTCAGCCGCATGGCAATATGTCCCGTCAGGGGCCATGCACCGTGTCTCAGACCCCCTCCCCGCCCTCATACCCGTGGCGGTCTTGATGAAGATGAGCATCGTGTTCAAACGGTCCCTTGGCTGAACACGATATCGAGTATATCGAATACACGTAGTGGCCTCCACTCCTCAGCGACAGCGGTTTTTCTCCCTCCTCTCTCTGCGGTTTGGCTTCAAGCTCGCAACCTTTCGGAGGGGCTGAGGAACCGGTCTCCAGCTATAACGAATGAACCGTCATGTGTCTCCCTGCGCACTGCTCCTGCCTCTTGCTCTGCTCGCTCCTGCGCTTACTGTGGGCGGAGCAAAGGGACGAAATCTCTTTCTTTTCGCCTCTGCTCTCTCTCTCTCTCTCTGCCAGGCTGCACCTGCTGCGTCGGATGTCAGCGGATGAACGGGCTGCCCCACAAGAGTGCGGTCGTCCCCAAGTTAATCACCCGCTCCAATGCATAATCAGCAGAGAAGAATCCCACTGATATAAAATGTAGTCAGCGATGACTCCTGAGAGACAGAAAGGAAACCGGTCATGCCTCTGTCTCTATGGATTGATCTGTTTCCATCTGCTGCTCACCCGCGCCACATCCAACGTGATGGTCTTGCCTGCACACACAACAACACACACGCAATCGTCATGTGCCCCTTTCTCATGTGTGTGGTCTGTGTGTGACGTGTGTACCAGTGGCTGTCTTGACGAAGATCTGCATGCTGTCCTGCAGACGCAGCACGATGGAGTAGTCCGACAAAGGGCGGCTGTCCTTCAGCTGCATCCTCGCGAAGAGCAAACGCTGCTGGTCGGGGGAAATGCCTTCCTTCTCCTGTATCTTGGCCTTGACCTGTTGACACACAGAGAGCACACGAACGAGTGGGTCGATGAGTGTGTGCTGTGGTGTGGTGTGGTGCTGGTGGGTCGCATGACGTACACTGGCGATGGTGTCAGTGGGGTCTACATTCAACGTAATCGTCTTGCCTGCACAACAACGCACCCACACCTCGAACTGCTCGTAGTGCCGCTGCCGCTCGCGGTCGCATATCGCAGCGAGTCCGGGAGGGGTTGGGGGCGGCTGCCAGCCGGGCGGCTCCCAGCCGGGCGGCAGCGGCAGCATGCGGGCGTTGGCGGCCTCCGCGGCATCGTCCATGTCGAACTCATTCGGCGAGCGGTTGCGCTCTGATGTCATTGAAGCAGACACAGTGACAAAGCAAGTCGTTGCCCAATCGTGTGTATGTGTCTGTATCGGTGTGTGTGGGTCGTACGGCTGGTGGGCGGGCTGAGGCGCAGCGGGCTGCCGGGCACCACACGTGGCGGGGGGCTGGGTGGCGGCGTCTCCTGGAGCCTCAGCCTCGCTAGCCACTCGGAGCGCGTCATGCGGCGGTTGGCGGGGCTGTGGCGGGGCGGTGTGGCGGGCGGGGTGTCCTCGACCTCGAAATCCAGCAGCTGGCCTGCACAGCCACACACATCAATCATGACAAGAGCCGTATGGACACCACATTTCTTTGCCTGTCTCCCCGAGTGAGTGTGTTGTGCCTGACCGCTGTGGGTGCGGACGACCATGATCGTCGCTGCACATAATGCGAGTGCATCTGCTCGAAGGTTGAGCCAAACGGGGCGGGGGGAGGGATGGGCATGCCGTCGTCGAACTCGTCCTCGCTGATGTCGGGGCGCCCTGACAAAGAGGGAACGCACACAGACCATTTATCTCCCGCGTGTGCGAGCGAGTGCTCACCCGCTCCCATGCATCCGAGTCGCCAGCAGAGAACAATCCTTCAGATATGAAATGAAGTCAGCGATGTCTCCCTCCTGAGAAAGAAAAAAAGGAGGAGAGACAGAAAGGAAACCAAGGAAACCTCTGTCTCTTCGTATCTCTACCCGTCTTCATCGGCGGCACGGCGGCTGGGAGGAATGGCGGCGGGGCCGGCTCCCTCGTCAAAGATGGCGGCGTGGTACTCCCTCAGCCGCTGCAGGTAGTGGGCCTTCATTTCCTCCGGGCTCAAGCCGAAGGGGGCCGGGGGCGGAATCGGCATCCCATCGTCGAAATCGTCCTCGGTGAGGACGGGGCGGACTGACAAAGAGGGAACACACACACACACCAGACCATTGCCAGCTGTGTCCTGTGTCCTGTGTGTGAGTGTGTGTCTGGGCCTTACCTATGGCGGGCGACAGGTTGAGCCAGGAGGCCGGTGTGGATGGTGGCGGCGTCTGGGGCCTGCTCTCCACTGCACACACCACACAAGAAGGAACACGTGCAGACGTGTGTGAGGGTAGGTGGTTCTTCGTCACGCGTGTGTGATTCGTGTGGGTCTGACCGTGAGTGCTGGTCGCGCGCCCCCTGCCAACCCCTGGCTGAGTCGTCGTCATCGGCTCGTCCAGACGCAGCACCAGATGCAGTTTGCTGTCCTTCTTGATCTTATAGTCCGACAGAAATCGATAGATATAGGCTGCAGGTAGCGATGACTCCTGAGAGAGACGAGAAGCAGAAAGAAAACCAAAGTGTCTCTCTTTCTCTGTCTGTCTCCCATCTGCTGCTCACCCGTCTTAACGTTCGACAGATTCCATCCATACGCACCAGTCAAGCAGGGGACCATCGGATATGAAATGTAGGCAACGATGCCCACCCTCCTCTGCACCTCCGCCCCCTGCACCACAACACACAATGAACCACATGCCAACGCATCCAATCCCCCCCCAGCGGCCATGCACTGTGTCTCAGACCCTCTCCCCTCCATCATACCCGTCGCGGTCTTGACAGAGACCCGCATGGTCCTCACGTGAGTGCTCTTGTGCTGTGCTGCTGGTGGCGGTGGGAGGGGCTTGCCCCTCGGCGGCATGGAGGTGCGGTGGTGGCTTGGTGGGATTGGGGCGGGGCCGGCTCCTTCGTCGAAGATGGCGGCGTGGTACTCGTTGAGCCGCTGCAGGTAGTGCTCCTGCTGTACATCCTCGAGGCTCAAACCAAACGGTGCGGGGGGCGGGATGGGCATCCCATCGTCGAAATCGTCCTCGTTGAGGACGGGGCGGCCTGACAAAGAGGGAACACACACACACCAGACCATTGCCAGCTGTGTCCTGTCCTGTGTGTGAGCGTGTGTCTGGGCCTTACCTGTGGGCGACAGGTTGAGCCAGGAGGCCGGTGTGTGTGGTGGCGGCGTCTGGGGCCTGCTCTCCACTGCACATACCACACAAGAAGGAACACGTGCAGACGTGTGTGAGGGTAGGGGGCTCTTCGTCACGTGTGTGTGATCCGTGTGGGTCTGACCGTGAGTGCTGCTCCGCCCCATTCCCACCCCTGGCTGTGTCGGCCCCATCGGCTCGTCCAGACGCAGCTTCAGGTGCAGGGTCGACTCCGTCTTGATCTTGTAGTCCGACAAGGTGCGTCCATCCTTGAGTGGCTTGTCTGTACCACACACACACACAGAGAGACACAGACACAGACACACGTGTGCCAAAATGTCAGGGAGATGTGTGTGCGGTGTCTGCGGTAGGTGCGTACCACAGTAGATGAGGCACGTCTGGTAGGGCGATGGGCCCTCCTTGTCCTGGATCTTGGCCTTGACCTTCTCGATGGTGTCAAGGGGCTCCACATCCAACGTAATGGTCCGGCCTGCACCATAGCACACCACACCACACAGATAGATGTGCGTGTGTGCAAGTCCGGCTGGCCACCTCACGTGTGTTGTCCGACGTACCAGTGATGGTGACAACGAAGATCTGCATGCCTTTTTTCCAACGCATCCCGAGGTGGAGGGTCGACTCCTTCTGGATGTTGTAGTCCGATAGGGTGCGGTCGTCCTCCAACTCCCTGCCTGCACACACACAGAGAGAACCTGCAACACACGTGTGTGATTCGTGTGGGTCTGACCTGAGTCATCCCTCACTCCGACACCCGGCTGCAACGTGTTGGTCGGGCCTGCACACACCACAACACACCAGGTGAGCGACACCTGAGTTGTTCCTTTCTGTGTACGAGACTGTGTGTGGCTTCTGTGTGTCATACCTGCCAGGGGCCGCAGCAGGTGCAGTGTGCTCTCCCTCCTGATCTGCGGCCGTCCTTCAACTCCTTGTCTGCACCACACACGCATACGCAGACAAGCGACAAAATGTCAGGGAGATGTGTGTGCGGTGTCTGCGGTAGGTGCGTACCAAAGTAGATGAGGTGCTGCTGGTATGGCGAGCTGCACGTGACGGGTGTCATATTGTCGGGTGTGTGCGGTGGGGGCGTACCTGCTGCAGAGACGAGCCGCTGCACGTCGGCGAAGATGCCCTCCTTGTCCTGGATCTTCTTGCCCTTGACGCTGTTGATGGCCTCGGTGAACTGCACACTCCAACGCAATGGTCTTGACTGTATCGCAACACAAATGAATGGTTCAACAGGGCTTTTCTTCTCGTGGCGAGATGATGTCTTGAATGCCCCGCCTCCGAAGGGCGTCACGGTCCCTAGCGCATTGAGTCGGAATTGCCATTCCCCGCTGTCCTCCGAGGGCTGAGCACACGAAAACGACGGAACGATTGTGGCCTGTACTGTCGTAAACAGGCTCTGGGACTCACCTGAGTGGTATCCAAGTGCCATGCGGCTCATGCCGACTTTAAGGCGTGCGAAGAAGGCACTTCACGGCAAAGGGAGGTGGCGTTTCTATCTGCGGAGAAGAAGAAAACAGAGGGCTTTCGCCTCTTCACAGATTTCGCGTCTTCCCTTCTTGCCCACTTCCACCAGCGGGAGCCTGACAGTGTCTTCTTCCAGGGTAACCACGACAGAAGGAACCCATGGCAGGCGGCTCTCGTGCAGCACGCCAAAGCAATTGCAGCGGGGTGGAGAAGCGCCGCCATGAAAGGCGTGTGGAGGAAGAAGGCCGAGAGAGGGAAGAGGGCGCCTGGCAGGCACGAAAATGGGACAAACAGGGGCGTGGCGAGGCGAAAAGCGTCTTTGCGGAGCGAGACGCGCGAAGGGCGTCTCTGGGGGTGAATTCTCGACGGAAAATCTCGACTTCTTTTGCGAGCTTCTTTTTCTTGAGACCTCGTGAAGAAAATGGCGAAAAGCAGCGTCCAGTTGCGGGTGTACGACCTCAGCCAGGGCATGTAAGCCGCACATGAGAGAAAAGCGCCGCCTCGTAATCTCAAAACCACGATGTTCGCGCGTGTTGATTTTTGTGTTCCTCCCCAGGGCTCGTCAGATGTCGCTGCCGCTGCTGGGGATGCAGATTGACTACCTCCCTCACACAGGCTTGCATGTGTTCGGCAGGGAGTACTTCTTCGGTCAGTCTGACGCAGCAACGAACACGCATCGATGACGGAAACGCGGGATGGCATCGTTGCCGTGTGTTGTGCTGCGACTGGATGCAGGTGGGGGGATCCAGGTGCTGACGCCCAGTGAGGTCGAGTCGACCTATGGCATGCGGCCCGTGGAGATCATCCCACTGGGCGACACGGAAGTGGCCGAGGAGGCCTTCCACGCGTAAGCACCAGAGCCAGCAGGAAGCAGCGAAGCGTACAGTGTGGCTATCTATCGCTTCTGATGGATTGGCTCATCAGGTACCTCCACGAGACCGCTCACATGTGGACGGAGAACACATACAGTGAGCACGCGACACACACTCACACAGAGAGAGAAGTCATCACCGTCTGCACTTTTTCGTCCCTCTGCTCAGACCTCCTGTCGCGCAACTGCAACAACTTCACCGACGAGGTACGGGCATGTTGCGAACGAAGTACTCACTGCGCCGCGGTGTGGTCACTGTGGTGTTTGTTCTCAGGCGGCCAAGTTCCTGCTGGGCAAGGGCATCCCCGAGCACATTGTCAACCTCCCTCAGCGCGTGTCGTCCACGCCCCTGGGCGCCATGATCGCAAGTGTGATGGGTGGCATGCAGCAGAGTATGCAGCAGCACCTCCACGACGCAAACCAGCAGTCAATCTGGACCGCCGGGCCAACCGGACCCAGTATCCCGGCGGCCATGAGCGACCCCCCTCTGAGCCACGCAGGGGGTGACGAGCCGATCGACCACGCCATCGCGGTCATGATGGTGGCCGTGGATGCGTCAGAGGACACCGGTGGCAAGAAGGCCAAGGCCAGGGCGACCGAGGCGCTCAGGATCCTCCTGAACCTGGCGGCCAACATCAGCAAGCACCCGGACGAGGCCAAGTACAGGACCGTCAAGAAGGACAACAAGAAGATGCAGACCAGCCTGCTCAACATCGACGGGGCGGCCGACGCCATGGCAGCCATCGGGTTCGAGGAGGCCACAAACGAAGAAGGGGAGGGGGTCTGGCGGTTCAATGATGAGAAGACGGGTGGCCTTGCGGCCGTTGAGGGCCGCATCAAGGCTCATCTGGACCACGTTGAGGCGCTACGACCTGTCCCTGCGGCGGCCCCCGCTGCACCAGTGGTGGCTCCACCTGCCCCTCGTGCTGCAGTAACGGCTGGTGCTTCCACTGGCGGTGACGACCTGGCGGCATATGCCGAGAGCCTGCGCAACGACCCTGCAGCGATGGAGCAGTTCATGAACGATCCTGCGGTACGTTTGGCTGCCATACTTTCCTTTCCTCTCATCTGTGTGTGGATGTGGGTGTCTCTGTGCTTGATATTGACCCAGGTTCGTGCGGCGGCTGCGACCAATCCAGCGTTGGCGGCCATGCTGCAGAACCCCGCTACCCTCAGAGACCAGCTGGGCAACGTCCAGACCGGCACTCAGCAGCAGCAGCAGCAGCAGCAAACCAACCCAGGTGAGATTGCGAACCGATACGAAATGCATCATGCGCATCTGTGCTGTTGCCCATCCGTGTGTGTATGTGGTACAGTGTTGACTTACGACCATCAGTTGAAGCAGCTCGAGGCGATGGGATTCAGCGACAGGGAATCCAACCTCAGGTACACGGCACACGGCCGCTGGACACTTGCAAGTGGCCTCACTCGACTCGAGGTGTGGTGCTTCCTGTGTGCAGGGCGTTGCAGTCTGTGGGGGGCAATGTCAACGCTGCGTTGGACCGGCTGCTCGCGGGCGGGGGCTAGTCGTGAGCAAGCGCGTGTCTGAGCGAGCACGTGTCGGGTGAGGGAGGTGCAAAGGGTCGGCTTGGTTAGAGGCTGAAGAGTGTGGGTGTGCAGTCATGACTGGATGACCGTGACACGCGTGTACATGTGTTTGTGTGTGCTTTGTCCATGTGATATCATTGATGTCACACCAACAATCAACCATTCATTCATTCACGTGGGTAAGGCAAAGAGTGTCTGCACAACAACACATCAGTCAGCATCATGTAGACCAGGACCGTTCATGGCTGCAACAACGATGCTGGCGCATACGGCAAAGGCACTCATCCCATAAAGGTAAGTCATGCACACATCCAAACAGGTGTGTGTCATCATTGGCTGCCTCGTCTGTGTGTGTGTGTGTGTGTGACAGTTACTCACGCAGTGCTCCGTGAGGGGCAAATTTGATCTGACAGACTATCGCGAAGTCCAGCAATTCATCCAAGAACAAACAGGCGCTAAGGATCCACAAGGAAAGGAAGGCACACTGGGAGAGAGGCAGGAAGGGAGGCAGAGAGGGAGGCCGGCCTGTCTGACCGGTGGATGGCTGCGCATCTGTCTGTATGTCTGTGTGTTGATGTCGTGCAGCGATGATCCGTCTCATGAAGGCAACGATGGGCTGGGCGGCGCCTCAGATGTTCCCTGCGCCGCCGGTCCTTCCCCAGCCGCTTCTCGAAGAACTCTCGGATATCGTGCGTCCCTATTCGGGCCACATCCCCCAGCCAAACAGGTATGCGACGCACTCAGCCTGCCGGGAGGCAGAAAGGCATGCAAGGAGACCAGGAGGGGGGCATGTCTGTCTGGCTGACTGTCTGTGTGTGTGCCTCGGAATGTGTGTGTATATGCGCGTCTGATTGTGTGTTGTTTCAGATAGAATAGACCATTTTCTCGCGCGGTATCGATTCGTCGACAAATTCTGGACTCCTGCCCGTCTCACGCGCGTCTTGGACATCATAATGATACACACCGAGCACCCCCTCAACTACCCCATCTCTATCGTATACACTGGCGCTGTTGGTCAACACCAGTTCGGGTCTCTGCACATCGACAAGTCGGCCGGCATTGTGCCGACAGGACGTCTGCCGGACGGGTGGTCGGCAGAGGACCTCAAGTACGTCATTCCCGACAGGCCGAGGACTTTGCCTCCCAAGCACGCCGGCCCCAAAACGGCCCAGGCCATCAAGGAATCACTGCACGAGGCGCGCGTGAGAGGTAGACAAACACAAATTCGGATGGGTCATTGCATCCGTGTCTGTCTGTCTCTCTGTGTGTGTGTGTGTCTGTAGCTAGCAAGAAGGCGAACAATCAGTCTGCTGGTGGGTGCCGGCAGAGGGCACGAGTCGGGTGGGTCATTGCATCTGTCTGTGTGTGTGTGTGTGTGTGTATCTGTAGCTGGCAAGATATCAGGCAAGACGAAATTTGAGAAGAGCGTCGCGAGAGGAGGGCAGACATGGAAATGCCCACACTGTGGCGAGACGAAAGCGTGTGTCTCATCCGGACGTGAGGCAGGCTGGACAAGGGCAAGGCGCAACCACAAGCGAATTTGTAAAGAGTGGCCTCCAGAGGAATAGTCAGGATATATGCAGACACAGATGGATGACAGATGGACAAGAGGGGACTGCTTTCTCCCCTCTCCCTTCAGCAACCGAATTCCCTCTCGCTAAGCCGAGCTAAGCTAAGCCCCTCCCCTCCCTCTCCCTCACCGTTGCACGCATTCACGGGCCCGCTCGCTCACTCGTTGGCTTAAGCGAAAAGGCCATCTACACACGCCCACGGTCAATCAGTCACGAAAGCAATGGATGGATGGATGGACCTACACTCGAGCATGTAGCAGCTCCCTGTACACATACAATCAATCTCCCTGACTAATCAGTCCCCAGCCACCCACCTGTCTGTCTGTCTGTCTGTCTGCCATCGCATCACTCTGTGTGGACGTGCTGCCCCCGCTCCCCAACTGCTGTGTGTGGCGACTGCTCCTCGGCGCAAGAAGACACGCCGCCCGGCAGAGTGGTGGGGGTGCTGTCGTCCGTGTGGCTGCTCCGCCCACGCACCGAACGGCCGCCCACCTGCAGATATTTCAACCGAGCTGGGTTGTTCTGCTCGCCCCCGCCCCCTGCAGCATCGTCTTGCTCCACCGGCTGGCTGGAGTTGCGACCCCATGGAAACATGATGGGCAGAGAGAACAACCGCGTGACGCCTGACACCAACCACATACACACGATCCATTCCCCCGTCCATCAAACCTTTTGTTTCTGTGTCAGTGGCTGTCTGTACCCATTTGTAGTGCGCCGGTTCGTGTGGCCTGTGACTGTGGCGAGGCCTCGTCGTTGGAGTGAGTGGGCGTGGGCGACCCCGACGCAATGCAGTGGGTGTCGTCGGGCGGTGAGGGGAACGGCGAGGCGGAGGGGAGGGGGCACGGCAGCCGGCTTACAGGGCTTGGCTCCGCGGAACGGTCGGCCACGTCGACCACCAGCAGAGTGCGTGTGGCATCGGTCGCCCCCAGCCGGCCCAGCGATAGGTTGGTGCGGATGAAGGTAAAGCAACTGCGTGGGAAAGGCACGATATTCAATGGCTGGTTGCCAGGGGGGGGGGGGGGGG
>CDMY01000027.1:16990-39728 GCA_001179505.1 Vitrella brassicaformis
GGGGGGGGGGGGGGGGGTGCTTGTGTGTTGGTGTGTACCATATGAGTCCGTCAAGCGCCTGGAGTGCTGCAGCGGCCCACACGAGGTAGAGGAGGCTGTCGTAGAAGCCGTCGCTGATGCACACGTAGTCGCGGCTGAGCGCCTGAATCGCACACACACACACACACAGAGACAGGTGGGGTGAGCGATAGCCACATAGAAAACTCCTGTGTCTTCCTTCATGCGTCAGTCAGTCACCTCTTTGCCGGTGGGTTGGCCTATCCTCCCGAACGCGTTGCAGAGGTCCTTGATCAGATCGCTAAGCATCCCGCCCATCAAAGCGAAGCCACACGAACCCTGGCACACGCGACAAACCACACGACACAGACAAACACGCATCACCACATGGCATGGCGCGGCTGATGTCCCTCCCTCCTACAACCATATATTCTCACTCACCGCCGCGGCGACAAACGCCGAGAATGAGTGCCACAGCATGCAGCATCTTGACCGCCTCCGTTCCCTCGAGTGCATGCCCACCCCTCCCATGTGGCCGCTCAGCTCATGGGCCGTGCGGCAGCCCCAGGGAACCACCGCCAGGCACGCCGGAACTAACGCAAACGCCTGCAGCCAGGCCAGGGGCACAACACGGGCGGAGTAGATGCCATTCTCTGCCTGGCCGGCCAGCTGGCTGGCTGGCTGGATGGGCGTTTGTCTGGTCACTCTCGCTCACCGCGGGACCGAGTGCGGATAGTGAAATGAGCAGGAAGGTGTTTTGGGCCACCTTGATCTCCTCCACACGCAGCACCTCCACACCCGGCAGCGTTTCTGAATCGCACACACAGACAGACAGACAGACAGCAGTGACGCCCAAGATGATGACAGCTGCCACGCCTTGCCTATCGCTTCGGTCGGTCGGTCGGTCGGTCGGTCGGCTTACGTTTCTTGCCATACAGTGCGAGAGCCATTGAGAGGAGCACCGCCACGGTGGTCCACTGCAGCACGGCCATGACCTCCGCCACACCCATCCGCCGAACCCACTCAAACAGCGACGCCAGCCGACACGTCAGGTGCCACTCCTGACCACCGGGGGACAATGTGGCCGTCCTTATCGCTGCCGGAGTATCGGCTGCCGCCCTGTGGGAGTGTGTGTGATCTGCTCTTGCGAGCAGCAGGCGTGAAGGGGAGAGGCCATCTGGGGCAGGCCGCAGGGATGCCGCGTCGGGGGAGGGCGGGGGGTCGGCGCTCACTGCTGCTGCTGAACTTGAAGCGACAGATCCTCTGCCAGAGCGCTGTGCTGTCAGCATGGAGTCGACGCCTCTTCTCTCAAGGCACAATTCGCAGAACCAGCACAGGCGCCGATGTGTGTATTGGCGTAACTCTACCCCTGGACTGTCTTCGGATTCGGGTGGACAAACCCCAAACCCTAAACCCTGCAGTCGCAAGGCCTCTGCGGTTTTCACGTGTTTAAGGGCCTCGCCACACGTCGACGAGTCAAAACAACCTGCAGATACACCTGGCTTCGATTCAAGTGAGCTCTGCACTTGACTCATGCACTGTATGGGTTCGGCTACACGTTCGTTCCGCGTGTTGGTGTGTGCCTGTGTGCCTGCAGCGTGCGCCGATGAGTCAGGAGGACGCAGAGAGTGAGCCGTTTGGGCGGGAGACCGACGACGTCCGGGAGGGCCTCCTCTCGGCAGATGGAGCATCGTTTGAAATGACCTCTTGCGCCTGCAGCCACTCATTTCTACACCCAGCTGGATGGTCTACATCGACATGCCACTCGGTCGGATGACGGCCGCCCGCAGAAAGTCTCTGGCGCGCCGCCTCTGTTGTTCGATTGCGGCTTCGACGACCACGCCGGATGAGCACGGAATGCGGCCGCCCTGCTGGGCAGGATGATCTGCGGCAAAGACAGCGGCCATGGCAACGTCATGCAGAGGTGGGGTCAGCCGTCGCTCAGGGGTCGGCGCAGCACTTTCTCAGCAGCGTGCTGACCGCTCTGCCGCTGAACATCGACATGATCTGCCGCGCGGCTATCGAGACGCTCAAGTGCGGCAAGGAAATCGGCAACACGCGGGACTTCGACGAGCACGTGCTGGCCAGCCACCGAGAGCTCCTGGGTCAGATCGAAGCGGCAGCAGCATGCAGGTAAGCTGGATAAGTAGGGCAAAGCTGGCAGACAGAGAGGCGGTTGGATGACGATTCCTGCTTTCCTTGGCTCGTCTGTGTGTGTGCTTGTTGGCTCAGCGATACGTCTAACAGAACGATGAGGCGCATGCTGGAGATATGAGCTGAAGACAATAAGGGTCGTGTCTATGAGGGGGTCATCTCGTGATGACTTTGTATGTCGACGGGCTGGTGTGTATTTGTTGTTTGTAACGACTCAGTCGACTGTATGTGAGTGCCACAATACCGTCAACATTGTAGATACATCCAATCGTCCTTGAATCAACAAAACCGCGAGAGTCAAACCCGCTCAACAAACGCATCCATTACCCACACACGCGAGCACTGGCCTGGCCCAGCTTCACCTGCAGACAACACCCTCCACCCTTCCCCCTCCCCTCTCTCTCTCTGCCTCAAGCCATCTGTTCCTGCGAGTTGTCCTGCAGCCCTTTGTATGCTGCATCCATCGCCTCCTTGCACACCTCTCGCGCATACCCCACGCTGCTGCTCACCGACCGGTGCGTGTCAGGGGCAGCGCCGTTGCCCTCGCCGCCCGATTGCGTCACGTCCTTGAGGTTGCTCAGGTTGCTCTCGACGATGCGGTCAACCAGCCCAAAGGCAAACGAACCGCGAGAGACACGGTGCTGGTCGCTGCCAGAGTTGGCCGTGGAGATGACTCTCTCCTGTATCTCCTCCATGGCGCCGTCCTCGGTGGCCGTGGCCTCCTTTGCCTCGGCTGATGGGGACTCCGGCTCCTCAGCTTTCGCCTCTTCTCGGACAGGCTGTGGTGGCGCGGTCTCGGTGGGAGGGGCCTCGCCGGCCTCAGGCGGTTTCTTGGTTTTCTTTACGCGCTTTGGTCTTGTTACTTCCACCTTCTCGACGGGCCTCAGCATCGAGCGTGCCAGCTCGACACGCATCTCCTTCTTGGCGCCAATGCCGATACGTGCCTGTCAGCAAGTTGAATACACACAAGCAAAGGGTCTGGTGAATGCGAATGTCCCTTTGACGAGAGAGTACCTCGACTTCGAACGATGAGTGGTCAGCCCGAAGGCGCCTCAATCTGCTGTGGAAGCTTCGGATGCTGTCAGTCCGCATGTAAGACCACTCAAGAGACTCTGGATGGGGTCCAGCAGCTGCAGCCTCCTCTGCTCTGTTGGCCGGCTGAGAGGTGTTCCGCGGCTGCATTGTGGGAATGGGGATGACCGGCTGTGGCTGGCTGTCCTTGCCCCTCCGCCGGTGCTGGAGTATGGTGGGCAGAATATCCTGCTCGGCAGCGGCATGTGTGGCGGGGATGGGGGGGAGAGGAAGTGGGGGCAGCGATGCGGACGGCATTGAGCCAGCAAGGATGACGTGGACGGCTGAGCAAGGAGGCCTACAGCTTCCCCAAACACTCCGAGACTGCTCTGGAGATGGGGGCCGTGGGGGTCGTGATGCGAGCTTGATGGTGATTTTGAACCTTTTTCGTCCGTCAGAGCGCAAGCATGTGCCACCGGAGTCCTCTTCGGCATGCATATCGCTGTCGTTTGTCTTTCGCGCGCATACAGAACGACCCGACTCATCCCTGTGAACACAGCCCCCCCACTGCTCCCTCTGAAGGTCAGTTGCCCGTGCCGCACCGCACTCACCGAGAAGACAGCCACACCCATGCATGCAGACACTTATCCATTCATCCATCCATCCCATCCCATCCCGTTACGCACGGTAACCCAGACAGACAGGCAGCCAGTCGGGCCATACTCAAATGCACTCCACATCACGTTCACGGACACACAGAGAGAGGGGGTGGTCATGAATTCATGCAGTAGACAATGCACGTGCACGAGCTCGAGTCAGTACACACATGTACACGCACAGACACACATGGTACACATTCATTACGCATCAGTGTTACGCACGGACAGATGGTTTTCTCTGACTCTCTCTCTCTCTCTCTGTGTGTGTGCATGCAGATGCCAGATGGATGGAATTGTGTTGGTGTGCTCAGGTGTCAGGTTTGCAGCAAGCACGAGGAGAGCAGGAAAACCTTCGTTTGACTTCGGCTGCAACACAAACGATGTCATTAAGCATACATCAGGCAAGCACACACGCACAGAGTGAGTCGTCAGTCACACTCTCACACACTCACTCACACTCACTCACACGCACACACACTCACAGGCACACTCACAGGCACACTCACAGGCACGCGGACTCCGTCCGTCAAAACACCCAGCCTTGACGGCTCTGCGGGCAAGCAGGCAGAGGCAGGAAGGCAGGGTCCATTAATCAATCAGCCGTCAGAGGGAGTGAGTGACTGACGCGCTTATCCACCACGCATGACGCTGCATGAGCAGACAGACAGACAGACAGACATTCACGCAGGCATCATTACTCATTAAAGGAGGGAGAAAGGAACAAACGATTCCGAAAAACGCCTTCGGTGAGTTAGTGGGAAGGCAGACTCCACCCAACACTTGCAAGTGCTGGCTGCACTGCCTCTCACTCACTCACTCACTTAATCACCTTTGTCTCTCTCTCTCTCTCTCTCTTTTCTCTCTCTGTGTGTGTGTGTGTGTGTGTGTCCTGCCTTTTCAGACAATGGGTCTCACACACGACGAGCGACCTTCAGCAGACAGACCTGTTACGCACCCGGACCGCCCACCCCGTCCCAGACATGCAAACACGCATTACGCATCGAGCCGGTCTGCCCTGTAGCAAAATTCACTTCACTTGGACAAGTGAGCAAGACAGACAGACAGCCAGAAAACCTGTAGAGAGACGGGCAAATGTATGCATACCTTTGCTGCATATATATGGATACGTATATATATGTATACGATACACGCATACACATACACATACACATACACATGCACACGTACACACGTACACGCGTGATATGGTGTATATACTTATGCACACAGGCATCCACACAAAGCATCCACGCACCCACCGCTCTCTCTCTCCCCCTGTCCATCTCTATTGCATGCAGGTATGCATCTTGCAGGGTCCAGTGTCATCGGACCCTGCAAGCATTAGCCAGGGCACTTCTCCCGGTCCTCCTCCCCCCCCCCGTCGTCCCGTCTCTTCATGTATCACAGAATCACAGAAGGCCAATCGACGACATCGACACAGGTACGCGGCCAGGGCCAAGCTCCCTACGGCGATATGGTACACAAATACGAAACTCGACACGCGCTCTATCATTCCTCTTTCTCTCCTTCATGCTTCCACGTCTCGCTCCCTCCCTCCCACTCACCCACCCACCCACCCAGCAGCCAACCAAAAATCCGCCCTTGAAAGTGCGTGCACCCATCCCCTCCATTTGTGTATGTATGTATGTATGAATTGTGTACGTACCTATTGTATGTATGTGTACGCATGTATCCACCTGTGTGTGTGTGTGTGTGTGTGCGGTCAGACATTGATCAAGACCTTGCTCGCCCAGAGGCTGTTACGGCGGGCCACCGCCGTCCGCTGCAGCAGCGGCGCGAACTGGTTGGCAGCCCCCACATGCTGCGGAGCGGCCATGGGCGCGGGCATCGGCACCGGCATGCTCACGGGAGCGTCGATCGTCATGCCGGGGAGTGGCTGGGTGCCGTCGTGCAAAATGTCCATCATGTCCGTCAGGGGCGGCGGTGTGAGTGAGAAGGTGGCGGACTCCTGCAGCGTCGGCATCACCACGGGCACCTGGGGCGCGTGTTGCAGCGAGGCGAGGGGGAGTCCGGTCTGTGGGTGCCTGGGCACGAAGCCGCCGTCGGGGTTGAAGACGGGAGGTGGGATGGATGGAGTGGTGTTGGTCGGGGGCAGCACGGGCAGCATGTGGTCCATCGGCGTCTGCTGCTGCTGCTGGTCGGTCACCACCCTGCCGCCACCGACGCCGCCCATCATCAGGGCCGGGAAGGCCTCCCGCCCCTCTGCGGCATGGTCCTGTCTCGGCGATGAGTGTTGCGAGCCCATGGGCTCGTCGAAGGTGCCCATGCCCATACCCATGCCGATGGTCTGGATGGGCTGGACCATGACCGGCGAGGGCGAGGGAGTCGGCGTGAGTGTGGGTGCGGGTGTGGGGCAGTAGCCGAAGGGCGACGCGCAGGGGGTGGGGCAGCTGCCGGTGAAGCTGTCGGGGGGCGGGATGATGCTGGCAAGAGGTGTGTGGTTGAGCGTGTGGGTGCGCCACAGGTAGGTCAGCACGGCGCTGTGGGCGTCGTTGCGCACAAACTCGAGTATGCCAAACGCTGAACGATGCACAACACATGCGTGTTGCCTTTCGTGTGTGTGTGTGTGTGTGTGTGTGCAGCTGACCGTTCCGGTCCGCTGCGAGGTTTCCCAGCATCTCAACCGCGGGCCTGTCACTCGCATGGATCCAGCTCTTGGACAGGGCCACCTGGACGTGTCGCAGCGCCTCTTCGGGCTTGATAGGCCAGAACAACGGGTGAGCAGACACCTGCACCAACACATACCGCACCACACAGCACCGATCGACCACGTTCCCCCCATCCTCCCCTCCTCTGTATCTGTGCGTGTCTATCTATCTGTGTACCTGCTGCATGGTGGGTCGGCTGTTGGCGTCGTGGTGGAGGAGGGATGCGACCAAAGTCTTGAACAGCGATTGGGGAGGGCACGCACCGCCCACGAAGGCCGGCTCGTACTCCCAGCCGTTGTTGAGAGTGTCCATCCTGTGAGCATCACCCACACAACCACACGCACACAGACATACACGTGCACACGAGCGGCTTCCTCCTTGTCCTTTGGCTCACTTGGGGCAGATGGTCTGGGGATTGGTGGTGTCGTTGCCGAAGGGATGCTCGCCGCCGTTCACGAGGTAATGCAGACACGCACCTACAGCCAGCCATACACACACCATACACACAAGGGACAGACATCCATTCTCTCCCTCTCCCTGAGTCACTCGCTACTGACCTGCAGACCACACATCGGCCGTCTTGAAGAACTCTGCCGGCAGCTTGCCGTCATATTGCAGCACGATCTCGGGTGGCGCGTGTCGGTGGGGGTCCGCGGCGTATTCGGCCAGCTCAAACAGCATCGTGCGCACCTCGGGCGCCATCCATCTGATCAACGGGGACTGACGCAGCTGAACACACACCCACCCACACGCACACACACATACACAGACAGAAAGAGAGAGAGCGGTTGGTGAGAGGACCTGCTGTGTTGTGTGTGTTGTGCAGGTTACGGCTTTGATGGTATTGATGGCGAGCTCGAGTGCGCTGTGTCCGCCGCCCGTCTTAAGGGCCCTCACGGCCATGTTGAGGACAACGAGATTGCCATCGAATCCCAACTGAAACAAAGGCAGAGACAGGCAACACACACAAAGAAGGTGTCACTTGGCGATGGGTATTGTGCTGTGTCTGTGCCACCAATTGATACCCACTGGCTGACCGTGGGTATGTTGTTGGTGACGCAGAGGCACTGGGGCGAGAGGGCCGTGTGGGCCCAGCCCTGCTCGTGCAGACCCGCCACCGACTCGACGAACCCGTTCAGCACACGCAACACTACACACACACACACACACACACATGCATCCCCAATCTCTCTCTCTCTCTCTCTCTCTCCTGTCAGTGCCCCACGACTCACTCACCGTTGATGCTGGCGCTCAGCCCACTTGTGCCCATCCAGCCCTCCTGCAGCCCTCGGAGCATCGCGTCGTTGCCCAGCAGCAGGTGGTCAAACCGCGCCGTGACGATGTCCAGGACGGGTGCAGGCGGGCCCATGGAGGCGTGTGGGTGTCCTCCGTTGAGCAGGCCCATCCAGTGGACGCCCTGCAGCCCGCCCCACTGGATGTGGGTGAGGCTGCCGCTGTGGGTAATGGGTGTGGCTGTCTGGAAGAACGGGCTGGCGAGGTCTTGGTGGCAATCGATGACCCACTCGTAGGGCTGGTTGTGCTCCAGGGAGAAATGCTGGCACACAAACACAGGTACACACGAAGGGAGGGAGAGATACACCGATTGCGAGCGGGCATGCAGCCGCTTTCTCTCTCTCTCTCTCTCTCTGTCTTTCTCTCTGTGCGTGTGTGTGTGTGTGTTGTGTGGGGGTACCTGAATCATGACGGGCACGATGAATTGCCTGTTGCCGTTCACACGGCACTCCATGTTGCCGCTGAACAGACTGCAGAAGATGGGACTCTCGTAGACCTGACAGACACTACGCAACGGACACACGACACAGTGCATGTGTGTACCTGTCCGGATGTGTTGTGCGCATGCAGTGTTGACAGCCCAACCCACCGGGAGAGGCGAGCTGGTGATGCGCACCGTCCTCTTGCCGTCGAGCGCCACGGCCATCGGGGCGGACGACCCGGGCCAGCCGCCCACACCCTGAGTGCCTCTGCCCGACACATACGACCTGACACACACACACACACACACACACGTGTCCCTTCCTCCCTCCCTCCCTCCCTCTCTCTGTCTCTCTCCCACCACACCCACCTGTTGCTGCCGTTGGATGCTGCGTGGTTTCTGCGGTCGCGAGGCACGGTGTGGTGGCTCCCTCCCAATTCCAGCGACAGGAATCTGTCGTCGTACACCACCGGCAGAATCGCCTTCACCGCCGAGCGGTCATGGACGTTGATCTCTGCGCAGACGCAGCAAACAGAACGGTCGGTGTGGTCGATGGCCGTGTCTGTCTGAGTGTGTGTTGTCGTGCTTGTTTACGCAGGTAGTCGTTGAGCTCATCAGTTGATGTCGTCGAACGGCGCTCGGCGTCGGAGTGGTCTGCGTAGAATGCAGGTCAGGATTGACGGATGGATTGAAAGAGCCATCTGTGCGTTTTGCCGTGTGTGTGTGTGTGTGTGTGCTTACAGCAGGGGCAGCAGCCGGGCGGGCACTGGCCGGGCTCATAGGGGCACGGGATCTGCTTGTACACCTGACCCAAATGCGCACACACAGAGGGAGAGAGACAACTGCCCGTGCGTGTAATTGGGCCGGTGAGTCTGCCTGTGTGTCTGTGTGTCTGTGTGTGTGCGAGCGACAAGGGGGTGGTAGAACTGCTCCTCCTACAAAGACACAGACAGACCCACACACAACACAAGAGGAGAACATGCACGTGTGTGTGGGTGGGTGGGTGTGTGTGTTCGTGCCCCCACGCCCACCGCACCCACCCGTGAGTGGCTGAAGTCACACTGGCGCCATCTGCAGGCCCTTGCAGGCACACCAACACACAGACAGCAATGTACAAGCCACTGTCTGCGCGTGTGTATATGCGTGTATATAGGCAAGCGAGTGGCTGGTTGGGTGGCGTACCTCTGGCAGCTTCTCTCCGTGATGACGTCGACGTCATACTGGTGGGACCTGCCATCATCGTCCTTCCTCCAGCGGGACTGCCGCGTGATGGTGATGTGGGGGCACAACTTCGGCTTGTAGGCATACTAATGATGGATGTATCGATAACACACACACACACACACAAACAATCATACCCACACACAGGTGAGTGAATGCACTCGTTGGCCTGCTCACCTTGTGCTGGTGGTGCTGGTGGTGGCGTGGTGTGCGGTAGAAGTGCCGGTCCTGCTGTGCCGTGACTTCCGTCGGACGACGCAGCCAGTCCGGGCAGTGAGAGAACTTGCACCTGGAGCCGCACACACCACACAACACCACACAGCACAGCACGGTAGCTACGACTCTTGATTGTGTCTCCCTCCTTTGTCGTGTGTGCGTGTTGGCTGCCTCTCTGCCCCTCCCTCCCTCCCTCCCTCCCTCCCTCTCTCCCCTCCAATGCAGGTGCTCTCTGCTGCCTACCGGGCGCCGTATTCGCAGACGTTCTTGTAGCAAAGGGCGCACTTGGCCATGTGGTGCTCCTTGCATAGGTTAGTGTTCCAAATCTGCTTGAGGCTTTCGCCTGACGCACACACGCCACACAACACAGGTCAGCCAACGCACGCGAACACACACACACACACACACGCGAGACACAGCACACCTACCCCTCCCCTCCTCTCGCTTGTTGCCCTCTGTCCCCCTCTCTGTCTGTGTGCAGCAGCGTGTGTCTGACTCACATGGCCATCTGCGAAACTTGGACAGCTGCTCCTCTGTGAGCGTCGTGGAGCACCCACACCTCACACGAGGCGAGGTGCCCGGTTTCCACGTCGGTCCTCGCATGGGGGTGGCCGTACGATGACACAAACGACGCAGCAGAGTGGAAAAGGCGACGCCGAGATCTCTCTCAACGATCGACCTACTCGAGAAGATTCGCGCAGGCGCGCAGGCGCGCAGGAATACGCACAATCAGGTGGCGGGGGCTGCCTGGAAGCTGTCTTGTCGAGTAAGTTGACTACTCCCAGTGCCCATATGTGATGTATTTTGAGGTGGGGGTTCAGCCACGAGGCCGCGGAAGCGATTGGAGGGTCAAGGAGCACAAACAATTGAGGGATTCTGCCAGGGGAAGGTCATCGAGGGGGTGATGGGAGAGCCAGGTGTCTCTTACGGGGCAGTAGGCTCACCAGGGGGCTGCAGATGAGAGGAGGGCGCAAGGGACGTGCGAAAAGATGTGAAGGCTGCAGTGAGCGACAGCTCACGGACACAGAAGAACCAATGGACTGAGCTTGCATGGATTTCACGGTCAAAATGCGGAAACTGGGTGCGCCTGCTCAATGCAACGTGAACAGCACGCAGAAGGGCCTTTAACACGTGAAGAAAGGACGAAAAACCCTTGAGAACGACATACTTTCGAGCCATTCAGCTGCACACAAGCCCATCGCTGCCTCGAAAGGAGCCTCAAGCAGCCCAGGGTGTCAATATTGTGCTGCACTGAGTGCTCACAGGAGCAGAAAGCGATGGGAAAGCGCATCACAGGAAGCCCAACTGCATTTTTGGGTCCCTAGAGAATTGGGGCCACATAACAAGCGGTTCTCTGTTGCTCCCGTCGCTAAAAAACGCTCTCCTCGGCCGCTGGGATGCGCAACAAGGCGTTTTTTCTAGGGCCCCTCGACTCACGGGATTCCAAGATCGGGTCCACGCGAAGCGCCCCCATCCATCCGTTCGACCCCCATGTGCATCGCGTCCGCCAAATGTCGTGATCGAAAGCTGCACCGGCGTCTGTGCGACAGCGATACATGAGCCTGGCATCAGAGGACTAAACAGCATGCTCCTGACAGCTTGCCTCGTAATTGGTAGGCATTTATATGACATCTGAGTCAGCTCTCTTCCCTCTCCTGTCTGACGAAAAGAATGTCCCGTGTCTTACAGGAGGCATCCTGTTGCGGCCTTGCCAGGGCTCCACCAATTATGGAGAGCCAGCTTTCCCAGACGAGTGGATCTTCAGACCTTCATCGTGTTCCGTCAGTACAGGATGTATGTGTTGCGCTCTCATGTGTCCTTTTTTCCTTCTCTTCCACTCATTAGTACTACTACTACGACCCCGACGTGGAACAGAGCTTCGACAACGCGCAGAGCTCGTGTTGGAATACAAATACCTCCATGAGCGGTGACCTGGTAAGGTGAGGTGGAAGTCTTATGTATATCCCAGTCCACTTCCGTGTGTATGGTTATGCATGTCAGCTGATCGTGGACGACTCATATGAAGCTCAATGGGTCGCGGATCAGATCGTCTCGGCAGGCGACCACGGCAAGAAATTCTGGGCAGCCTTCAAACGAGTACGCAGACCAGTCAGGACGTTTATCGATGACAGCGTGCTCGTATCGGCCCTTTTCGCGCTCAGCACGGGGTTACTCCTGACGGGGAGCCCCCCATTCTGCCCGAAGTAGGAGGGACCAAAGCAGGTCAACTGACATGCATACTCCATGCATACATACACGCGTACATACCCACGGAGACACCATGCGCACCCCCTTGTTCTCGTTCCCGGCTTTTCTCTGTGTCAGATCGCCATGGTTGGTATCCGGCTGGCGAATGGGAGTGGACCTCTCCGTCGAGAGGGTTATGGGATATCGCATGGAGACCTCGTCAACCTTGGGACTATAATAAGGGTCGTCAAGTTGCTTCCACATTGATATCGAAAGCACGCTGCTGTGACCTGATGTGCTTGAATCTTTTACGTCAGATTATGGGCGCGTCGACGTCAGGAAAATCGAGTGGGAGGAACCTTGGTATCAGAGGAGCCAACATGCTTCTGCTTTGTCTGGTACCATTTGAAGCCAATGATCATATTGCAGGCGGCTGGCGCTCTCCACGAAGGATCCTGGAAATGACAATCGAGCCATCGTAAGCGACGGAGACGCCATCGCTCCTGGAAGCAATCTTGTCACAATGTGCTGCTCCTTGTGCTGCTTTTGATGCTTGAACAGTGCGAGAAGAAGCTCAGCGGCTGCAGTAGGAAAGGAAGAACACACACATTTTTACCCCTATTGCATGTCTCCCTTCGTTTGTGTAGCCGAGCACCCCACTGTCATGATAACGACACCCACGAGCTTTCCCGACCCCAAAAAGAAATTCGTCGACGTAACCCTGACGTTCTCGGATGACATTTCCGACCTCACCTTTCCAGATTTCTCCGACTTGACAAGCTGGCAATGTGCCGGCGGGGTAAATGCGGCGATAGAGGGGATCAACTATACGAGCAGCAACGTGATAGAGGAGAGGCTCTGGCCCGTGCAGCCAGGCTGGCTTACGCTCCACGTGCCCAGCAATGTTTTCACTCGCACCAGCGACGGGCTGCCCAACACTCCATCAAACACACTCATCGTGTACTCGGGTGCGTATCACAGCAGGCTTTGCAGAGGGACTTGTATAAGGGACATATGGTGAGCAGCGTATGTGTGTCTGCCAGGCTGCAACACGACTTGGGGCTCGAAAAGATCGACCATCCCAATGGCAAGTGACACTGCTTACTCCTGGTGGCATTGCGGTAAGAGGTCAAGACATTCTTTACCTCTACGGGCCTTCTCGCAATCTGATTCATTCCACGTGTCAGGTCGACTCTGCTACGATGACCCCACGTGTGAGATGTACGCGTTCGACGCTCAGACGGGAATCGTCGGTGGAGCGGGGGGTAACCCAGATGCAACAGACTGTCTTCTCTACGGAGACACAGGCGATGCGGACATTCCAGCTGGGAGCATGATAACCAGCGTCAGGACATGCGCCACCAAAACCGGTGAAGGCGGCTGGAAATCAGACAAACGAGACATAGTTGTGTATGCGTCGTCTTTGTTGTCGATCCAGACACGCAACCGCCCGAGATATCGTTCGTACGGAAGATCGATCGTCTTGGGGATGAAGAAGACAATGCTGTGCCCGGTGGGGCCATCTTCGTCAATTATGACAGCCAAAACAACGTTCAGGTCGTGACTGAACTCCACTTCAGCGACCTAGTAGAGAACGTCGACCACAGCGATCTCGAAATCACATGGACAAATGGCGGATCATCTGGCTCTGTGAGCTACACGGTCGACAACGTTGTCCTGGAAAAGGTTTTAAAAAGCCCGCCGCCTTCATGGGACCAAGAGCTAGGAGAGAAGCCGTCCAAGAAGTATAGATTTCAGGTGGAAAACGAGCAGGGCACTGCAAAAACATTCCTTTGTTTTCTCTGCGGTGTTGGTATATGTTGATAGCTTGCGCTCGTCAACAAGCCTGCATGGATCACCGCGGCCAACGTCACTATCGGGCTCAAGGGGTCCTCCGACATCACCGATTACTCAGGCAACACCATCAGCCCATCGCATGAGCCCATCACCTTCGTTATACGGCCTAGACGTGAGAAGCACAGGTGGAGAGACAGAGACAAGCGGGCACTCTTTGTCTTCTGTCATGTACGCAGCGTGTGACACGATGAAGATACTGAACGACACCGACCTGGCAGGAGGCGATCTCATTCGCTACGGGGGATTAAAGGATATGACGTTTGAGACCTGTGCAGCCAAGTGCCGAGTGCTGCCAGAGTGTGAGGGCTTCGCCTTTGGAAAGTCTTCTGACAAGTGCTATCTCAAGTGGGGCAGCCAGGAGATGGGGGACAAGGGGTGGCAAGAGCTCACGTCAAAACCTAACTTCGACTCTGCGTATTTCGACTGCTCCTGTGCGGCGAACTGCTTCGGTAATCGACCATGTCTGTTCTTTTTGCATCATTGACGCATCTATGATCCTGTGCATTGCTGCCTCGCTATGTGAATGTGTTCATCGATCAGAGGTGCCGTTGCCTGAGATCTGCGGCGACTTTGTTGTGGTTGGCGCCGAAACCTGCGATGGTCTGCAATCGCTTTCTTGACGCCTGACAAAGTGTCTTGACGCCTGCAATCGTTTTCTTGTTCCTTGGACTCAGACGGGAACACTGCGGCGGGCGACGGATGTTCAGAGACATGCCAGACAGAACCAGGATGGACATGCCCCATCCCAGGAGAGCCTTGCTGTAAGCGCATGACAGGATGGCAGCGATACACTCATTCTTGTGAGCTCTCTGCTGGCTTGCATGTACCTTCGGTCGCCAACCTCAGTTCTTGTGACGACCACGACAACGACATTGCCACCGTCGACAACCGCCCAACCTCCGCCAGCAACCACGGCTGCACCGACCACAGGCGCTGTTGTCCCGTCAGTGCCCACTGCACCGCCGACAATAGCCCCTCAGCCAGAAACTTCCACGACGGAGCCGCCAATGGCGCCCACAAGTGAGTGAGAAAGATACGCGAGAGGCACAATGAACGTCGACCGGCTGGCTGCTGCTGCCTGCGTGTTTGTCTTTAGCTGGTGCGCCTCCGGTGGTTGCCCCGCCGGTGGACGTGGACGATGTCACAGACAACCTAGACGATCTCAAAGTGATTGGCCCCAACCGAGACACGAGACACTTGCATCGGTCCATGTATGTCTCATGTGTGCGCGTGTCTCTTTCACTTGTTGCAGAACCAGGATGCAGTTGACGTGTCGGATGCAGAGGACACCATCGGCGGTCTGCTGGGCGGTGAGGGCGAGGAACCACCCACACCGCCGCCCGTCGAGTCTCCCAACGACTTCAGCTCTCGGCTCCTCAAAGCCATCAACGTCGCCAAAGTGGCCCGCAAAGAGGACATGGCCGGGCTGGCAAAGCCCAATTCCACACAGGAAGAGACCAAGGCACAAAGGAAAGCCGTCGTGAAGGCACTCATGCGCAACCTGCAAAAGGTATATGACGACACGCAGACAGGCAAGGACAGCACCCAATTTCTCTGTCCTGTGTGCGGCTGGTCAGGCTGCTGTCGATCGGTCGACAAAGTTGAGTGATGTGTCGAGCAGCCCGGCTGAAGTGCTCTTGTCCGCCGTCACGCTGGTCACCACCGTCGAGACGGCCGATGAGACAGGTACGGCGCGTAGAAAGGCCACAAGATCACCTGGCCGAGGTCTGCATCTCTTGTATCTGCAGAGAACGACGACATGGACACGGCGGAGGCGGGCGTCGCGACATTCAAGGCTCTCGCGGCCGTCTCGGCGGACACCATCTCCCAGCCCGACGACACCCCCGCGAATGCCGTCAAGGAGCTGCAGGGCCTTCAGTACTATCTCGATGGGGCGGCCGGCCTCCTCAGACAGCTCAACAGGACAGCAAAGGCGGACCGACACCTTCGGCGGCTGACACCGGCTGCCAACGAGAGCTATCACACGTTGTCATCTGATATCATCGGCACCACAGCCCAGCTGGCCGACAGCCTCGCCACACGCGCAGCCGCACACTCAAACGGCACGGCCGAAGTGGCGGGCGCCAAGACGCGGCTGAAGGTCGCCCGCACAGACACGGCCAGTGGGGCCACACTCACGATCAAGGACACCAATGTAGTTGTGGACATGCCTTCATTGCCATCCATCCCGCCGGCCGTGTGCGCCGATGGTGGCGGGCTGCGCGAGAGTGTGCAGATGACCCTCTGGGCCGACGACCCATACGCTTATGCCGCTGACGAGGAGCCAATGGCCGACCTGACGGCCAACGACACTCTCACGAATGCAGCGCAGGGCACTTTGGCTGTGTCGGCCCGACAGTGCGGCAGCGACCTGCAGCTGACGGCGGGTGACGGTCAGCAAGAGCCCTTCCGGCTGTTCATCCCTCGCCCCTCAGCTGACAGCGTGCCGGCGGCTGGCAATGTCTCTGTCAATGGGACGGAGAGGGCGTACGACGTCCATGTGGTGTGCGGCTTCTGGAACACATCGACGCACCAGTGGGACACACAAGGTCAGCCATGCACACGTGTGGCGCACGGATCAATCGGTCGACCAATGAATCAACGGGTGTGTGTATATGTGTGTAGGCTGTCAAGTGAATTTGGCTCTGTCGAATGAGACGACCCTCTGTTGCGAGTGTACTCACCTCACAGAATTCTCTTCACTCTTCAGGTCAGCTGACGTGACACACCCAGGCCATGATGCGTGTGTGAGTGCTTGCATTGTGTCTGCAGGAGTGTGATTGTTGACAGCCACATTGCAGGGGTGGTGGGTGGAGCTGGTGACTCCCTCGCCAGGATGGCCGACATCACCGCGTGGACACAAAACATAGCCGCCTTCTTCGTGTCGATAATGATCGCCATACACTCCACTTGTCTGCTGCTGTCTCTCTACTTCGACTGCAAAAACCCGTAAGCACACAAAACATGAACCACAACCGTCGTTGCTGTTCGTTGTCGGTTCGTCAGTATCACTGATCAGCTCTTGTTGGACATATGGTCAGTCAATACACAGCGCACCGCATCATTGTGTTCTGAATTTGTTATCCACCTGTGTGATTGGTTGGTTGTTTCATCAGGATGACCGATCCACTGCTCGAGTGGGGACACCTATACATGTTTACTGTGTATATGCACCAATGTTCTCACTCTTGTTCTGTTGTCTGCTGTGTGCCGGTTGTCGCGACAGCACACGACACAAAGCCGTAAGCACACTCATGCCTATACCAACGGCAGGAGATGGACTCACATTCCCTTCGGTCTTGGTCTTCATGCGCAGCGGTCGAGATTGCAGCGCAGCATCAATGGTTGTGTCGGCCGTCGGTGCTATCACCCCTGGTGGTGCGACTTCCTCGTCTGCCGCATCTTCGGCGGCATCTACATGCACTGCCGAAACAGAGAGCCCACTCTCCATCTCCAGGAACTTCGGACACTCAGGTGAATAAAATCCCGTAACGGAAGACATGCCAGGCCATGAGTATTTGTCTCTCCCTGTCCTTTTGCTATGCTGCAGGGCGGTCCGCAGCGATTTGCTGCAGGAGGGGGAGAAGCAGGCAACTGGATACGGGAGCTTTAGCAGTATCCACGAGGAGCACGCCGCGACATCTGTCGTCAGAGCCGCACCCAAGAGGAGGGCATCACTGCTGCAATCGTGGTCAGACAAACAACAGAGAGGCTCACAGCCATGGCACTATGCTCTCATCACTCTACAGGATGGGCCGTCTCTACACTCTCGATATGTCTGCGGCGAGCAGCGAGCCAGAGACCCGCGAGAAGCTCCGCAGCAAAGTGCACGAGGAGGTGCCCTCCTTGAGTGATTTTGTCAAGCACACGTGGACCAGACGGAGGCAGGCCGCCAAAAAACTCATACCGGCCGAGAGCACCCTCTTTGACGACGTCCACACCGCCCCCAAAAACTGGTCGATCATGTCGGCAGACGAGCAGGTCAAGTCACCCACTGGCGGTGAGATGCCGGTAGAGCAGCCGACGACCACAAGTCAACGCGAAAGTGAAGGATCGAGTCCGCGCAAGAGAGCGCCGGCGTCAGTCCACAGCCGTGGCTTCTCGGGGACTTCAGTGGAGGAAGAGCGCACCCCGGCCTGGAGTGAGGCGACGCTCAAGCCGCAGGATCTCCGAGATATTCAAGAGATGTTGGGCGAGCGAGGCGAGCGAAGATATTCAGCTGGAGCCGGACTCCAGGGCGCGTGGATTCGGATGTTCTCATTTGGAGGCGGCAAAAAGCAAGAGGAGGCCAGGGACGTCAGCCTTATCAAGTAGGAAGCGAGAGACATGACGTGTTGACGTGTGTGGCTCGACTTGTATATGTCTCGGTCTGTCTGCATCGTCATTGCAGGAGTGGCGTGCTCAAGGAGGCTTTGCGGAAGCGGCTGTTGTTGGAGCTGCAGAGGCAGCAGGCCGCCGCCGTACTCATTCAACGCTCTTTCAGTGCCATCCTGGAGCGTCAAAGGCAGCAGCAGCAGCAGCAACAGCGGCAGGCCGCAGCGGAATCGCTCCTCAATCCCACAGTCGTAGGCCTCCCGCAGACTGTCACTTCCCTGGACAACATCGCCGGCCAGCCGCAGGACAAGTCGCCTGATGGGAGTGCGACGGACAGCGTTGTCACGTCTCCCATCAGCTTAGGGCGCGAGGAGAAGCCGAATGTCATTCCATCCTTCTTTAGCGTTGACGACGTCACCAGCCCTGTTTCTCCAAGCAGCCCCCTTGGCGACACCAGCCCCGACGCGACAGGCGTGCCCGCACCGCTACCCACCACTGCGGCCCCCGGTTGGAGTCAGGGGGTCGACGCCATGGAGCAAGAAGACACGGAGAGCAGCCGACCAGAGCTGCGCCGTGATTCGACAAAGTCAGTAATGATCTCCATCCCGCCCGCCGATGGCGTCGGCAAGGGCATGCGGCGGCGCAGCATGTCCGCCCAGGCGACTCGTCGAAAGAGCGTGACACAGCTGTGGGTGGATTTAAACGCCGAGGTTGACCTGATGGTCACCCGAACACTGCGTCGTGTCGGGTATGTGGAGTGGGGCGCTCCAAAGATGTTCCGTGAGGTTTGCCGTCGAGACCACCCCCTCCTCAAGGTGAAAGGCATACACACAGACGCATGAAAGGAAGCGCGATGGCATTCGCTGTGTGGTTGGCTGCGTGTGGCTTGTCACAGCTCTTCATACTCAACCCCACGTACTGAGGACGACAGACACTGAGGGAGGCACATAACAAGAGTGGGTCCCATTTTGTCTGATGAGTCAGGTTCACCGCCGTGCAACGGACCCTTTTCTTTGGGAGTATCAGTCTGGGAATCTTGACGATGTGCGCCGTCTTCTTCGACCAGGGCCGATACAGCCGTCGGCAGGACGACAGCACAGTGCTGATGGCCTGGCAGTCGGGCGGCGTGCGGTGGCTCCTCACACTCCGACAGATCGCCGTGCTCATCTGGTCGATCCTGCTTTCTAAGCCCATTCCGCTGACGCTGCTCTTCCTCTTCCGCAAAGCAGTCCCCCACATCATCCCGTCGGCCACTAGAGAGGGTAATGCACCGAGAGAGACACATTGGGGAACTGCACTGTGCATAGTGTATGGGTATCGGCGTGCAGAGATAAAGTACGGGGCGATGGTGGGCGGCTTGCGTGCGCAGCAAAAGATGACCGCACAGAAGTTGGCATCGTTGCAAACGAGGCGCGCCACTGTCACGACCCTTCGACGCATCGCCGACCTGACAGGACGCCATTCTGGTAACGGGATACACAGAGACATCCATCCAACTGAATGCGTGTCTCTTGTCATGTGTTGTCGGTCAGGTCATTTCTCATTGGAAAGGAAGATCGCCGTGCTGGCCCGCTGGCGGCTTAAGGAACGGATCGGCATCACCATTGGGTTCCTCTATTGGTTCGCGTGCTGCTCCTTCCTGCTCCTCTTCGCATTCTCGTCGCAGCTGGTGGAGAGCGGCCTCGAGGGCCAGCCATCCTATCTGATCTATCAGGACTTTGTGATGGTGTGCTCGGTCGAATTCCTAAACAGCTTTATCCTCCAGGTAGGTCTCTTTCAGCCTTGGAGATACTGCAGCCGATACTCGTTCATCTGCTTTTTTGAAATGTTGCAGCCGATAATCTTCTTCTGCCTGCTGTCTCTCCTGCTGATGGCCGTGCTGCGGGTGGCGTCCTTCGACTGGGTCGTCTGGAGCTTTCCCCACTGGTTTGACTTCACCTTCTCGGTCAGTCGGGCAGCTTATCTGATCTGATCGGCACACGGGCCATCACGTGGTTATGAATGTTTGTGTCTCTGCCTACGTCTATCCATGCAGGGTGCCCAGTCGCTGCACGAGCTGACGGTTCAATTGCAGGCCATCAGCGATACACACGAACTCACACGTGGCCTCGTCGGCTTCGCCGGCTTGAATGTCGACTCGGTTGGCATGGTCCAGGACGTCTTCTCTTTCTAAACAACCAAATGCAGACAGGCAAGCATACAGACACGCACTTTGCTTTCAGAAGACGATCGTGAGTAGGGCGTTTCTTAGTCGATTGGTGCTTGGCAGTCGGATTGTTCGTAGAGGGGTTTCGATCCTTTAGGCCTGTGTGGGCCTCTTTATTTTTGATGTCCCATTGGGGGATTGCGGCGTTGGACTGTGGGTTTGAGGGAAATTAGGCCTGAGTGGCCCCAGGCTTCGTGTATTTTTTGTGTCTCGTGGCCGTGTTCGCTAGCAATAAGGGACTGCAGAACTGTTACAGAAGGAATTGCTCCCAAAGTGGTCAAATGAAGTCATGTAGGAGCCCATGAGTGTACAGCATCATTTATTCACATCCCCTGCCCATTCCGTCTTCGATGATTGAGGTTGTTCTCCCTTGGCGACACCCAACGAAGATTCGCACTCCGATTATCGCCGGGGTCGCCATTAATGTGGTCGACTTGAATGTAGCGAGGATCATCTATCCCTTCGTTCTGCAGCCTCTGCCGCAGGGTCTCCTTCGCCTTTGGATGAAAGACTTCAGCAACCAGTCGATGCACAAGATAGTCCCGTGGGCGCAGCTTGACAATCCTGTATCCGTCAGGACGATGGCAACCCAGAGTTTTCCTCCCGCTTTTGAATCGCAATGGGTTCTCGCTGAGTGCACGTATCTCTCGGTCGGTTTTTTGCCCCGTTGAGAGTTTCCTCGGTCACGGGGCGCCATTTCTCCCCTTCCAAGTCGGGCCGTGCTCTCTTTGAAATACATAGTGTACCGCAAAGCTGCGCATCTTTGATGGCTTTTCGGATACCATCCGCGCTCATGCAGATCTTCTCAGCCGCTTCTCTCATTGACGGATACTCTCGGACTTCACCGGTGTTCCCACAAGTGGCAACGACTGAAACAGCACACGTAAGACCGCCGCATCTTCGGCTTCCGCTCTGATGGCTTCTCTTGACATTTTCGCCCTGTGATATCCATTCGAGATTATCCATATGGTTGTTCGTCTTGTTGGCATCAATGTGGTGGACGACTGGGTTTTTTCCCGGATTCGCGTCGAAAAATGCCTGCTTCTCTTCAGGCCTCCAGACTTCAGCAACCAACCGGTGGGCATGCTGCGCCTTCCCCCTGCCCGCTGTCACCTTAAGATACTTTCCCCTGCCCGCTGTCACCTTAAGATAGCCATATGCTGTCTTCTGTCCGAATGTCCTGTAGCCACTTGGGTACTCGAACTCACCATGTTTGGACACGTTCAGACAGGCAAACGGAGATTCTTCCAGTCCCTTGATGTCTCCAACTTTTCGCCAATCATCATCATTCTGTGTCGTTGCCGAGTCACGCTCAGCACCAAGGTACGTGAGACGAAAGCAGCCAAAGAGCAGCTGCTGTGTGGCAAGGATGCGCCCGACGTTTCCCAAAGAGACGCCAGTAAGATGAGCAAGATGTCCAGCAGAGCGGACGAATATGGCTGCCCCTGTCCGGGTGTCCTCGACCCTCAGCCACTTGGCCCAAGTCGCTCGACAGTTGCTCCTTCCCGTCCAGCGCTGCTGCCCTGCTCTGAAAAGAGCCTCCAGCTTCTTTTGCTTCTCGAGCCACTCAGCAGCGGGGACGCGATATGAACGACACTGCGTTGATGAGGAACCGCGGGGTGCGAACACATCAGTGAGAGCCGCGGCAGCCCGGAGATGGGTAGATGGCGACTTGGGCATCCACCTATCGGAAAGAGCGATGAGACGGCTGCCCCCTAGAACGATTCACGACCCCCCAAAAGCACCAGCTGGGGGAGTGCTCTAGGCTAGTTCTTCTCCGCCCGTGCGCGAATCGCATATGGCGGATGGCGTAACGGACTTCATGAAAATGCCCTCCTGGAAAGCGGAAACTTCGTGTGCTGATACTGAGCTACATGACGGCTCACCGAGATGTCTTTTCGGAAGGAGAAAAGCTCGTGCATGCTGTCAGAATAGGGGGGAGAGAGTCGGGGAGAATGGTGAAGAGAGGATCTGCCGGGCGGTCAGTCCCGGATAAAGGATTAAGTCAATGCAACGTAAGGTCTGTGGTTTTTGTGGAGAGTCCACGTAGGACATGTAGTATGCGTCAGTCCATCCTGTCTGACGTCCTGTCCGCCATGGCCTGTCTCATGGAACGGACAGACTCAACAGCCGTCCTGTCTCACAGATCAGTGGATCGTCGGTCTATGAACCCTAGACCCTAAACCCTGGACCGACTTGCACTTCTGACACCCCCTCTCAAGTCGGTGCAGAGTTAGGACATGAATCTCCATAAAACTATAACTGAAACTCCGCGCGTGAGGTCTTCGCCACCTTGAGATCTGCACATAGGAGCCCTTCGCAAGAAGAAAGATCAGAAAGAAACGCGTCCAAGGCCATCAGAGGGGCGCAAGGACAAGAGAAGCATAGTGAAGCCGCAGATCCAGATAGCGGACATCACCATCGGAGAGAAGCGAAGGAGTGCTCCAGTGCAACCTCAAGCAAGTGGCTAAAACCACACAAGCGAGATAAACACTTCATAACAAGTTCTGCCTGCCTGTTATCCTCTGACTCA